>OZ005656.1:92344450-92426950 GCA_963930645.1 Salticus scenicus
TATCAGAATTACGAAGAATGAATTGTAGTCTTAGTTTCGAAAAAATATATGAGACTGTTATAAAGAACCAGCGCATGTGGGTTCCATGGTGTAATGGTTAGCGCTCTGGACTCTGAATCCGGCGATCCGAGTTCAAATCTCGGTGGGACCTATGGACATTTTTGAAAAAGAAAAATATTTTCTTATGAGTATAATAAATAAAGTGAAAAACTGAAATACATTTGGTTGACTAGACATAGACCGAGTCGTGTTTCTATATATATATATATCTAATGCATTTATTTATAAAGTAAAAATTAATTTTATCAGAACATCGAAGTATTAATTGGAAAGTTGTTTTCCAAAGAAGACATAACATTATTAACATGTAGTCTTTCGCGGGTGTGATACGCTATGGTGTAGTGGATAGAACTCTGGATTCTGAATCACAACGATACGAGTTCAAATCTCTTTGGAATTTTTTTGTAATTAAAACATTTATACCAAAAGATTTAGTAAAAATGATAAAGGAAATAATTTTACTTTTGTAAACACAGAAAGAGAGAAGAGTGTATAGTTTTTCATAAAATATAAATCTTAAAATAATCAAAGGTTAATGTTATTAAAGCCAATAAAAGTAATCATTAAAACTGACTTCCGAAAAAACGCATAATTCAATTTCCTAAAACTCTGAGCATGTAGGTTCCATCCATGGTGTAATGGTTAGCACTCTGGACTTTGAATCTAGCGATTCGAGTTCAAATCTCGGTGGAACCTTCGCACGTTTTTTCATAAGCAGATTTTTTTATTCGGAGTATAACAAACAACGTGAAAAACAAAATTTCATTCTGTTTTCCAAACATAGCACTAGACATGTTTATTTAGATTTGTATCGACTACATTTGTTAAAAAAATAAAAATTAATTGTATCAGAATTACGAAGAATGAATTGTAGTCTTATTTTCGAAAAAATATATGAGAATGTTATAAATAACCACCGCACGTGGGTTCCATGGTGTAATGGTTAGCACTCTAGACTCTGAATCCAGCGATCCGCGTTCAAATCTCGGTGGGACCTTTGGACATTTTTGCAAAAGAAAAATATTTTCTTTTGAGTATAATAAATAAAGTGAAAAACTGAAATACATTTGGTTGGCAAGACATAGACCGAGTCGTGTTTCTATAGATATTTCTAAAATGCATTTATTAAAAAAGTAAAAATTAATTGCATCAGAACATCGAAGTATTAATTGGAAAGTTGTTTTCAAAAGAAGACATAATTTTATTAACATGTACTCCTTCCCGGGTGTGATACGCTATGGTGTAATGGATATCGCTCTGGATTCTGAATCACAACGATACGAGTTCAAATCTCTTTGGAATTTTTTTGTAATTAAAACTTTTGTACTAAAATATTTAGTAAAAAGGATAAAGGAAATAATTTTACTTTTGTAAACACAGAAAGAGAGAAGAGTGTATAGTTTTTCATAAAATATAAAGATTAATGTTATTAAAGCCAATAAAAGTAATCTTTAAAACTGACTTCCGAAAAAACGCATAATTCAATTTCCTAAAACACTGACTATGTAGGTTCCATGGTGTAATGGTTAGCACTCTGGACTTTAAATCCAGCGATCCGAGTTCAAATCTCGGTGGAACCTTCGTACGTTTTTTCATTAGCAGATTATTTTATTCGGAGTATAACGAACAACGTGAAAAACAAAATTGTATTCTGTTTTCCAAGCATAGCACTAGACATGTTTATTTAGATTTGTATCGACAACATTTGTTAAAAAAATAATAATTAATTGTATCAGAATTACGAAGAATGAATTGTAGTCTTAGTTTCCAAAAAATATATGAGACTATTATAAATAACTAGCGCATGTTGGTTCCATGGTGTAATGGTTAGCACTCTGGACTCTGAATCCAGCGATCCGAGTTCAAATCTCGGTGGGACCTTTGGACATTTTTGCAAAAGAAAAATATTTTCTTACGAGTATAATAAATAAAGTGAAAAACTGAAATACATTTGGTTGACTAGACATATACCGAGTCGTGTTTCTATATATATATATATATATAATGCATTTATTTAAAAAGTAAAAATTAATTTTATCAGAACATCGAAGTATTAATTGGAAAGTTGTTTTCCAAAGAAGACATAACATTATTAACATGTACTCTTTCCCGGGTGTGATACGCTATGGTGTAGTGGATAGAACTCTGGATTCTGAATCACAACGATACGATTTCAAATCTCTTTGGAATTTTTTTGTAATTAAAACATTTATACCAAATGATTTATTAAAAATGATAAAGCAAATAATTTTACTTTTGTAAACACAGAAAGAGAGAAGAGTGTATAGTTTTTCATAAAATATAAACATTAAAATAATCAAAGATTAATGTTATTAAAGCCAATAAAAGTAATCATTAAAACTGACTTCCGAAAAAACGCATAATTCAATTTCCTAAAACTCCGAGAATGTAGGTTCCATGGTGTAATGGTTAGCACTCTGGACTTTGAATCCAGCGATCCGAGTTCAAATCTCGGTGGAACCTTCCTACGTTTTTTCATAAGCAGATTTTTTTATTCGGAGTATAACAAACAACGTGAAAAACAAAATTTTTATTCTGTTTTCCAAACATAGCACTAGACATGTTTATTTAGATTTGTATCGACTACATTTGTTAAAAAAATAATAATTAATTGTATCAGAATTACGAAGAATGAATTGTAGTCTTAGTTTCGAAAAAATATATGAGACTGTTATAAATATCCAGCGCATGTGGGTTCCATGGTGTAATGGTTAGCACTCTGGACTCTGAATCCAGCGATCCGAGTTCAAATCTCGGTGGGACCTTTGAACATTTTTGCAAAAGAAAAATATTTTCTCATGAGTATAATAAATAAAGTGAAAAACTGAAATACATTTGGTTGGCTAGACATAGACCTAGTCGTGTTTCTATAGATATTTCTAAAATGCATTTATTAAAAAAGTATGAATTAATTGCATCAGAACATCGAAGTATTAATTGGAAAGTTGTTTTCAAAAGAAGACATAATTTTATTAACACGTACTCCTTCCCGGGTGTGATACGCTATGGCGTAAAGGGTAGCACTCTGGATTCTGAATCACAACGATACGAGTTCAAATCTCTTTGGAATTTTTTCGTAATTAAAACTTTTGTACCAAAAGATTTAGTAAAAAGGATAAAGGAAATAATTTTACTTTTGTAAACACAGAAAGAGAGAAGTGTGTATAGTTTTTCATAAAATATAAAGATTAATGTTATTAAAGCCAATAAAAGTAATCTTTAAAACTGACTTCCGAAAAAACGCATAATTCAATTTCCTAAAACACCGATCACGTAGGTTCCATGGTGAAATGGTTAGCACTCTGGATTTTGAATCCAGCGATCCGAGTTCAAATCTCGGTGGAACCTTCGTACGTTTTTTCATAAGCAGATTATTTTATTCGGAGTATAACAAACAACGTGAAAAACAAAATTTCATTCTGTTTTCCAAGCATAGCACTAGACATGTTTATTTAGATTTGTATCGACAACATTTCTTAAAAAAATAAAAATTAATTGTATCAGAATTACGAAGAATGAATTGTAGTCTTAGTTTCCAAAAAATATATGAGACTATTATAAATAACTAGCGCATGTGGGTTCCATGGTGTAATGTTTAGCACTCCGGACTCTGAATCCAGCGATCCGAGTTCAAATCTCGGTGGGAGCTTTGGACATTTTTGCAAAAGAAAAATATTTTCTTACGAGTATAATAAATAAAGTGAAAAACTGAAATACATTTGGTTGGCTAGACATAGACCGAGTCGTGTTTCTATAGATATTTCTAAAATGCATTTATTAAAAAAGTAAAAATTAATTGCATCAGAACATCGAAGTATTAATTGGAAAGTTGTTTTCAAAAGAAGACATAATTTTATTAACATGTACTCCTTCCCGGGTGTGATACGCTATGGTGTAATGGATAGCACTCTGGATTCTGAATCACAACGATACGAGTTCAAATCTCTTTGGAATTTTTTTGTAATTAAAACTTTTGTACTAAAATATTTAGTAAAAAGGATAAAGGAAATAATTTTACTTTTGTAAACACAGAAAGAGAGAAGAGTGTATAGTTTTTCATAAAATATAAAGATTAATGTTATTAAAGCCAATAAAAGTAATCTTTAAAACTGACTTCCGAAAAAACGCATAATTCAATTTACTAAAACACCGAGCATGTAGGTTACATGGTGTAATGGTTAGCACTCTGGACTTTGAATCCAGCGATCCGAGTTCAAATCTCGGTGGAACCTTCGTACGTTTTTTCATAAGCAGATTATTTTATTCGGAGTATAACAAACAACGTGAAAAACAAAATTTCATTCTGTTTTCCAAGCATAGCACTAGACATGTTTATTTAGATTTGTATCGACTACATTTAAAAAAAAATAAAAATTAATTGTATCAGAATTACGAAGTATGAATTGTAGTCTTGATTTCGAAAAAGTATATGAGACTATTATAAATAACTAGCGTATGTGGGTTACATACAGCCCGATTCACAGCGCGGCCGAGTAGAAGAGTGAGTGAGACGTGACGTAGCCGAAAGGCTCATTTCTACTCCATCGCTGTTCTCGGTAGTAGGAGAAATTGCTATTCCGGGGCCCGTTTTCACTCGCACACGAGTTGTGCCAGCTGATCGATGAAGCAAGCGAGAAGGCGTCCCTAAAATGACGTCAGTTTTACCGATTATGATAGAAAACGTAGAGATATAACCAATAGGAAAAGTTTCATCGGAATATTGTTTGTAATCAAAAGCACGTGCAGTGCATACTGCGTAGTTGTAGAAATTCAATTGTAGACATGACAGTCCGTGTTTGCTCCAATTTACATTTTCACATATCTGATAAATAACTTTATTTACATCAAGTTTTTCCAACAAAATTTTAACTATGAATTAAATAAGTTCTTAATTTCGGACTGAAATATTATTGTTTTATGTATGTGAATAATGAATATTTTGTCATATACATAAACATTAATTATTCGGTCATTTGCAAATTGGATTAAAGCATTTCTTCTGAACATCTTATGTGGAGCATAAAAATATAATTACAAGTTGTAAATAGGTAAGGAGAGTGATTTATATATTCTTGCTTGATTATTAAATTTCAGTTGAAAATTTGATATATATATATATGTATTGATATAAAGATTTTTGTTATAAATTGGTATGAATTTTTTTAAATTTACAGTGTTTGCTTACAAAGTTTTTAATTCTGTGTCTTTTTTTACATCAGTTTTTCAATTCATTTTAAAGCTTAGCTTTTATAACAATTAAAAAAGTTGCTTTTTCCTCTGTTCCTCTAAACTGTGTTTTTTCCCAAATATAATTACAACAATGAAAATACCTGAATTTAATAATTTAAATATATTCATCTTCCTATATTTCATGTTTAATTTTCTGAAAACTTGATATTTATAAAACTGGTAGCATTAGTATAACTTTTTTTAAGAAAAATTATATGTATACATATACATATAATACTTGCATATAATATATATATACATATAATGCTTAGTGTGGACACTAGATGAAATCATTCTATACCCATATTTATAACATTTTTATACACAACTCTACATATTACTATATACATGACAAGCCAACAATTTTTCGTCAAATGCAACCCTTTATAGTAATATCTTTACAGTTCAAAATACTGAACAGAAAAATTCTGTTTTAAAATATTTTTTCTCTTTAATCAGATGAAAATTATTAAGTTTTTTCATTATTTAAATTAAAGAAAAGAATTTATTTCAAATATCCCAAATATAATTCTTTATTATTTACTAAAAGTATTCAGTATCATATATTATATTTAGCAATGCTGAAAGCACCGAGTGAAACCATATTTCTCTTAACATAGTTATACAAATTCCTTTAAGCAAAATCTTGTATAAGTTATCAAAATAGAAATAAAAGTCACTAATTTATCAAAGTATATCTTATTATTCTACTATGGTGCTTTACTTTTTTAATACCAAAGCATCACACAAAATATGTCATTTTTAAGACCTGTATTTGAATTTCTTATAGCCATAAAGTAGCTGCGTCACAAACTTTTAACCCATTAAGGGTTTTTTGTATTGATTAATAATACAAAAATATATCAGTAATTTTTCTTACCTATTTGCAGCTTAATAAAGTGAATCATAGTTTAGTATTTTTCTTGGATCCAGTTTTTTTTTTTATTCATATGAGATTTTAATGATTATTTTCAGATGATTGAATAATGCATTACATGTGTGTCAAAATATTTAATTCTACATACATAAAATAACTATTAAGTTAAAAAACAATCAAAATAATATTTAAATAGATTGATTACCAGGTTTATTTATGAAATTAATGGCCTTGATCATTTCGACATTAAATGTTTTTCACAAGGGAAGCATTTAAAATAGAATGGAAGTTTATTTAAAAATAAATAAATAGTTAGCTTTGCAGTCTTATTGTGTATTGATAGAAACTAAACACATTAATTTAATTTGAAATTTAAAGTCTCATACACATTTTAATCATTTGGAATTCAAATTAACAAAAATCTGTACTTAAAGAGGGAAAAAAGTAAATATACATGTATAAACAAACCTATTATTATTTTTTGAGCAATAAATATGAAATTCTGTACAAGATGGAGTTTAGTTGAGTATGAAGGACTTTTTCAAAGCCTATTCTTCTATACAAAAGCATGAAATAACTCATAACAGTGTTTTGCTCCTTCTAAATAGTTACTATATCCATTTCTTAAAATTTTATATTACAATTTTAGTATAGGATAATCTTAGTGACTTAAATTTTTGTTGCCATTTTGAGGATAAATTAAAATAGCTGTAACAATTGCATTAGTATAATCTTGTCGAGAAATATTAATTTTCTTAAACCGAATATATATATATATATTTCCTTTCACGTAAGAAAAAATTGGATGCATTATTTTGAAAGTGGGAGGAATCAACTTGTTTTAACTTTTTGATAATTTTGAAGTTAAACCTGTGTTTTTTTATTTAATATTGCTTGAACTGAAAAATAAGCATTACTAGAATTTGATACCAACTTTTGTAGTGATCAATTGAGCGGTGTAGTTTTGTATAGAGAATTGAAATTTAACAAAACTTAAAAATTGTTTGATTCAAGGGGAGTAATGCAAATTTCCACAATGCTAAAATCACTGTCTAAAGACAATAGTCGTGTAATGCAGTATCAAGATAACTAATAAATAAATGTTCCAACTTCCATTGACCAAAATGAAATTTCTTCTAGTACTAACATTACCGCTGTGTACAAGTTTGTCAAAAGATTATTGTAGCAACCGTTAAGACAGGTGCCAATACTTAGATATTTATCGCATTTTTTTCTCCCCAGAAAGTGATAAATTGCTAAATATTAGCACCTACGTGGATGAAACTACTTAATATTGAAAAGCGCTGAAAACAACTATTTGGGATGCAAAATAAATGACCTATTATAAAAAATATCTATTAAAACCTATAACAATGATATTTAGAGAGTTGTTGTTAAAACATTATAAGGCAAATTAAACATTCAAAATGAGAAAATTCTATAAAAACAAAATAATCTAGATACAACATAATTTTGAAAATTTGGTTTGCATGATTTACAAAACAATTTGCATGTCTGTTTATCTCTTACAGTCATTACTTGTATGAAAGCAGTATGTATATGTTTTTATTTAATATCTTGTACCATAATATATATATATATATATATATATATATATATATTATCTTGTTATGATGGTAAACTTAAATATTGTTTAAGCATACTGCTGTTTATTTATTTAAACTTTCCAAAAAAGTTAAAAGGTGTTTATGACTTGGTTGATTTTTTTAAGATGACAGTAGTTGAAAATTGTTTATTCATAGTTTTTTCACAACTTTTGTCATGTAAATAATAGTTTGTTGGAATATTTCAAGAATATCCATCAAATAAACATCATTCATAAAACATAAACATAACATTCATAACCAACATAACATTCATAAATAACAAACATAACATTCAATATACATAACATATCAAACATCATTCATGCCTTTCTTTGGAAATTTCAATATTCTCGAAAGATGCATTATAACCAAAACATGGGATCTCTTATCATTATAAAGCAAACGATTTATCGCCAAATGTGACCTTTCACAACAACCTCAAGATTTTGTTATGCAACATAGTGTTTCATAACAAAAAGTGTGTTTCAAGTTTTGTGTACAAAATCTATTTTAAAACACAATTTTCTCTTTGATTAATTGAAAATTGATAAAGTCTTTTTATTTCTTAAATCTGAAATATGTATAAATTTATGGACAGGTGCAGTATAATACATCATTTAACAAGTTTTCAAAATTGTAACCAAAAGTCACCAAATTGACATTTTAGCATTTTTAAGCCATTTGAAAGTTTGCTATAATTGTGTTTTTCTCTAGATAATTGTCTATGTAAATATTTCTTTAAAGTATAATATATTATCTTTATATATTACAAAACATAATGAAATTTATATATAATTCAGAGGCACAAAACCACGTTTTCTAATGAATAAGGTGTAATCAGCATTAATGATTGATTTACATGTTTATATAAAATTAACCAAGTACATTTTAAAAAATAAGTAGAAAAATTTTAAAGTGTATTTTTTGTTGTTGTTGTATTGAAACAAGGATGAGAAGTTGGAGGTTTAAAAATGTTACAAATGGGTACAGATGCAAAATGTTTTATAAATCATGCAAACCATCTGTTTTTTTTTTTTTTTTTTTGTTTTGTTTTGTTTTTTCTTCATCTTTTAATTTATTGAAATTTGAATTTTAAAGCAATAAATTTTGTAAATATCAGTTTTGAAAAAATTTAATGTATGATCGTTCAATAAAATTTGATATAATATGTGTGAAGGGAGAAGATCCAATTATAAAACAGATTCACAACTAGATTATATTATGAAAATTTATTATTTCATTATTATTGAAAAAAGCTTAAAAAACAAACTTCACAAAAAGGCATTATGGTAATTCAAAAGTCAATAGTTGTTTAACTAATGTATTTCATAAATAGAACTGATAGAAAATAGAATTAGTAAATGAACATTGTTATTACTTAATGCTAAAATATTTACTTCTCCTTACCTATTTACAACTTGGTGATACTTTGGTATATTATTGAATTTTCATCCCAGAAGAGGCATACTTCTTTTAGTATAATATAGTATCCAGTTTGAAGATAAAGGACTGAATTCCTACTGCTTATGAATATGGCAAAATTTTAAATATCCACATTCACAAAACAATAGCCATTCAGTCTAAAAAATGAAATTTCATCTTCATTATTTTCGTTAAAAATAATGTTGAAAACTAACTTTCGATTATAATTTTACAAAATAATACATTTAAAATATAGTTAAAATAAATAAAAAAAATAATATGAAAAGATTATTTTCTTAAAAAACGCAGTATAACTTCACAAAATCTGTCGCAAATTTCTTTTTTAAAGAGTCAATACACACTTCTCCATCGCTGCTTCTCGGTTCTCGCCGACATAGAACCAGCCGAGTCCGCGATGCAAACAAACGAGACATTTAACACAACGATGGAGTAGAGAAAATGAGCCCCAGAATTGCTATTTCTCACTCACCGGAAACGCTGACGTCAAAATGACGTCAGAGATGGGCGTTGTCACTGCCATTTCTCCGCTCGTACGTACTCTGAATCGGCCTGATGGTGTAATGGTTAGCACTCTGGACTCTGAATCCAGCGATCCGAGTTCAAATCTCCGTGGGACCTTTGGAAGTTTTTGCAAAAGAAAAATATTTTCTTACCAGTATAATAAATAAAGTGAAAAACTGAAATACATTTGGTTGACTAGACATAGACCGAGTCGTGTTTCTATAGATATTTATAAAATGCATTTATTAAAAAAGTAAAAATTAATTGCATCAGAACATCGAAGTATTAATTGGAAAGTTGTTTTCCAAAGAAGACATAATATTATTAACATGTACTCTTTCGCGGGTGTGATACGCTATGGCGTAAAGGGTAGCACTCTGGATTCTGAATCACAACGATACGAGTTCAAATCTCTTTGGAATTTTTTCGTAATTAAAACTTTTGTACCAAAAGATTTAGTAAAAAGGATAAAGGAAATAATTTTACTTTTGTAAACACAGAAAGAGAGAAGTGTGTATAGTTTTTCATAAAATATAAAGATTAATGTTATTAAAGCCAATAAAAGTAATTTTTAAAACTGACTTCCGAAAAAACGCATAATTCAATTTCCTAAAACACCGAGCATGTAGGTTCCATGGTGTAATGGTTAGCACTCTGGACTTTGAATCCAGCGATCCGAGTTTAAATCTCGGTGGAACCTTCGTACGTTTTTTCATAAGCAGATTTTTTTATTCGGAGTATGACAAACAACGTGAAAAAAAAAATTTCATTCTGTTTTCCAAGCATAGCACTAGACATGTTTATTTAGATTTGTATCGACTACATTTGTTAAAAAAATAAAAATTAATTGTATCAGAATTACGAAGAATGAATTGTAGTCTTGGTTTCAAAAAAATATATGAGACTATTATAAATAACCAGCGCATGTGGGTTCCATGGTGTAAAGGTTAGCACTCTGGACTCTGAATCCAGCTATCCGAGTTCATATCTCGGTGGGACCTTTGAAAATTTTTGCAAAAGAAAAATATTTTCTTACGAGTATAATAAATAAAGTGAAAAACTGAAATACATTTGGTTGGCTAGACATAGACCGAGTCGTGTTTCTATAGATTTTTACAAAATGCATTTATTAAAAAAGTAAAAATTAATTGCATCAGAACATCGAAGTATTAATTGGAAAGTTGTTTTCTAAAGAAGACATAACATTATTAACATGTACTCTTTCGCGGGTGTGATACGCTATGGTGTAATGGATAGAACTCTGGATTCTGAATCGCAACGATACGAGTTCAAATCTCTTTGGAATTTTTTTGTAATTAAAACATTTGTACCAAAAGATTTAGTAAAAATGATAAAGGAAATAATTTTACTTTTGTAAACACAGAAAGAGAGAAGAGTGTATAGTTTTTCATAAAATATAAAGATTAATGTTATTAAAGCCAATAAAAGTAATCTTTAAAACTGACTTCCGAAAAAACGCATAATTCAATTTCCTAAAACACCGGCCATGTAGGTTCCATGGTGTAATGGTTAGCACTCTGGACTTTGAATCCAGCGATTCGAGTTCAAATCTCGGTGGGACCTTTGGACATTTTTGCAAAAGAAAAATATTTTCTTACGAGTATAATAAATAAAGTGAAAAACTGAAATACATTTGGTTGACTAGACATAGACCGAGTCGTGTTTCTATATATATATATATATATATATAAATAATGCATTTATTTAAAAAGTAAAAATTAATTTTATCAGAACATCGAAGTATTAATTGGAAAGTTGTTTTCCAAAGAAGACATAACATTATAAACATGTACTCTTTCGCGGGTGTGATACGCTATGGTGTAATGGATAGAACTCTGGATTCTGAATCACAACGATACGCGTTCAAATCTCTTTGGAAATTTTTCGTAATTAAAACATTTGTACCAAAAGATTTAGTAAAAATGATAAAGGAAATAATTTTACTTTTGTAAACACAGAAAGAGAGAAGAGTGTATAGTTTTTCATAAAATATAAACCTTAAAATAATCAAAGAGTAATGTTATTAAAGCCAATAAAAGTAATCATTAAAACTGACTTCCGAAAAAACGCATAATTCAATTTCCTAAAACTCCGAGCATGTAGGTTCCATGGTGTAATGGTCAGCACTCTGGACTTTGAATCCGGCGATCCGAGTTCAAATCTCGGTGGAACCTTCGTACGTTTTTTCATAAGCAGATTTTTTTATTCGGAGTATAACAAACAACGTGAAAAACAAAATTTCGTTCTGTTTTCCAAACATAGCACTAGACATGTTTATTTAGATTTGTATCGACTACATTTGTCAAAAAAATAAGAATTAATTGTATCAGAATTACGAAGAATGAATTGTAGTCTTAGTTTCGAAAAAATATATGAGACTGTTATAAATAACCAGCGCATGTGGGTTCCATTGTGTAATGGTTAGCACTCTGGACTCTGAATCCAGCGATCCGAGTTCAAATCTCGGTGGGACCTTTGGACATTTTTGCAAAAGAAAAATATTTTCTTATGAGTATAATAAATAACGTGAAAAACTGAAATACATTTGGTTGGCTAGACATAGACCGAGTCGTGTTTCTATAGATATTTCTAAAATCCATTTATTAAAAAAGTAAAAATTAATTGCATCAGAACATCGAAGTATTAATTGGAAAGTTGTTTTCAAAAGAAGACATAATTTTATTAACATGTACTCCTTCCCGGGTGTGATACGCTATGGTGTAATGGATAGCACTCTGGATTCTGAATCACAACGATACGAGTTCAAATCTCTTTGGAATTTTTTTGTAATTAAAACTTTTGTACTAAAATATTTAGTAAAAAGGATAAAGGAAATAATTTTACTTTTGTAAACACAGAAAGAGAGAAGAGTGTATAGATTTTCATAAAATATAAAGATTAATGTTATTAAAGCCAATAAAAGTAATCTTTAAAACTGACTTCCGAAAAAACGCATAATTCAATTTCCTAAAACACCGACCATGTAGGTTCCATGGTGTAATGGTTAGCACTCTGGACTTTGAATCCAGCGATCCGAGTTCAAATCTCGGTGGAACCTTCGTACGTTTTTTCATAAGCAGATTATTTTATTCGGAGTATAACAAACAACGTGAAAAAGAAAATTTCATTCTGTTTTCCAAGCATAGCACTAGACATGTTTATTTAGATTTGTATCGACAACATTTGTTAAAAAAATAAAAATTAATTGTATCAGAATTACGAAGAATGAATTGTAGTCTTAGTTTCCAAAAAATATATGAGACTATTATAAATAACTAGCGCATGTGGGTTCCATGGTGTAATGGTTAGCACTCTGGACTCTGAATCCAGCGATCCGAGTTCAAATCTCGGTGGGACCTTTGAACATTTTTGCAAAAGAAAAATATTTTCTTACGAGTATAATAAATAAAGTGAAAAACTGAAATACATTTGGTTCGCTAGACATAGACCGAGTCGTGTTTCTATAGATTTTTACAAAATGCATTTATTAAAAAAGTAAAAATTAATTGCATCAGAACATCGAAGTATTAATTGGAAAGTTGTTTTCCAAAGAAGACATAACATTATGTCAGGTTTATAACCCTGACATGATTATCTTAAAGCTTCAAAGTTAAGCAGAGTTGAAATAATAGAGCCCAGTGGAAACTGTATTGAGCAGGTAAAAAGAAATATGACAAGTTTTTCTTTTAGATAAAATCATTTATTTAAAAAACTAGATTGATTTATCTAGTGAAATAAAAATATGGCAAACGAAAATAAAAATTATAATACATTTAGACGATTCGTTTAATATTCTTCAGGGCAGATATAATAGTACAGAGTAGTTACTGAAGCCTATACTATTACTGAAAGAAGCTTAAAAGTTTGCAGTTTTAAAATAACTATCATCCTCGAATTAATCTAAAAATATTTACTTAAACCTCATCTGAAAAACAACAGCTTTCTACACAAGCTAATATTGTCGAGGTTATCAAGGAAAAATTTAAACTGAAATATACAAACTACGTTTCATGCCAGCTTCTTTATTACCGGGATTCACATCGGCATCAACACGGAAAAAGCCCCCACGATTGCATTTCTGCTACGCTACTTATTCAATTCAGGCAGATGACGTAGGCTTATGTCATTTGCATAAGGATAGCTTCGGCTAACGTATTAATATTTTATGCTAAAATAAACTTTAAATAAACTATGAGTTTTTAAATATTTATTAACTTAAAATTATAAAAGTAAATAGAAGATAAATTACTTAGATTTTTAATAACCATCGGTTTTAATAAAAAAAAAAAGGAAAAATAGTTAAACTAAAGAGGGAGTGAAACTGAATAAAACATTGAGTGTCAAGAACACGCCAATATTTTAGATTCCTAAACCTAACAATAAGCCCCCCCTCTTGACACTCAACCGAGACCATGAATATATATATATATACATATATCTGCCCTGAATTTACAAGTTCACATCATATTATTTGAGTAGCAAAAAAAACTTGTATGTAAAAAAAACATAAATTGACAGATTCAACAACGACTTGCTACTAATCGTCTTTCTTTAGTGTATTTCAAGAGCAAAGCAGTCCAATTTTTGCAATGCTTCATTTTGAAGTTATACAGAAAATTCTTCTTGCTATGAAGATATAATATAAATAATTAAGCATTGACATGTACATAAATTAACTAATATATGATATAAAACAAGTATATACATTTTGCAATATAATAAACACTTTGAGAAATACATTTGCATTTTCATATTAAAGAGAAAAACATTCTGTTCTCTTTAGAAATAAATAACTTTTAAAAAAATTGAAACTTATTTCCTTAATTCTTCTCTTCAAAATTTACTCCTTAAAATATACATGTTACTCAGTAGATGAAAATAGGCTACTTATGAAAAGAGATAACCCGTATTTTGTTAACGGTTTCGTGAAAATATCTGACCAATTATTTACACTTTTAACATGTTTAATATTAAATATGTTTTTATAAATCAAATCCCTTATAAAAAATAATTTTACGTCGATGTGTTTTGTACGATAGTTTTCAATGGGAGATTTCACGAAATCTATAGCAGCCATGTTATCGACTAAAAGTAAAGATTTTTCTTTAGTACCCTGTATTAGTTTTTTATTAAAGCATTCTTCTAAAATTCTATCGAACCATAATAGTTCTTTTGTAGCTTCGGTCATGGCTACGAATTCAGATTCCATAGTACTTAAACTGATACATTTTTCCTTAAACGTTCTCCAAGCTACGGGTGAATTATCGAGTAAAATCAGCTGTCCCCCCATTGAAGTCCTATCGTCTCTGTTGGCCGCAAAATCAGCGTCTGAATAAACAGTAATATGTGGTTTCCTGCACTCAAGTTTTAACTTTAAATTTTTGGTATAACAAACATAACCTAAGAGTTTTAACAGGCCATTCCAATGCATTATGCCAGGATTACTTTGGAATTGGGCAAAAATATTAACCGCGTACGATATGTCAGGTCTAGTTCTATTAGAGAGAAACGATAAGCAACCTAAAATGCTTCTATAAGGATATTTTGACATTTCTATTGTTTCAGCGTTAGTTTGAGGACACTGAGATTTTGAGTAAATTATCCCTTTACTAATGGGGAGAGATGATATAGGAAAATTGAAATTTTTAAATCTGTTACATATTTCACTAATATATGAATGTTGATGAATAGTTAAATTTCCATTATTTTCCTCGAATTCTACACCCAATAATTTACGGGTTTTTCCTAAGATTTTTAAATCAAAATTTTTACTCAATAAGTCCACTACTTCATCTATATGATTTTTAAATTTTGCAAACAATACAATGTCATCGACATACAATAATAAAATTACTTTCTTGTTAAAAATATAAACACAGTTACACCATGAAAATTTGTTAAAACCTATATTGATCAAAATTCTATTCATTTCGAAAAACCAGGCTCTACTACTTTGGTGAAGGCCGTATAAAGCGCGATTTAATTTACAAACGAATTTTTCTTTTCCAATCTCGATGAAACCCGGTGGTTGAGACATATAAATATGTTCATCGAGTGGTGCGTAAAGATATGCACCTTTAATATCCAGTTGTAAATGAGTCCATCCTTTACATGAAACTAGCAATGAAAAGAAGAAGCGTATTACTCCAAAGTTAACGACAGGGCTAAAAGTATCGTCATAACTTTCTCCTTTTATCTGTTTATATCCCTGCGCCACCAGTCTAGCTTTAAAACGAGCTATTTCCCCCCTCTCATTACGTTTAAGAGTGAAGACCCATCTACATCCTAAAATATTAGTATTTGGAGGTGATTTAGTAAGGTGCCATACATTACGTTCCCGAATAACATCCATTTCTTCTTTCATAGCCTGCAACCACTGATTTTTATATGGAGATTTTAAGACCTGTTTAAAACTCGTTGGGATTTGATCTACGTCTAGTCAATCGTTTTTCTTAGTTAAATCAGGTTCAGTAAAATTAAGTTCATTATCTGAATCAAGTTCACTATCGGAATTAATTTCATCAGAATTTAAAGTTTGTTCTGCACTAGAACAAGATTTTTCATTAATTTTACCTACATATTTTTCTCTAGGACTGAAATTAAAAAGGTTTGGTTCATAAATTATACAATTTTTCTTACAATATTTTTTAACATCTTTATGACATTTTAAACGTTCAGTTTTTCCAAATTCACAATAATAAACGTCGATTCTGTCACTAGTTTTACGGGGTACTAGAGTTCTAAACCATACAGCCTCTCTGAGGGGGACTCGTTTAATTATATCTCGACTTGATTTAATTTCCTCGTCAGACGAAGATTCAGAATGATCAGGGTAAGTCTGATATATATTAAAAGCATCTGAATCAGCATTATTCACACTTTCTGAATCTGACCCCTCATCTGAACATAACCAACTTTCATTTTCGCGGCCCATCACTGCTCCACTGCGCTCCCCAATATTTATCGGTTCTTCAATTTTAACATTAATTGTTTCTATTATTTTATTTTCAACTGGGAGCCATATCCTGTAACCTTTTGTACTAAGGGCGTAACCTATCATAATTCCTTTTTCCGCTTTACGGTCGAGTTTGTTTCTAAGTTGTTTGGGTACCTCTACGTATGCTGTTGAGCCAAAAGATTTTAAGTGCTTTACTGAAGGTTTATAACCACCATACAACTCAAACGGTGTTTTCTCTAAATCAGTATGACAAATTCTGTTCCAGGTATACGCAAAGTATAAAGCTGCGTCTGGCCAAAAACTTTTATTTAATCCACTTTCGTCTAAAACTGTCCTCATACCGTCAACAATAGTTTGGTTAAATCTTTCTGCAACAGAATTTTGTTCCGGTGAATAAATGTTAGTAAATTCATGTTTTATGCCTTTCAGCTCACAAAAAGATTTAAAATTATTATTTTGAAACTGTTTCCCGTTATCTGATCTAATAGCTTTTACCTGACAGTTTAAAAATCTCTCCGCTCTTGTTACATAATTTCTAAAGTTTTTAAATACCTCAGTTTTTGCTTTCATAGGAAATATTGTTACTTTACGAGAAAAATCATCGATAATTGATAAGAAATACCTTTGACCGTTCATCGACCTAGCCGTTCGGAGTTTTCCGTGGTTTCCTCCGAAACTCGCGTAAATACGGGCTAGGACCCCTTAGAAAGACCCCCACGGAGGGCATTCCCCCTATAGGCCTAGGACACATAAGGAGTCAATCGGCCTTAATCCTCCAACCAACCAACCAACCAACCTTTGACCGTTTCGGCCAGTTATTTTGCATGGTCCCCATACATCCATATGTAATAACTCAAGAGGATGTCTAGACCTTATTTGACCATGGGGTTTAAAAGAAATTCGTCTTTGTTTATTAAGTTTACAAATTTCACAAGAGGTTTCATTGACTTTTAGTTTAGGAAGCCCCCTCACACTATCATATTTACAAGTTCTGTCAATTAGTTTAGGACTAGCATGAGCAAAACGTCTGTGCCACATATTAAAACTGTCCTTTTGAGTATGTAAAACTTTAGTTTTTGTATCATGAGAGTTTCTTTTACTTGAAGTTTTAGAAACTTCAAATTTAACATTTTTCATTTCTTTGGATGGAATTTTTGGAAATAAATAATAAATACCATCATGCAATTTAGCAGTAAATAAAAATTGATCATATTTGTTAGTTACTTTAATTTTACCATTCCCCCCCTTAAATTTAGCTCCTGCAATATCCATCTTTGGAGCAGATATTAAATTTTTTCTCAATTTAGAGCAATACATTACATTGGTAAATGTTATATTTTGTTGACCAAATCGTAATTTAACATCACCAGTTCCTTCAATAGGAAAATCAATATTATCTATTGCAACAGCTAATCTTTCATTATACAATGGTTTAAAATTAGAAAACAAATTTTTATCACCACAAAAGTGATTACTCGCAGCCGAATCAAAAAGCCAATTGCTTTTGTCACACACATTTTTACTTAAATTAGCAAAAGTAAAAAAAACCTGGTTAGAGTCCTTTCTGGTTCGTCTCGGGAGTCTAGAACGGCCTCTTCTCTGGGAATGGTCAGGTTCTTTCTGGTTAGATCTCTCAGGACTGGAATCACTGGTAGTGGATACAGTTGCCTCTGGAGGTTTAGCTCGCCATGGTCTGTGAGGGGATTGAGCACGTTGCCTCTGGAAAAACGGAGACTTTCGGCGTTGATACACTTTCGATGTTGATCTTGGCTCGAAGTTTTTCCTTGAATTTTGACAAAAACGACTGATGTGTCCCGGAACTCCACAGCGGAAACAAATCACATTAGATCTTGAGTACTGTGTGCTGTAACTCTCAATGAAAAGTTCATCACACTTATCTTGATCACGCAATTCAATCCTTGATTCTTCACTAATTAATTCAACTAAAATGTCTTTATATACAAATTTATCATCAGGCCACCTAAGTATGCTCTGAACTATACTATCGAATTTCTCTGGGAGATAACGAAGCAACTGGAATGATAGATAAACTTCCTTCATTGGCTGGTCAATTGCTTCTAAAAGTTCAGCTATTCTCATGAGTCTAGCAGCATACATATCAATTTTCTCTCCACTTTTTATCTTACATGAAAACAGTTCGCTGCACAACTGCATGTGGCGTGCTCTGTTATCAGGGTAAAAATGTTGTTTTAATTTTTTCCATATCTCAGCTGGATCCGTTAATTTCTCTATAATCCGACGAAAGTCCTTCTCAGTATTGAGGTATAAAATAGATAAAGCAAGTTTTGACCTCGTATTATAATCTTTTAATTCTTTCGGATCAGCTGATGGTCTCGGCTTTTCCTCAGTTCCGATTACGATATCCCAGGCATTCTTTTCAAATAATAAAAACTTCACATCAACTGCCCAGTTACAATAATTCGTAGCATTGAGTTTTTCTATACTATGCTGTATCATTGCCATTTTCGTTAAGTGTATTGGCCCCCCCTTCTTAAAGATTCTTATAAAACTTTGGGACCAATACGCCGGAAGAAAACTTTACTTCATTAAACTTTGTCAGTTTAAAACTTTCACTTAAACTGCTCAATACTGGGCAATAGCCCATAACCAAATATTGTCAGGTTTATAACCCTGACATGATTATCTTAAAGCTTCAAAGTTAAGCAGAGTTGAAATAATAGAGCCCAGTGGAAACTGTATTGAGCAGGTAAAAAGAAATATGACAAGTTTTTCTTTTAGATAAAGTCATTTATTTAAAAAACTAGATTGATTTATCTAGTGAAATAAAAATATGGCAAACGAAAATAAAAATTATAATACATTTAGACGATTCGTTTAATATTCTTCAGGGCAGATATAATAGTACAGAGTAGTTACTGAAGCCTATACTATTACTGAAAGAAGCTTAAAAGTTTGCAGTTTTAAAATAACTATCATCCTCGAATTAATCTAAAAATATTTACTTAAACCTCATCTAAAAAACAACAGCTTTCTACACAAGCTAATATTGTCGAGGTTATCAAGGAAAAATTTAAACTGAAATATACAAACTACGTTTCATGCCAGCTTCTTTATTACCGGGATTCACATCGGCATCAACACGGAAAAAGCCCCCACGATTGCATTTCTGCTACGCTACTTATTCAATTCAGGCAGATGACGTAGGCTTATGTCATTTGCATAAGGATAGCTTCGGATAACGTATTAATATTTTATGATAAAATAAACTTTAAATAAACTATGAGTTTTTAAATATTTATTAACTTAAAATTATAAAAGTAAATAGAAGATAAATTACTTAGATTTTTAATAACCATCGGTTTTAATAAAAAAAAAAAGGAAAAATAGTTAAACTAAAGAGATTGAGTGTCAAGAACACGCCAATAGTTTAGATTCCTAAACCTAACACATTATTAACATGTACTCTTTCGCGGGTGTGATACGCTATGGTGTAATGGATAGAACTCTGGATTCTGAATCACAACGATACGAGTTCAAATCTCTTTGGAAATTTTTTGTAATTAAAACATTTGTACCAAAAGATTTAGTAAAAATGATAAAGGAAATAATTTTACTTTTGTAAGCACAGAAAGAGAGAAGAGTGTATAGTTTTTCATAAAATATAAACCTTAAAATAATCAAAGAGTAATGTTATTAAAGCCAATAAAAGTAATCATTAAAACTGACTTCCGAAAAAACGCATAATTCAATTTCCTAAAACAACGCGCATGTAGGTTCCATGGTGTAATGGTTAGCACTCTGGACTTTGAATCCAGCGATCCGAGTTCAAATCTCGGTGGAACCTTCGTACGTTTTTTCATAAGCAGATTATTTTATTCGGAGTATAACAAACAACGTGAAAAACAAAATTTCATTCTGTTTTCCAAGCATAGCACTAGACATGTTTATTTAGATTTGTATCGACAACATTTGTTAAAAAAATAAAAATTAATTGTATCAGAATTACGAAGAATGAATTGTAGTCTTAGTTTCCAAAAAATATATGAGACTATTATAAATAACTAGCGCATGTGGGTTCCATGGTGTAATGGTTAGCACTCTGGACTCTGAATCCAGCGATCCGAGTTCAAATCTCGGTAGGACCTCTGAACATTTTTGCAAAAGAAAAATATTTTCTTACGAGTATAATAAATAAAGTGAAAAACTGAAATGCATTTGGTTCGCTAGACATAGACCGAGTCGTGTTTCTATAGATTTTTACAAAATGCATTTATTAAAAAAGTAAAAATTAATTGCATCAGAACATCGAAGTATTAATTGGAAAGTTGTTTTCCAAAGAAGACATAACATTATTAACATGTACTCTTTCGCGGGTGTGATACGCTATGGTGTAATGGATAGAACTCTGGATTCTGAATCACAACGATACGAGTTCAAATCTCTTTGGAAATTTTTTGTAATTAAAACATTTGTACCAAAAGATTTAGTAAAAATGATAAAGGAAATAATTTTACTTTTGTAAACACAGAAAGAGAGAAGAGTGTATAGTTTTTCATAAAATATAAACCTTAAAATAATCAAAGAGTAATGTTATTAAAGCCAATAAAAGTAATCATTAAAACTGACTTCCGAAAAAACGCATAATTCAATTTCCTAAAACTCCGAGCATGTAGGTTCCATGGTGTAATGGTTAGCACTCTGGACTTTGAATCCAGCGATCCGAGTTCAAATCTCGGTGGAACCTTCGTACGTTTTTTCATAAGCAGATTTTTTTATTCGGAGTATAACAAACAACGTGAAAAACAAAATTTCGTTCTGTTTTCCAAACATAGCACTAGACATGTTTATTTAGATTTGTATCGACTACATTTGTTAAAAAAATAAGAATTAATTGTATCAGAATTACGAAGAATGAATTGTAGTCTTAGTTTCGAAAAAATATATGAGACTGTTATAACTAACCAGCGCATGTGTGTTCCATTGTGTAATGGTTAGCACTCTGGACTCTGAATCCAGCGATCCGAGTTCAAATCTCGGTGGGACCTTTGGACATTTTTGCAAAAGAAAAATATTTTCTTATGAGTATAATAAATAACGTGAAAAACTGAAATACGTTTGGTTGGCTAGACATAGACCGAGTCGTGTTTCTATAGATATTTCTAAAATGCATTTATTAAAAAAGTAAAAATTAATTGCATCAGAACATCGAAGTATTAATTGGAAAGTTGTTTTCAAAAGAAGACATAATTTTATTAACATGTACTCCTTCCCGGGTGTGATACGCTATGGTGTAATGGATAGCACTCTGGATTCTGAATCACAACGATACGAGTTCAAATCTCTTTGGAATTTTTTTGTATTTAAAACTTTTGTACTAAAATATTTAGTTAAAAGGATAAAGGAAATAATTTTACTTTTCTAAACACAGAAAGAGAGAAGAGTGTATAGTTTTTCATAAAATATAAAGAAATATGTTATTAAAGCCAATAAAAGTAATCTTTAAAACTGACTTCCGAAAAAACGCATATATTCAATTTCCTAAAACACCGACCATGTAGGTTCCATGGTGTAATGGTTAGCACTCTGGACTTTGAATCCAGTGATCCGAGTTCAAATCTCGGTGGAACCTTCGTACGTTTTTTCATAAGCAGATTATTTTATTCGGAGTATAACAAACAACGTGAAAAACAAAATTTCATTCTGTTTTCCAAGCATAGCACTAGACATGTTTATTTAGATTTGTATCGACAACATTTGTTAAAAAAATAAAAATTAATTGTATCAGAATTACGAAGAATGAATTGTAGTCTTAGTTTCCAAAAAATATATGAGACTATTATAAATAACTAGCGCATGTGGGTTCCATGGTGTAATGGTTAGCACTCTGGACTCTGAATCCAGCGATCCGAGTACAAATCTCGGAGGGACCTTTGGACATTTTTGCAAAAGAAAAATATTTTCTTACGAGTATAATAAATAAAGTGAAAAACTGAAATACATTTGGTTGACTATACATAGACCGAGTCGTGTTTCTATATATATATATATATATATATAATGCATTTAATTAAAAAGTAAAAATTAATTTTATCAGAACATCGAAGTATTAATTGGAAAGTTGTTTTCCAAAGAAGACATAACATTATTAACATGTACTCTTTCGCGGGTGTGATACGCTATGGTGTAATGGATAGAACTCTGGATTCTGAATCACAACGATACGAGTTCAAATCTCTTTGGAATTTTTTTGTATTTAAAACATTTGTACCAAAAGATTTAGTAAAAATGATAAAGGAAATAATTTTACTTTTGTAAACACAGAAAGAGAGAAGAGTGTATAGTTTTTCATAAAATATAAACCTTAAAATAATCAAAGATTAATGTTATTAAAGCCAATAAAAGTAATCATTAAAACTGACTTCCGAAAAAACGCATAATTCAATTTCCTAAAACTCCGAGCATGTCGGTTCCATGGTGTAATGTTTAGCACTCTGGACTTTGAATCCAGCGATCCGAGTTCAAATCTCGGTTGAACCTTCGTACGTTTTTTCATAAGCAGATTTTTTTATTCGGAGTATAACAAACAACGTGAAAAACAAAATTTCATTCTGTTTTCCAAACATAGCACTAGACATGTTTATTTAGATTTGTATCGACTACATTTGTTAAAAAAATAAAAATTAATTGTATCAGAATTACGAAGAATGAATTGTAGTCTTAGTTTCGAAAAAATATATGAGACTGTTATAAATAACCAGCGTATGTGGGTTCCATGGTGTAATGGTTAGCACTCTGGACTCTGAATCCAGCGATCCGAGTTCAAATCTCGGTGGGACCTATGGACATTTTTGCAAAAGAAAAATATTTTCTTATGAGTAGAATAAATAAAGTGAAAAACTGAAATACATTTGGTTGACTAGACATAGACCGAGTCGTGTTTCTATATATATATATATATATATATAATGCATTTATTTAAAAAGTAAAAATTAATTTTATCAGAACATCGAAGTATTAATTGGAAAGTTGTTTTCAAAAGAAGACAAAACATTATTAACATGTACTCTTTCCCGGGTGTGATACGCTATGGTGTAATGGATAGCACTCTAGATTCTGAATCACAACGATACGAGTTCAAATCTCTTTGGAATTTTTTTGTAATTAAAACTTTTGTACTAAAATATTTAGTAAAAAGGATAAAGGAAATAATTTTACTTTTGTAAACACAGAGAGAGAGAAGAGTGTATAGTTTTTCATAAAATATAAAGATTAATGTTATTAAAGCCAATAAAAGTAATCTTTAAAACTGACTTCCGAAAAAACGCATTATTCAATTTCCTAAAACACCGACCATGTAGGTTCCATGGTGTAATGGTTAGCACTCTGGACTTTGAATCCAGCGATCCGAGTTCAAATCTCGGTGGAACCTTCGTACGTTTTTTCATAAGCAGATTATTTTATTCGGAGTATAACAAACAACGTGAAAAACAAAATTTCATTCTGTTTTCCAAGCATAGCACTAGACATGTTTATTTAGATTTGTATCGACAACATTTGTTAAAAAAATAAAAATTAATTGTATCAGAATTACGAAGAATGAATTGTAGTCTTAGTTTCCAAAAAATATATGAGACTATTATAAATAACTAGCGCATGTGGGTTCCATGGTGTAATGGTTAGCACTCTGGACTCTGAATCCAGCGATCCGAGTTCAAATCTCGGTGGGACCTTTGAACATTTTTGCAAAAGAAAAATATTTTCTTACGAGTATAATAAATAAAGTGAAAAACTGAAATACATTTGGTTGGCTAGACATAGACCGAGTCGTGTTTCTATAGATTTTTGCAAAATGCATTTATTAAAAAAGTAAAAATTAATTGCATCAGAACATCGAAGTATTAATTGGAAAGTTGTTTTCCAAAGAAGACATAACATTATTAACATGTACTCTTTCGCGGGTGTGATACGCTATGGTGTAATGGATAGAACTCTGGATTCTGAATCGCAACGATACGAGTTCAAATCTCTTTGGAATTTTTTTGTAATTAAAACATTTGTACCAAAAGATTTAGTAAAAATGATAAAGGAAATAATTTTACTTTTGTAAACACAGAAAGAGAGAAGAGTGTATAGTTTTTCATAAAATATAAACCTTAAAATAATCAAAGATTAATGTTATTAAAGCCAATAAAAGTAATCATTAAAACTGACTTCCGAAAAAACGCATAATTCAATTTCCTAAAACTCCGTGCATGTAGGTTCCATGGTGTAATGGTTAGCACTCTGGACTTTGAATCCAGCGATCCGAGTTCAAATCTCGGTGGAACCTTCGTACGTTTTTTCATAAGCAGATTATTTTATTCGGAGTATAACAAACAACGTGAAAAACAAAATTTCATTCTGTTTTCCAAGCATAGCACTAGACATGTTTATTTAGATTTGTATCGACTACATTTGTTAAAAAAATAAAAATTAATTGTATCAGAATTACGAAGAATGAATTGTAGTCTTAGTTTCGAAAAAATATATGAGACTGTTATAAATAACCAGCGCATGTGGGTTCCATGGTGTAATGGTTAGCACTCTGGACTCTGAATCCAGCGATCCGAGTTCAAATCTCGGTGGGACCTTTGGACATTTTTGCAAAAGAAAAATATTTTCTTATGAGTATAATAAATAAAGTGAAAAACTGAAATACATTTGGTTGGCTAGACATAGACCGAGTCGTGTTTCTATAGATATTTCTACAATGCATTTATAAAAAAGTAAAAATTAATTGCATCAGAACATCGAAGTATTAATTGGAAAGTTGTTTTCAAAAGAAGACATAATTTTATTAACATGTACTCCTTCCCGGGTGTGATACGCTATGGTGTAATGGATAGCACTCTGGATTCTGAATCTCAACGATACGAGTTCAAATCTCTTTGGAATTTTTTTGTAATTAAAACTTTTGTACTAAAATATTTAGTAAAAAGGATAAAGGAAATAATTTTACTTTTGTAAACACAGAAAGAGAGAAGAGTGTATAGTTTTTCATAAAGTATAAAGATTAATGTTATTAAAGCCAATAAAAGTAATCTTTAAAACTGACTTCCGAAAAAACGCATAATTCAATTTCCTAAAAAACCGACCATGTAGGTTCATGGTGTAATGGTTAGCACTCTGGACTTTGAATCCAGCGATCCGAGTTCAAATCTCGGTGGAACCTTCGTACGTTTTTTCATAAGCAGATTATTTTATTCGGAGTATAACAAACAATGTGAAAAACAAAATTTCATTCTGTTTTCCAAGCATAGCACTAGACATGTTTATTTAGATTTGTATCGACAACATTTGTTAAAAAAATAAAAATTAATTGTATCAGAATTACGAAGAATGAATTGTAGTCTTAGTTTCCAAAAAATATATGAGACTATTATAAATAACTAGCGCATGTGGGTTCCATGGTGTAATGGTTAGCACTCTGGACTCTGAATCCAGCGATCCGAGTTCAAATCTCGGTGGGGCCTTTGGACATTTTTGCAAAAGAAAAATATTTTCTTATGAGTATAATAAATAAAGTGAAAAACTGAAATACATTTGGTTGGCTAGACATAGACCGAGTCGTGTTTCTACAGATATTTCTAAAATGCATTTATTAAAAAAGTAAAAATTAATTGCATCAGAACATCGAAGTGTTAATTGGAAAGTTGTTTTCAAAAGAAGACATAATTTTATTAACATGTACTCCTTCCCGGGTGTGATACGCTATGGTGTAATTGATAGCACTCTGGATTCTGAATCACAACGATACGAGTTCAAATCTCTTTGGAATTTTTTTGTAATTAAAACTTTTGTACTAAAATATTTAGTAAAAAGGATAAAGGAAATAATTTTACTTTTGTAAACACAGAAAGAGAGAAGAGTGTATAGTTTTTCATAAAATATAAAGATTAATGTTATTAAAGCCAATAAAAGTAATAATTAAAACTGACTTCCGAAAAAACACATAATTCAATTTCCTAAAACACCGACCATGTAGGTTCCATGGTGTAATGGTTAGCACTCTGGACTTTGAATCCAGCGATCCGAGTTCAGATCTCGGTGGAACCTTCGTACGTTTTTTCATAAGCAGATTATTTTATTCGGAGTATAACAAACAACGTGAAAAACAAAATTTCATTCTGTTTTCCAAGCATAGCACTAGACATGTTTATTTAGATTTGTGTCGACTACATTTGTTAAAAAAATAAAAATTAATTGTATCAGAATTACGAAGAATGAATTGTAGTCTTAGTTTCGAAAAAATATATGAGACTGTTATAAATAACCAGCGCATGTGGGTTCCATGGTGTAATGGTTAGCACTCTGGACTCTGAATCCAGCGATCCGAGTTCAAATCTCGGTGGGACCTTTGGACATTTTTATAAAAGAAAAATATTTTCTTATGAGAATAATAAATAAAGTGAAAAACTGAAATACATTTGGTTGGCTAGACATAGACCGAGTCGTGTTTCTATATATATATATATAATGCATTCATTCAAAAAGTAAAAATTAATTTTATCAGAACATCGAAGTATTAATTGGAAAGTTGTTTTCCAAAGAAGACATAACATTATTAACATGTACTCTTTCGCGGGTGTGATACGCTATGGTGTAATGGATAGAACTCTGGATTCTGAATCACAACGATACGAGTTCAAATCTCTTTGGAATTTTTTTGTAATTAAAACATTTGTACCAAAAGATTTGGTAAAAAGGATAAAGGAAATAATTTTACTTTTGTAAACACAGAAAGAGAGAAGAGTGTATAGTTTTTTATAAAATATAAACCTTAAAATAATCAAAGATTAATGTTATTAAAGCCAATAAAAGTAATTATTAAAACTGACTTCCGAAAAAACGCATAATTCAATTTCCTAAAACTCCGAGCATGTAGGTTCCATGGTGTAATGGTTAGAACTCTGGACTTCAAATCCAGCGATCCGAGTTCAAATCTCGGTGGAACCTTCGTACGTTTTTTCATAAGCAGTTTTTTTTATTCGGAGTATAACAAACAACGTGAAAAACAAAATTTCATTCTGTTTTCCAAACATAGCACTAGACATGTTTATTTAGATTTGTATCGACTACATTTGTTAAAAAAATAAGAATTAATTGTATCAGAATTACGAAGAATGAATTGTAGTCTTAGTTTCGAAAAAATATATGAGACTGTTATAAATAACCGGCGCATGTGGGTTCCATGGTGTAATGGTTAGCACTCTGGACTCTGAATCCAGCGATCCGAGTTCAAATCTCGGTGGGACCTTTGGACATTTTTGCAAAAGAAAAATATTTTCTTATGAGTATAATAAATAAAGTGAAAAACTGAAATACATTTGGTTGGCTAGACATAGACCGAGTCGTGTTTCTATAGATATTTCTACAATGCATTTATAAAAAAGTGAAAATTAATTGCATCAGAACATCGAAGTATTAATTGGAAAGTTGTTTTCAAAAGAAGACATAATTTTATTAACATGTACTCCTTCCCGGGTGTGATACGCTATGGTGTAATGGATAGCACTCTGGATTCTGAATCTCAACGATACGAGTTCAAATTTCTTTGGAATTTTTTTGTAATTAAAACTTTTGTACTAAAATATTTAGTAAAAAGGATAAAGGAAATAATTTTACTTTTGTAAACACAGAAAGAGAGAAGAGTGTATAGTTTTTCATAAAATATAAAGATTAATGTTATTAAAGCCAATAAAAGTAATCTTTAAAACTGACTTCCGAAAAAACGCATAATTCAATTTCCTAAAAAACCGACCATGTAGGTTCCATGGTGTAATGGTTAGCACTCTGGACTTTGAATCCAGCCATCCGAGTTCAAATCTCGGTAGAACCTTCGTACGTTTTTTCATAAGCAGATTATTTTATTCGGAGTATAACAAACAACGTGAAAAACAAAATTTCATTCTGTTTTCCAAGCATAGCACTAGACATGTTTATTTAGATTTGTATCGACAACATTTGTTAAAAAAATAAAAATTAATTGTATCAGAATTACGAAGAATGAATTGTAGTCTTAGTTTCCAAAAAATATATGAGACTATTATAAATAACTAGCGCATGTGGGTTCCATGGTGTAATGGTTAGCACTCTGGACTCTGAATCCAGCGATCCGAGTTCAAATCTCGGTGGGGCCTTTGGACATTTTTGCAAAAGAAAAATATTTTCTTATGAGTATAATAAATAAAGTGAAAAACTGAAATACATTTGGTTGGCTAGACATAGACCGAGTCGTGTTTCTACAGATATTTCTAAAATGCATTTATTAAAAAAGTAAAAATTAATTGCATCAGAACATCGAAGTGTTAATTGGAAAGTTGTTTTCAAAAGAAGACATAATTTTATTAACATGTACTCCTTCCCGGGTGTGATACGCTATGGTGTAATTGATAGCACTCTGGATTCTGAATCACAACGATACGAGTTCAAATCTCTTTGGAATTTTTTTGTAATTAAAACTTTTGTACTAAAATATTTAGTAAAAAGGATAAAGGAAATAATTTTACTTTTGTAAACACAGAAAGAGAGAAGAGTGTATAGTTTTTCATAAAATATAAAGATTAATGTTATTAAAGCCAATAAAAGTAATATTTAAAACTGACTTCCGAAAAAACGCATAATTCAATTTCCTAAAACACCGACCATGTAGGTTCCATGGTGTAATGGTTAGCACTCTGGACTTTGAATCCAGCGATCCGAGTTCAGATCTCGGTGGAACCTTCGTACGTTTTTTCATAAGCAGATTATTTTATTCGGAGTATAACAAACAACGTGAAAAACAAAATTTCATTCTGTTTTCCAAGCATAGCACTAGACATGTTTATTTAGATTTGTATCGACTACATTTGTTAAAA
Organism: Salticus scenicus; assembly: GCA_963930645.1. NCBI lineage: Eukaryota > Metazoa > Arthropoda > Arachnida > Araneae > Salticidae > Salticus > Salticus scenicus. The sequence goes on from OZ005656.1 coordinate 92,374,046, forward strand.
AAATAAAAATTAATTGTATCAGAATTACGAAGAATGAATTGTAGTCTTAGTTTCGAAAAAATATATGAGACTGTTATAAATAACCAGCGCATGTGGGTTCCATGGTGTAATGGTTAGCACTCTGGACTCTGAATCCAGCGATCCGAGTTCAAATCTCGGTGGGACCTTTGGACATTTTTATAAAAGAAAAATATTTTCTTATGAGAATAATAAATAAAGTGAAAAACTGAAATACATTTGGTTGGCTAGACATAGACCGAGTCGTGTTTCTATATATATATATATAATGCATTCATTTAAAAAGTAAAAATAAATTTTATCAGAACATCGAAGTATTAATTGGAAAGTTGTTTTCCAAAGAAGACATAACATTATTAACATGTACTCTTTCGCGGGTGTGATACGCTATGGTGTAATGGATAGAACTCTGGATTCTGAATCACAACGATACGAGTTCAAATCTCTTTGGAATTTTTTTGTAATTAAAACATTTGTACCAAAAGATTTAGTAAAAAGGATAAAGGAAATAATTTTACTTTTGTAAACACAGAAAGAGAGAAGAGTGTATAGTTTTTTATAAAATATAAACCTTAAAATAATCAAAGATTAATGTTATTAAAGCCAATAAAAGTAATTATTAAAACTGACTTCCGAAAAAACGCATAATTCAATTTCCTAAAACTCCGAGCATGTAGGTTCCATGGTGTAATGGTTAGAACTCTGGACTTTAAATCCAGCGATCCGAGTTCAAATCTCGGCGGAACCTTCGTACGTTTTTTCATAAGCAGTTTTTTTTATTCGGAGTATAACAAACAACGTGAAAAACAAAATTTCATTCTGTTTTCCAAACATAGCACTAGACATGTTTATTTAGATTTGTATCGACTACATTTGTTAAAAAAATAAGAATTAATTGTATCAGAATTACGAAGAATGAATTGTAGTCTTAGTTTCGAAAAAATATATGAGACTGTTATAAATAACCAGCGCATGTGGGTTCCATGGTGTAATGGTTAGCACTCTGGACTCTGAATCCAGCGATCCGAGTTCAAATCTCGGTGGGACCTTTGGACATTTTTGCAAAAGAAAAATATTTTCTTATGAGTATAATAAATAAAGTGAAAAACTGAAATACATTTGGTTGGCTAGACATAGACCGAGTCGTGTTTCTATAGATATTTCTACAATGCATTTATAAAAAAGTGAAAATTAATTGCATCAGAACATCGAAGTATTAATTGGAAAGTTGTTTTCAAAAGAAGACATAATTTTATTAACATGTACTCCTTCCCGGGTGTGATACGGTATGGTGTAATGGATAGCACTCTGGATTCTGAATCTCAACGATACGAGTTCAAATCTCTTTGGAATTTTTTTGTAATTAAAACTTTTGTACTAAAATATTTAGTAAAAAGGATAAAGGAAATAATTTTACTTTTGTAAACACAGAAAGAGAGAAGAGTGTATAGTTTTTCATAAAATATAAAGATTAATGTTATTAAAGCCAATAAAAGTAATCTTTAAAACTGACTTCCGAAAAAACGCATAATTCAATTTCCTAAAAAACCGACCATGTAGGTTCATGGTGTAATGGTTAGCACTCTGGACTTTGAATCCAGCGATCCGAGTTCAAATCTCGGTGGAACCTTCGTACGTTTTTTCATAAGCAGATTATTTTATTCGGAGTATAACAAACAATGTGAAAAACAAAATTTCATTCTGTTTTCCAAGCATAGCACTAGACATGTTTATTTAGATTTGTATCGACAACATTTGTTAAAAAAATAAAAATTAATTGTATCAGAATTACGAAGAATGAATTGTAGTCTTAGTTTCCAAAAAATATATGAGACTATTATAAATAACTAGCGCATGTGGGTTCCATGGTGTAATGGTTAGCACTCTGGACTCTGAATCCAGCGATCCGAGTTCAAATCTCGGTGGGGCCTTTGGACATTTTTGCAAAAGAAAAATATTTTCTTATGAGTATAATAAATAAAGTGAAAAACTGAAATACATTTGGTTGGCTAGACATAGACCGAGTCGTGTTTCTACAGATATTTCTAAAATGCATTTATTAAAAAAGTAAAAATTAATTGCATCAGAACATCGAAGTGTTAATTGGAAAGTTGTTTTCAAAAGAAGACATAATTTTATTAACATGTACTCCTTCCCGGGTGTGATACGCTATGGTGTAATTGATAGCACTCTGGATTCTGAATCACAACGATACGAGTTCAAATCTCTTTGGAATTTTTTTGTAATTAAAACTTTTGTACTAAAATATTTAGTAAAAAGGATAAAGGAAATAATTTTACTTTTGTAAACACAGAAAGAGAGAAGAGTGTATAGTTTTTCATAAAATATAAAGATTAATGTTATTAAAGCCAATAAAAGTAATATTTAAAACTGACTTCCGAAAAAACACATAATTCAATTTCCTAAAACACCGACCATGTAGGTTCCATGGTGTAATGGTTAGCACTCTGGACTTTGAATCCAGCGATCCGAGTTCAGATCTCGGTGGAACCTTCGTACGTTTTTTCATAAGCAGATTATTTTATTCGGAGTATAACAAACAACGTGAAAAACAAAATTTCATTCTGTTTTCCAAGCATAGCACTAGACATGTTTATTTAGATTTGTATCGACTACATTTGTTAAAAAAATAAAAATTAATTGTATCAGAATTACGAAGAATGAATTGTAGTCTTAGTTTCGAAAAAATATATGAGACTGTTATAAATAACCAGCGCATGTGGGTTCCATGGTGTAATGGTTAGCACTCTGGACTCTGAATCCAGCGATCCGAGTTCAAATCTCGGTGGGACCTTTGGACATTTTTATAAAAGAAAAATATTTTCTTATGAGAATAATAAATAAAGTGAAAAACTGAAATACATTTGGTTGGCTAGACATAGACCGAGTCGTGTTTCTATATATATATATATAATGCATTCATTCAAAAAGTAAAAATTAATTTTATCAGAACATCGAAGTATTAATTGGAAAGTTGTTTTCCAAAGAAGACATAACATTATTAACATGTACTCTTTCGCGGGTGTGATACGCTATGGTGTAATGGATAGCAAGGACGTACCCAGGATTTTATTTCGGGGGGGGTCCAGATTCAGAGTTTGATTAAATCACGTACAGTGCTAAACCTAAACACCTCTTTTTTTTTTTTTTTTTTTTTTTGGCGTTGGGGGGGGGGGGGCTCTTACCTACTACTTTAAACTTAAAGTTGAGAATCCTTTGAGTATATGTGTTGAAGCTCAAACTTTTAAATACAATTAATTTAAAATTCCATCTATTAGTAAAACACACACACACATTACCTCTAATTAATAAACAGAACACAGACATATAAGAAAAATATATAAAATATTTGTAATAAGTGAAAACTTTGAGCAAACTTCATAAAATGAAGAACTCACAACAATTGTTTCGGGTCAAAAGAAGACACTACCCTTCATCAGTTGAAGAAAGTAGGCACGACACGAGTGCTGCAAACAAAGCGGCAACTTTGCGGCACTCATGCCTATTTTGTTCACTTGGAAAAGGTTTTTCTTTCGACTTGAAACAATTATTACGATTTCTTGCATCTTATAGTGTTTATTCAAATTTTACACTTATTACTTATAAGCGCCAGCTTTGTTTGACTTTTTTCAAAATGCCTGCAAATTAAAACATAGAGACTTATATGAAAAATTCTCTTATTGGCTATCATATATAATTGAAAAATAAAATAAATAAATGTCTTCTGAATGCTATAATCACAAAATACTGCTCAATATCTGTAGCCAACAATTTAAAGAATTAATAGAAATTTATTAAGTAAGTAAAGTATTTATTTATTTATTTTATTTTATTTTTAAGCTAAGTTATATAACTGACTATTAAAATTCAATTTTTAGTTATAAAAAAAGAGAAAATTTTAGAATATTTTATACATAGTTTTTTTTTCCTTTTTTTAAATTCAACTATTCTTTGAAATCATTGGAAATTAATGAAAACAGTAAATGATTAAACTATAATTATATACATCTTGTTACAATAAATAAATATGTAAACATGAAAAAACATAAAATGAATATCCAGAAAAGACTTGAAGAAAAAAGAAATCTTGGGTGGCCCATGAATAATTTAAATATGAAATTTGGGCTTGAACATATGGAAAAATTTACATTATTGTATTATTTTTGAATTTGTTTAGCGTCCTCCAAAATCCAAGGATTTCAGACAAATATCAATTGACCTTAATTACAGTTTTGTTCTGTACAGATATCAGACTATGCTAAAGAAATGTAAGATGCAAAATACTAAATATATACAACGAATTAATGTTTTATTACATATTGTAACATTTTTCTTATTTAGGTAACACTACCACTTGGCATGTCATTTTAAATACAACATAAGATTTAAAAAAATTATAAGATTAAATATTTTTCTATGAATACTAATTTATTTATATACTTATAAAATTACTTACGTATTAATAAAATTTACAAAAGCAAATTGAGACGTCGTTGTTTTAAAGCCAATTTGTTCAATACATCTTCAGGATTTAATGGTATATTACGGTGTATTGACAGCAATGCCAAGCAGGAGAGTCTTTCATGTCCAGTTCTGTTTCTGGTAAATGTCTTTACTCTTTTCATAGTAGAGAAAGATCTCTCTGCGCTCGCAGTAGATACTGGTAAAGTGCATAAAATTTTGATAATGCGATAAATATTTGGAAAAAATTTTTCATCACACGAGTCAAGTGCCTCTAATGCATTTCTTGGTCTGGCTTTTACTTCTATGTCTCTCCACTTTTCACACCACAATAAAAATTCTGATTTTACGGCTGTATCTGAAATTTCATTTTCATAATAAACAGATAAATTTTCTATTTGATCTAATTTTTCAGCACTGCAATTTCTCGGTATCACAATTTCAATAGCCGATAATATTTTTCGGTTTTCTTCAAACCGGCTGTCTAATTGTTGGATTAACAAGTCAAGACAGGGTAAGAATATTGTTCTTCTATAATATTCTTCAGGTGTATTGTGTTCAGGGTTGTCACGTTGGGTTTGTTTTTTTGTTATGCGTGGAAGAGTAATTTCAGAGTTGAAATTTTCAAATGCCATATCTGAAGCTGCTTTATATATCTGCTCAAAGCTATCATCAGCATTTGTTCTCAAATCCCTTAGTTTCGCAACCACATTTGAAGCATGCTCCAAAGCTGATACCAGATCATGTTCTGGGTTTTGTAAATACAATGATAAATTTAGCGTAAAACTTAAAAGTTTTTCGCATACTAATAAAGAAATCAGAAATGATCCTTTATCAATGGCCGACAGTAAGATTGTTGCAGTAGATGATATTTGACGATCACACTCTGCTAACTCTTGCAGACTAATGACAATTGCTTTGAACAGCTCAACAAATACTATAATAGAATCATGCCTTTCTACAAACCTTGTTTCACAGACCTTCAATAGTCTGCTTTTTTTGTTGTGTGGAAGATAGCTCTTTATATTTTCTTTTAACATTTCTCCTGCATAAGTGTTGTTTCTGAACAAATTACAGATTTCACTTATTGTGCCATGAGAGTTTTTAATGGATGGTATGTGTAATCCTGAAGATAGAGCAAGATTTAAACGATGATTAGCACAATGAACATAAAGAGCTTTGGGATACTGCTCTTTTATCCTGGCCTGTACTCCATTAAATTGTCCTCGCATATTCGATGCTCCATCATATCCTTGACCAACAAGTTTATTCATATCCAGTCCTAAACTTCTACACTGATTTAAAAGGGAAGAAGTCAGTCCTTCCGAAGTTAGATCAAAAACTGGAACAAAACCCAAGAAATTTTCACAGATCATATTTTTAGTGTTTACGTATCTGACACACAAGGAAAATTGTTCTACACCAGATACATCTAAAGTTTCATCAGCTAAGATGCTGAAGTAATCAGCATTATTTGCTTCAGCAACGATATGATTTTGAATAATGCTTCCACACGTTTCAAGAATTTCATTTTGAATTTTTGGACTGATATAAGATGCATTTTTTTTACAATTTAAAAGGTGATTTTTTAAGTTCAAATCGCCTGCATTTGCTCGGAAACGCAAAAGGGCTCGAAAATTGCCATCATTTTTTTCAGGTTTTTCTAAGTCTAAAATACCGCTATCATCATCTCCTCTTAATGAAATTTCCTGCTCTCCACAAAATATTACAGTTTCAATAATTGGTAATAAAGCGGCTCTGTTTTCTTCTATTTCTTTCTTATGCTGAGAATTAATTTGAGCTATAATGTTAAAAGATTTTCTGTTAGTAACGTTCAGGAAATTTTTTGCTGCAATTTCACATGATTTGTGGTACGATGCTTGAGAATGTTTATTAAATTTTTCCACAGCATCCTTCCACTTAATAAAGGGTTTTGCAACTAGTGAACCAATCTTTTGATGAGAACCTTTACCGACAGTCTCGCTACAAAACAGCACACAAAACTTGCAAAATGCCCCATCACAGCATTGGGAGTAGGCCAACCATGGCCATTTATTTAACCAATTCAGCTGAAATCTCAATTGTTTTTTATTGATTTCTCTTGCGGGAAAAACGTAATTTTGGTTCGGAAGAAACGGATTCATTAATATTTCATGTCTCAATTCGGTTAAATTCAGTAAAGAAGTAGCAGAGGAAAAAAGTTTAGATGAAATTTCTCCAATATCGTTTAAAGGTGGTGAGCGAGGAAAAGGATTACTTGAGGTAGAAGCAGTCTCTGTAGGAAGGGATTCAGCTAATATATCTTCATTCTCTTTTGTGTGACCAATCTTTCTCTTTTTGTTCGGGCAAATATCATTTTGAATATTATTCTCGTTTACACAGTCCTCTTCTTTTAACGCACATACACTGTTTGTAGTTGGCTTAAAAAAGCTTGTTATTCTGCTTCGATTCATTTTTGGAAAAAAGATACCTATTCCTATCGTCTGAATGTAACATCTATACACTTCTTCACAAAGTTTCTACTTTCAGTAAAATAACTCAATATATCCTCGAGCAAGTATAAGTTCGCAGAAAGAAATAATCCTTTTCTTGCTTAAAACACAGCAATATGCGTATGTTTTTATTTATTTTAAGGGAAAGAAAATCGTGAAACATCTGTGCGACGTCAGGTATTTACACGTGCATACAAATCTGTTCGTGTTTGACACATTGATGAATGACACTGTGGGAGGGGAGGTGTGAAAGAAAATCCCTTCATACTTTTCCATGAATGCATTCTTTATCTGCAGTCAAATGTTCTATTTTTAAGATTACTAAAAGTTGAAGAAAAAGTATAAACAGATTCGAATGTTACAGAAAATTTACCCTCAATAACATTACCTGAAATAACATGAATAATTGAATTACGAACCTAAACCTTAAATTTTACTTTTACGCTAATTATGCCTTTAATACAAACTATTAAATTATGTAAATTATTTTCAAAAATTGCATAAATGCGAAAAAACAACATAAATAATAATAATAATAATAATAATCCTTCTAAATATAATAATTTCACTACATATAATATGAAAATTATAATTATACATAGAATTTAATTAACAAGTAAAATATTTAAAAAGTATAGTTCATCTTATGTAAGGCTAGACTAAATAATAAATGAATAGATATTCATGAAATATATGTACCAAATTGAATCAGCATAATGTTTCATAATGAATCTCTCTGATATTAAATTTCGTTCGATTATATATAATAGAACCTGAGAACCTTCCCTTAATTAAGAAAAATCGTAGAAAATCAGTGCCACATTTTAAATAACTTGTACCAATAGTTGACAGGCAACAATTAATGTCCAGGTGCACATAAATCTATAAGCAATTCTGTATAGTAGTTCCTGAGGTACAGTCGCCAAAAAACTTTTGTCTCAGTCAGAGACATAGATGTTCGCTAAAAATGGTCAACCAGGCTCCATACCTCTCAGAAAGTGTAAATTCATCGAAAACTGGAAGTAGAATTGTTTTATGAATCCAATACTTTCCTATATTTAATATAGAAGAAAGTAGAAATCATAATTTTTCCCTCGACAGATTTTGCCCGTATGCCCACTAAGAATTGATTCCCCCCCCCAGTCCTCTTCCGATAATTAATCGAATCAAAGACCATGTTTCCTTTTAAAAGTTATCACTTCTATAAAACAGTTAGTTTTCAACAGGTTTCAAACTGCTATAAAACACATTTTAACGGGAACGGTTATTAAATTATATTTTATTGAATTTTATTTCGGGGGGGGTCCGGACCCCATGGACCCCCCCCCCCCCTTGGGTACGTCCTTGATGGATAGAACTCTGGATTCTGAATCACAACGATACGAGTTCAAATCTCTTTGGAATTTTTTTGTAATTAAAACATTTGTACCAAAAGATTTGGTAAAAAGGATAAAGGAAATAATTTTACTTTTGTAAACACAGAAAGAGAGAAGAGTGTATAGTTTTTTATAAAATATAAACCTTAAAATAATCAAAGATTAATGTTATTAAAGCCAATAAAAGTAATTATTAAAACTGACTTCCGAAAAAACGCATAATTCAATTTCCTAAAACTCCGAGCATGTAGGTTCCATGGTGTAATGGTTAGAACTCTGGACTTTAAATCCAGCGATCCGAGTTCAAATCTCGGTGGAACCTTCGTACGTTTTTTCATAAGCAGTTTTTTTTATTCGGAGTATAACAAACAACGTGAAAAACAAAATTTCATTCTGTTTTCCAAACATAGCACTAGACATGTTTATTTAGATTTGTATCGACTACATTTGTTAAAAAAATAAGAATTAATTGTATCAGAATTACGAAGAATGAATTGTAGTCTTAGTTTCGAAAAAATATATGAGACTGTTATAAATAACCAGCGCATGTGGGTTCCATGGTGTAATGGTTAGCACTCTGGACTCTGAATCCAGCGATCCGAGTTCAAATCTCGGTGGGACCTTTGGACATTTTTGCAAAAGAAAAATATTTTCTTATGAGTATAATAAATAAAGTGAAAAAGTGAAATACATTTGGTTGGCTAGACATAGACCGAGTCGTGTTTCTATAGATATTTCTACAATGCATTTATAAAAAAGTGAAAATTAATTGCATCAGAAAACCGAAGTATTAATTGGAAAGTTGTTTTCAAAAGAAGACATAATTTTATTAACATGTACTCCTTCCCGGGTGTGATACGCTATGGTGTAATGGATAGCACTCTGGATTCTGAATCTCAACGATACGAGTTCAAATCTCTTTGGAATTTTTTTGTAATTAAAACTTTTGTACTAAAATATTTAGTAAAAAGGATAAAGGAAATAATTTTACTTTTGTAAACACAGAAAGAGAGAAGAGTGTATAGTTTTTCATAAAATATAAAGATTAATGTTATTAAAGCCAATAAAAGTAATCTTTAAAACTGACTTCCGAAAAAACGCATAATTCAATTTCCTAAAAAACCGACCATGTAGGTTCCATGGTGTAATGGTTAGCACTCTGGACTTTGAATCCAGCCATCCGAGTTCAAATCTCGGTGGAACCTTCGTACGTTTTTTCATAAGCAGATTATTTTATTCGGAGTATAACAAACAACGTGAAAAACAAAATTTCATTCTGTTTTCCAAGCATAGCACTAGACATGTTTATTTAGATTTGTATCGACAACATTTGTTAAAAAAATAAAAATTAATTGTATCAGAATTACGAAGAATGAATTGTAGTCTTAGTTTCCAAAAAATATATGAGACTATTATAAATAACTAGCGCATGTGGGTTCCATGGTGTAATGGTTAGCACTCTGGACTCTGAATCCAGCGATCCGAGTTCAAATCTCGGTGGGGCCTTTCGACATTTTTGCAAAAGAAAAATATTTTCTTATGAGTATAATAAATAAAGTGAAAAACTGAAATACATTTGGTTGGCTAGACATAGACCGAGTCGTGTTTCTACAGATATTTCTAAAATGCATTTATTAAAAAAGTAAAAATTAATTGCATCAGAACATCGAAGTGTTAATTGGAAAGTTGTTTTCAAAAGAAGACATAATTTTATTAACATGTACTCATTCCCGGGTGTGATACGCTATGGTGTAATTGATAGCACTCTGGATTCTGAATCACAACGATACGAGTTCAAATCTCTTTGGAATTTTTTTGTAATTAAAACTTTTGTACTAAAATATTTAGTAAAAAGGATAAAGGAAATAATTTTACTTTTGTAAACACAGAAAGAGAGAAGAGTGTATAGTTTTTCATAAAATATAAAGATTAATGTTATTAAAGCCAATAAAAGTAATATTTAAAACTGACTTCCGAAAAAACGCATAATTCAATTTCCTAAAACACCGACCATGTAGGTTCCATGGTGTAATGGTTAGCACTCTGGACTTTGAATCCAGCGATCCGAGTTCAGATCTCGGTGGAACCTTCGTACGTTTTTTCATAAGCAGATTATTTTATTCGGAGTATAACAAACAACGTGAAAAACAAAATTTCATTCTGTTTTCCAAGCATAGCACTAGACATGTTTATTTAGATTTGTATCGACAACATTTGTTAAAAAAATAAAAATTAATTGTATGAGAATTACGAAGAATGAATTGTAGTCTTAGTTTCCAAAAAATATATGAGACTATTATAAATAACTAGCGCATGTCGGTTCCATGGTGTAATGGTTAGCACTGTGGACTCTGAATCCAGCGATCCGAGTTCAAATCTCGGTGGGACCTTTGGACATTTTTGCAAAAGAAAAATATTTTCTTACCAGTATAATAAATAAAGTGAAAAACTGATTTACATTTGGTTGACTAGACATAGACCGAGTCGTGTTTCTATATATATATACACCGTGACCAATAAGTTCTCATACAACTTTTGAAGCACGATAAAAAGTTGTACATATGTGTTACTGTAGTCCCAATTATTTTGCAGGCAATTTAGTGTAAGGTATAAAGCTATTGCAAAAGTGTAAATGTTGTAGTAATTATAATTTTTCTTTAATTAGGTAGAATGAAGAAATTGAGAGAAATTGTGATAAATAAATTAGTCAAAGAAGAGCAGCCAGAGATTTTCAGAGACTTGAAAGCCCTGGGGGTGAAGAGATATTTCATTTACAGAACTATCAGAAGGTATAAGGAGACATCCTCTGTCGATGACAGAAAAAGATCTGGCAGACTGAGGTCCGTTCGGACAAAAGAGGCCGCGAAAAGGTCAGGGAAATGATACAACGAAATGGACAAAGATCTGCTAGAAAACTAGCACGAGAGCTCAAAATATCGAATGGGTCAATGTTAAACATTCTGAAAAAGGAACTTGGGTGCAAGGTTTATAATAATCGTAAAATTCACGGAGTTTTAGAGTCTGCTAAGATGAAAGGGAAACAAAGGGAGGAATAATTTCTTGCTTGGCACGCTGGGGATGAATTTGTCTTTTCAAACGAGAAACTATTCAGTTTACAGCAAAGTCTCAACCCCAAAAATGACAGAGTATGGTCAGTTTCTATTGATAACATCCCTCAGAGCCAACATTACGTTCCGCGTTATCAAAATGCTTCGTCTCTGATGGTTTGGGCCACTATTTCCAAAAGAGAAAAACTCTCGTTAGCCTACGTTCATAAGGGATTAAAAATCAATGTCAAATATTATAAAACTGAGGTATTGGAAAAGGTTTTACTCCCAAATGTCCGGAGTGTGTATGGGGCGGAATATTTCTGCTTCCAACAAGATGGTGCCCCTTCTCATACCGCACGTATGGTTCAGGAGTGGTGCAGTCAAAATTTAGCTGACTTTTTGCCAAAGAACGAATGTCTCCCCAACTCCCCCGATATGAACCTGCTTCATTATTTTGCGTGGTCATATATGCTCTCCCAACTGAAAAACTATAAAATCACCGATTTGAGCAAATTCAAAAATATAATTCAAAAGATATGGCAGGAAATGTCAATGGAAGCCGTACGTGCCGCATGTGATAGATTTGAAAAGAGACTTAAGCTCGTTAAGAAACTAAAAGGTGGAATTATTCCAAATGATTTATTGTAAACATACTCAATGATTGCTACTTTAATTTGATGCAAAAAGTTTTTGTGTGATTTATTTTGTGTTATTGTAATAAAAATTTGAAAGTGTATGAGAACTTATTGGTCACGGTGTATATATAATGCCTTTATTTAAAAAGTAAAAATTAATTTTATCAGAACATCGAAGTATTAATTGGAAAGTTGTTTTCCAAAGAAGACATAACATTATTAAAATGTACTCTTTCGCGGGTGTGATACGCTATGGTGTAATGGATAGAACTCTGGATTCTGAATCACAACGATACGAGTTCAAATCTCTTTGGAATTTTTTTGTAATTAAAACATTTGTACCAAAAGATTTAGTAAAAATGATAAAGGAAATAATTTTACTTTTGTAAACACAGAAAGAGAGAAGAGTGTATAGTTTTTCATAAAATATAAACCTTAAAATAATCAAAGATTAATGTTATTAAAGCCAATAAAATAATCATTAAAACTGACTTCCGAAAAAACGCATAATTCAAATTCCTAAAACTCCGAGCATGTAGGTTCCATGGTGTAATGGTTAGCACTCTGGACTTTGAATCCAGCGATCCGAGTTCAAATCTCGGTGGAACCTTCGTACGTTTTTTCCTAAGCAGATTTTTTTATTCAGAGTATAACAAACGTGAAAAACAAAATTTTATTCTGTTTTCCAAACATACCACTAGACATGTTTATTTAGATTTGTATCGACTACATTTCTTAAAAAAATAAAAATTAATTCTATCAGAATTACGAAGAATGAATTGTAGTCTTAGTTTCGAAAAAATATATGAGACTGTTATAAATAACCCGCGCATGTGGGTTCCATGGTGTAATGGTTAGCACTCTGGACTCTGAATCCAGCGATCCGAGTTCAAATCTCGGTGGGACCTTTGGACATTTTTGCAAAAGAAAAATATTTTCTCATGAGTATAATAAATAACGTGAAAAACTGAAATACATTTGGTTGGCTAGACATAGACCGAGTCGTGTTTTTATAGATATTTCTAAAATGCATTTATTAAAAAAGTAAAAATTAATTGCATCAGAACATCGAAGTATTAATTGGAAAGTTGTTTTCAAAAGAAGACATAATTTTATTAACATGTACTCCTTCCCGGGTGTGATACGCTATGGTGTAATGGATAGCACTCTGGATTCTGAATCACAACGATACGAGTTCAAATCTCTTTGGAATTTTTTTGTAATTAAAACTTTTGTACTAAAATATTTAGTAAAAAGGATAAAGGAAATAATTTTACTTTTGTAAACACAGAAAGAGAGAAGAGTGTATAGTTTTTCATAATATATAAAGATTAATGTTATTAAAGCCAATAAAAGTAATCTTTAAAACTGACTTCCGAAAAAACGCATAATTCAATTTCCTAAAACACCGACCATGTAGGTTCCATGGTGTAATGGTTAGCACTCTGGACTTTGAATCCAGCGATCCGAGTTCAAAATTCGGTGGAAACTTCGTACGTTTTTTCATAAGCAGATTATTTTATTCGGAGTATAACAAACAACGTGAAAAACAAAATTTCATTCTGTTTTCCAAGCATAGCACTAGACATGTTTATTTAGATTTGTATCGACAACATTTGTTAAAAAAATAAAAATTAATTGTATCAGAATTACGAAGAATGAATTGTAGTCTTAGTTTCCAAAAAATATATGAGATTATTATAAATAACTAGCGCATGTGGGTTCCATGGTGTAATGGTTAGCACTCTGGACTCTGAATCCAGCGATCCGAGTACAAATCTCGGTGGGACCTTTGGACGTTTTTGCAAAAGAAAAATATTTTCTTACGAGTATAATAAATAAAGTGAAAAACTGAAATACATTTGGTTGACTAGACATAGACCGAGTCGTGTTTCTATATATATATATATATATAAATAATGCATTTATTTAAAAAGTAAAAATTAATTTTATCAGAACATCGAAGTATTAATTGGAAAGTTGTTTTCCAAAGAAGACATAACATTATTAACATGTACTCTTTCGCGGGTGTGATACGCTATGGTGTAATGGATAGAACTCTGGATTCTGAATCACAACGATACGAGTTCAAATCTCTTTGGAAATTTTTTGTAATTAAAACATTTGTACCAAAAGATTTAGTAAAAATGATAAAGGAAATAATTTTACTTTTGTAAGCACAGAAAGAGAGAAGAGTGTATAGTTTTTCATAAAATATAAACCTTAAAATAATCAAAGAGTAATGTTATTAAAGCCAATAAAAGTAATCATTAAAACTGACTTCCGAAAAAACGCATAATTCAATTTCCTAAAACAACGAGCATGTAGGTTCCATGGTGTAATGGTTAGCACTCTGGGACTTTGAATCCAGCGATCCGAGTTTAAATCTCGGTGGAACCTTCTTACGTTTTTTCATAAGCAGATTTTTTTATTCGGAGTATAACAAACAACGTGAAAAACAAAATTTCATTCTGTTTTCCAAGCATAGCACTAGACATGTTTATTTAGATTTGTATCGACTACATTTGTTAAAAAAATAAAAATTAATTGTATCAGAATTACGAAGAATGAATTGTAGTCTTGGTTTCGAAAAAATATATGAGACTATTATAAATAACCAGCGCATGTGGGTTCCATGGTGTAAAGGTTAGCACTCTGGACTCTGAATCCTGCTATCCGAGTTCAAATCTCGGTGGGACCTTTGAACATTTTTGCAAAAGAAAAATATTTTCTTACGAGTATAATAAATAAAGTGAAAAACTGAAATACATTTGGTTAGCTAGACATAGACCGAGTCGTGTTTCTATAGATTTTTACAAAATGCATTTATTAAAAAAGTAAAAATTAATTGCATCAGAACATCGAAGTATTAATTGGAAAGTTGTTTTCCAAAGAAGACATAACATTATTAACATGTACTCTTTCGCGGGTGTGATACGCTATGGTGTAATGGATAGAACTCTGGATTCTGAATCACAACGATACGAGTTCAAATCTCTTTGGAATTTTTTTGTAATTAAAACATTTGTACCAAAAGATTTAGTAAAAAGGATAAAGGAAATAATTTTACTTTTGTAAACACAGAAAGAGAGAAGAGTGTATAGTTTTTTATAAAATATAAACCTTAAAATAATCAAAGATTAATGTTATTAAAGCCAATAAAAGTAATTATTAAAACTGACTTCCGAAAAAACGCATAATTCAATTTCCTAAAACTCCGAGCATGTAGGTTCCATGGTGTAATGGTTAGAACTCTGGACTTTGAATCCAGCGATCCGAGTTCAAATCTCGGTGGAACCTTCGTACGTTTTTTCATAAGCAGTTTTTTTTATTCGGAGTATAACAAACAACGTGAAAAACAAAATTTCATTCTGTTTTCCAAACATAGCACTAGACATGTTTATTTAGATTTGTATCGACTACATTTGTTAAAAAAATAAGAATTAATTGTATCAGAATTACGAAGAATGAATTGTAGTCTTAGTTTCGAAAAAATATATGAGACTGTTATAAATAACCAGCGCATGTGGGTTCCATGGTGTAATGGTTAGCACTCTGGACTCTGAATCCAGCGATCCGAGTTCAAATCTCGGTGGGACCTTTGGACATTTTTGCAAAAGAAAAATATTTTCTTATGAGTATAATAAATAAAGTGAAAAACTGAAATACATTTGGTTGGCTAGACATAGACCGAGTCGTGTTTCTATAGATATTTCTACAATGCATTTATAAAAAAGTAAAAATTAATTGCATCAGAACATCGAAGTATTAATTGGAAAGTTGTTTTCAAAAGAAGACATAATTTTATTAACATGTACTCCTTCCCGGGTGTGATACGCTATGGTGTAATGGATAGCACTCTGGATTCTGAATCTCAACGATACGAGTTCAAATCTCTTTGGAATTTTTTTGTAATTAAAACTTTTGTACTAAAATATTTAGTAAAAAGGATAAAGGAAATAATTTTACTTTTGTAAACACAGAAAGAGAGAAGAGTGTATAGTTTTTCATAAAATATAAAGATTAATGTTATTAAAGCCAATAAAAGTAATCTTTAAAACTGACTTCCGAAAAAACGCATAATTCAATTTCCTAAAAAACCGACCATGTAGGTTCATGGTGTAATGGTTAGCACTCTGGACTTTGAATCCAGCGATCCGAGTTCAAATCTCGGTGGAACCTTCGTACGTTTTTTCATAAGCAGATTATTTTATTCGGAGTATAACAAACAATGTGAAAAACAAAATTTCATTCTGTTTTCCAAGCATAGCACTAGACATGTTTATTTAGATTTGTATCGACAACATTTGTTAAAAAAATAAAAATTAATTGTATCAGAATTACGAAGAATGAATTGTAGTCTTAGTTTCCAAAAAATATATGAGACTATTATAAATAACTAGCGCATGTGGGTTCCATGGTGTAATGGTTAGCATTCTGGACTCTGAATCCAGCGATCCGAGTTCAAATCTCGGTGGGGCCTTTGGACATTTTTGCAAAAGAAAAATATTTTCTTATGAGTATAATAAATAAAGTAAAAAACTGAAATACATTTGGTTGGCTAGACATAGACCGAGTCGTGTTTCTATAGATATTTCTGCAATGCATTTATAAAAAAGTAAAAATTAATTGCATCAGAACATCGAAGTATTAATTGGAAAGTTGTTTTCAAAAGAAGACATAATTTTATTAACATGTACTCCTTCCCGGGTGTGATACGCTATGGTGTAATGGATAGCACTCTGGATTCTGAATCTCAACGATACGAGTTCAAATCTCTTTGGAATTTTTTTGTAATTAAAACTTTTGTACTAAAATATTTAGTAAAAAGGATAAAGGAAATAATTTTACTTTTGTAAACACAGAAAGAGAGAAGAGTGTATAGTTTTTCATAAAATATAAAGATTAATGTTATTAAAGCCAATAAAAGTAATCTTTAAAACTGACTTCCGAAAAAACGCATAATTCAATTTCCTAAAAAACCGACCATGTAGGTTCATGGTGTAATGGTTAGCACTCTGGACTTTGAATCCAGCGATCCGAGTTCAAATCTCGGTGGAACCTTCGTACGTTTTTTCATAAGCAGATTATTTTATTCGGAGTATAACAAACAATGTGAAAAACAAAATTTCATTCTGTTTTCCAAGCATAGCACTAGACATGTTTATTTAGATTTGTATCGACAACATTTGTTAAAAAAATAAAAATTAATTGTATCAGAATTACGAAGAATGAATTGTAGTCTTAGTTTCCAAAAAATATATGAGACTATTATAAATAACTAGCGCATGTGGGTTCCATGGTGTAATGGTTAGCATTCTGTACTCTGAATCCAGCGATCCGAGTTCAAATCTCGGTGGGGCCTTTGGACATTTTTGCAAAAGAAAAATATTTTCTTATGAGTATAATAAATAAAGTGAAAAACTGAAATACATTTGGTTGGCTAGACATAGACCGAGTCGTGTTTCTACAGATATTTCTAAAATGCATTTATTAAAAAAGTAAAAATTAATTGCATCAGAACATCGAAGTGTTAATTGGAAAGTTGTTTTCAAAAGAAGACATAATTTTATTAACATGTACTCCTTCCCGGGTGTGATACGCTACGGTGTAATTAATAGCATTCTGGATTCTGAATCACAACGATACGAGTTCAAATCTCTTTGGAATTTTTTTGTAATTAAAACTTTTGTACTAAAATATTTAGTAAAAAGGATAAAGGAAATAATTTTACTTTTGTAAACACAGAAAGAGAGAAGAGTGTATAGTTTTTCATAAAATATAAAGATTAATGTTATTAAAGCCAATAAAAGTAATATTTAAAACTGACTTCCGAAAAAACGCATAATTCAATTTCCTAAAACACCGACCATGTAGGTTCCATGGTGTAATGGTTAGCACTTTGGACTTCGAATCCAGCGATCCGAGTTCAGATCTCGGTGGAACCTTCGTACGTTTTTTCATAAGCAGATTATTTTATTCGGAGTATAACAAACAACGTGAAAAACAAAATTTCATTCTGTTTTCCAAGCATAGCACTAGACATGTTTATTTAGATTTGTATCGACTACATTTGTTAAAAAAATAAAAATTAATTGTATCAGAATTACGAAGAATGAATTGTAGTCTTATTTTCCAAAAAATATATGAGACTATTATAAATAACTAGCGCATGTGGGTTCCATGGTGTAATGGTTAGCACTGTGGACTCTGAATCCAGCGATCCGAGTTCAAATCTCGGTGGGACCTTTGGACATTTTTGCAAAAGAAAAATATTTTCTTACCAGTATAATAAATAAAGTGAAAAACTGATTTACATTTGGTTGACTAGACATAGACCGAGTCGTGTTTCTATATATATATATATATATATAATGCCTTTATTTAAAAAGTAAAAATTAATTTTATCAGAACATCGAAGTATTAATTGGAAAGTTGTTTTCCAAAGAAGACATAACATTATTAAAATGTACTCTTTCGCGGGTGTGATACGCTATGGTGTAATGGATAGAACTCTGGATTCTGAATCACAACGATACGAGTTCAAATCTCTTTGGAATTTTTTTGTAATTAAAACATTTGTACCAAAAGATTTAGTAAAAATGATAAAGGAAATAATTTTACTTTTGTAAACACAGAAAGAGAGAAGAGTGTATAGTTTTTCATAAAATATAAACCTTAAAATAATCAAAGATTAATGTTATTAAAGCCAATAAAATAATCATTAAAACTGACTTCCGAAAAAACGCATAATTCAAATTCCTAAAACTCCGAGCATGTAGGTTCCATGGTGTAATGGTTAGCACTCTGGACTTTGAATCCAGCGATCCGAGTTCAAATCTCGGTGGAACCTTCGTACGTTTTTTCCTAAGCAGATTTTTTTATTCGGAGTATAACAAACGTGAAAAACAAAATTTCATTCTGTTTTCCAAACATACCACTAGACATGTTTATTTAGATTTGTATCGACTACATTTCTTAAAAAAATAAAAATTAATTGTATCAGAATTACGAAGAATGAATTGTAGTCTTAGTTTCGAAAAAATATATGAGACTGTTATAAATAACCCGCGCATGTGGGTTCCATGGTGTAATGGTTAGCACTCTGGACTCTGAATCCAGCGATCCGAGTTCAAATCTCGGTGGGACCTTTGGACATTTTTGCAAAAGAAAAATATTTTCTCATGAGTATAATAAATAACGTGAAAAACTGAAATACATTTGGTTGGCTAGACATAGACCGAGTCGTGTTTCTATAGATATTTCTAAAATGCATTTATTAAAAAAGTAAAAATTAATTGCATCAGAACATCGAAGTATTAATTGGAAAGTTGTTTTCAAAAGAAGACAAAACATTATTAACATGTACTCCTTCCCGGGTGTGATACGCTATGGTGTAATGGATAGCACTCTGGATTCTGAATCACAACGATACGAGTTCAAATCTCTTTGGAATTTTTTTGTAATTAAAACTTTTGTACTAATATATTTAGTAAAAAGGATAAAGGAAATAATTTTACTTTTGTAAACACAGAAAGAGAGAAGAGTGTATAGTTTTTCATAAAATATAAAGATTAATGTTATTAAAGCCAATAAAAGTAATCTTTAAAACTGACTTCCGAAAAAACGCATAATTCAATTTCCTAAAACACCGACCATGTATGTTCCATGGTGTAATGGTTAGCACTTTGGACTTTGAATCCAGCGATCCGAGTTCAAAATTCGGTGGAAACTTCGTACGTTTTTTCATAAGCAGATTATTTTATTCGGAGTATAACAAACAACGTGAAAAACAAAATTTCTTTCTGTTTTCCAAGCATAGCACTAGATATGTTTATTTAGATTTGTATCGACAACATTTGTTAAAAAAATAAAAATTAATTGTATCAGAATTACGAAGAATGAATTGTAGTCTTAGTTTCCAAAAAATATATGAGATTATTATAAATAACTAGCGCATGTGGGTTCCATGGTGTAATGGTTAGCACTCTGGACTCTGAATCCAGCGATCCGAGTACAAATCTCGGTGGGACCTTTGGACGTTTTTGCAAAAGAAAAATATTTTCTTACGAGTATAATAAATAAAGTGAAAAACTGAAATACATTTGGTTGACTAGACATAGACCGAGTCGTGTTTCTATATATATATATATATATAAATAATGCATTTATTTAAAAAGTAAAAATTAATTTTATCAGAACATCGAAGTATTAATTGGAAAGTTGTTTTCCAAAGAAGACATAACATTATTAACATGTACTCTTTCGCGGGTGTGATACGCTATGGTGTAATGGATAGAACTCTGGATTCTGAATCGCAACGATACGAGTTCAAATCTCTTTGGAATTTTTTTGTAATTAAAACATTTGTACCAAAAGATTTAGTAAAAATGATAAAGGAAATAATTTTACTTTTGTAAACACAGAAAGAGAGAAGAGTGTATAGTTTTTCATAAAATATAAACCTTAAAATAATCAAAGATTAATGTTATTAAAGCCAATAAAAGTAATCATTAAAACTGACTTCCGAAAAAACGCATAATTCAATTTCCTAAAACCCCGTGCATGTAGGTTCCATGGTGTAATGGTTAGCACTCTGGACTTTGAATCCAGCGATCCGAGTTCAAATCTCGGTGGAACCTTCGTACGTTTTTTCATAAGCAGATTATTTTATTCGGAGTATAACAAACAACGTGAAAAACAAAATTTCATTCTGTTTTCCAAGCATAGCACTAGACATGTTTATTTAGATTTGTATCGACAACATTTGTTAAAAAAATAAAAATTAATTGTATCAGAATTACGAAGAATGAATTGTAGTCTTAGTTTCGAAAAAATATATGAGACTGTTATAAATAACCAGCGCATGTGGGTTCCATGGTGTAAAGGTTAGCACTCTGAACTCTCAATCCAGCTATCCGAATTCAAATCTCGGTGGGACCTTTGAACATTTTTGCAAAAGAAAAATATTTTCTTACGAGTATAATAAATAAAGTGAAAAACTGAAATACATTTGGTTGGCTAGACATAGACCGAGTCGTGTTTCTATAGATTTTTACAAAATGCATTTATTAAAAAAGTAAAAATTAATTGCATCAGAACATCGAAGTATTAATTGGAAAGTTGTTTTCCAAAGAAGACATAACATTATTAACATGTACTCTTTCGCGGGTGTGATACGCTATGGTGTAATGGATAGAACTCTGGATTCTGAATCGCAACGATACGAGTTCAAATCTCTTTGGAATTTTTTTGTAATTAAAACATTTGTACCAAAAGATTTAGTAAAAATGATAAAGGAAATAATTTTACTTTTGTAAACACAGAAAGAGAGAAGAGTGTATAGTTTTTCATAAAATATAAACCTTAAAATAATCAAAGATTAATGTTATTAAAGCCAATAAAAGTAATCATTAAAACTGACTTCCGAAAAAACGCATAATTCAATTTCCTAAAACCCCGTGCATGTAGGTTCCATGGTGTAATGGTTAGCACTCTGGACTTTGAATCCAGCGATCCGAGTTCAAATCTCGGTGGAACCTTCGTACGTTTTTTCATAAGCAGATTATTTTATTCGGAGTATAACAAACAACGTGAAAAACAAAATTTCATTCTGTTTTCCAAGCATAGCACTAGACATGTTTATTTAGATTTGTATCGACAACATTTGTTAAAAAAATAAAAATTAATTGTATCAGAATTACGAAGAATGAATTGTAGTCTTAGTTTCCAAAAAATATATGAGACTATTATAAATAACTAGCGCATGTGGGTTCCATGGTGTAATGGTTAGCACTCTGGACTCTGAATCCAGCGATCCGAGTTCAAATCTCGGTGGGGTCTTTGGACATTTTTGCAAAAGAAAAATATTTTCTTATGAGTATAATAAATAAAGTGAAAAACTGAAATACATTTGGTTGGCTAGACATAGACCGAGTCGTGTTTCTATAGATATTTCTAAAATGCATTTATTAAAAAAGTAAAAATTAATTGCATCAGAACATCGAAGTGTTAATTGGAAAGTTGTTTTCAAAAGAAGACATAATTTTATTAACATGTACTCCTTCCCGGGTGTGATACGCTATGGTGTAATGGATAGCACTCTGGATTCTGAATCTCAACGATACGAGGTCAAATCTCTTATGAATTTTTTTGTAATTAAAACTTTTGTACTAAAATATTTAGTAAAAAGGATAAAGGAAATAATTTTACTTTTGTAAACACAGAAAGAGAGAAGAGTGTATAGTTTTTCATAAAATATAAAGATTAATGTTATTAAAGCCAATAAAAGTAATCTTTAAAACAGACTTCCGAAAAAACGCATAATTCAATTTCCTAAAAAACCGACCATGTAGGTTCCATGGTGTAATGGTTAGCACTCTGGACTTTGAATCCAGCGATCCGAGTTCAAATCTCGGTGGAACCTTCGTACGTTTTTTCATAAGCAGATTATTTTATTCGGAGTATAACAAACAACGTGAAAAACAAAATTTCATTCTGTTTTCCAAGCATACCACTAGACATGTTTATTTAGATTTGTATCGACAACATTTGTTAAAAAAATAAAAATTAATTGTATCAGAATTACGAAGAATGAATTGTAGTCTTAGTTTCCAAAAAATATATGAGACTATTATAAATAACTAGCGCATGTGGGTTCCATGGTGTAATGGTTAGCACTCTGGACTCTGAATCCAGCGATCCGAGTTCAAATCTCGGTGGGACCTTTGGACATTTTTGCAAAAGAAAAATATTTTCTTATGAGTATAATAAATAAAGTGAAAAAGTGAAATACATTTGGTTGGCTAGACATAGACCGAGTCGTGTTTCTATAGATTTTTACAAAATGCATTTATTAAAAAAGTAAAAATTAATTGCATCAGAACATCGAAGTATTAATTGGAAAGTTGTTTTCCAAAGAAGACATAACATTATTAACATGTACTCTTTCGCGGGTGTGATACGCTATGGTGTAATGGATAGAACTCTGGATTCTGAATCACAACGATACGAGTTCAAATCTCTTTGGAATTTTTTTGTAATTAAAACATTTGTACCAAAAGATATAGTAAAAATGATAAAGGAAATAATTTTACTTTTGTAAACACAGAAAGAGAGAAGAGTGTATAGTTTTTCATAAAATATAAACCTTAAAATAATCAAAGAGTAATGTTATTAAAGCCAATAAAAGTAATCATTAAAACTGACTTCCGAAAAAACGCATAATTCAATTTCCTAAAACCCCGGGCATGTAGGTTCCATGGTGTAATGGTTAGCACTCTGGACTCTGAATCCAGCGATCCGAGTTCAAATCTCGGTGGGACCTTTGAACATTTTTGCAAAAGAAAAATATTTTCTTACGAGTATAATAAATAAAGTGAAAAACTGAAATACATTTGGTTGGCTAGACATAGACCGAGTCGTGTTTCTATAGATTTTTACAAAATGCATTTATTAAAAAAGTAAAAATTAATTGCATCAGAACATCGAAGTATTAATTGGAAAGTTGTTTTCCAAAGAAGACATAACATTATTAACATGTACTCTTTCGCGGGTGTGATACGCTATGGTGTAATGGATAGAACTCTGGATTCTGAATCACAACGATACGAGTTCAAATCTCTTTGGAATTTTTTTGTAATTAAAACATTTGTACCAAAAGATATAGTAAAAATGATAAAGGAAATAATTTTACTTTTCTAAACACAGAAAGAGAGAAGAGTGTATAGTTTTTCATAAAATATAAACCTTAAAATAATCAAAGAGTAATGTTATTAAAGCCAATAAAAGTAATCATTAAAACTGACTTCCGAAAAAACGCATAATTCAATTTCCTAAAACCCCGGGCATGTAGGTTCCATGGTGTAATGGTTAGCACTCTGGACTCTGAATCCAGCGATCCGAGTTCAAATCTCGGTGGGACCTTTGAACATTTTTGCAAAAGAAAAATATTTTCTTACGAGTATAATAAATAAAGTGAAAAACTGAAATACATTTGGTTGGCTAGACATAGACCGAGTCGTGTTTCTATAGATTTTTACAAAATGCATTTATTAAAAAAGTAAAAATTAATTGCATCAGAACATCGAAGTATTAATTGGAAAGTTGTTTTCCAAAGAAGACATAACATTATTAACATGTACTCTTTCGCGGGTGTGATACGCTATGGTGTAATGGATAGAACTCTGGATTCTGAATCACAACGATACGAGTTCAAATCTCTTTGGAATTTTTTTGTAATTAAAACATTTGTACCAAAAGATATAGTAAAAATGATAAAGGAAATAATTTTACTTTTCTAAACACAGAAAGAGAGAAGAGTGTATAGTTTTTCATAAAATATAAACCTTAAAATAATCAAAGAGTAATGTAATTAAAGCCAATAAAAGTAATCATTAAAACTGACTTCCGAAAAAACGCATAATTCAATTTCCTAAAACCCCGAGCATGTAGGTTCCATCGTGTAATGGTTAGCACTCTTGGACATCGAATCCAGCGATCCGAGTTCAAATCTCGGTGGAACCTTCGTACGTTTTTTCATAAGCAGATTTTTTTATTCGGAGTATAACAAACAACGTGAAAAACAAAATTTCGTTCTGTTTTCCAAACATAGCACTAGAC
Source organism: Salticus scenicus (assembly GCA_963930645.1). Lineage (NCBI taxonomy): Eukaryota > Metazoa > Arthropoda > Arachnida > Araneae > Salticidae > Salticus > Salticus scenicus. The sequence continues at coordinate 92,398,720 of OZ005656.1, forward strand.
ATGTTTATTTAGATTTGTATCGACTACATTTGTTAAAAAAATAAGAATTAATTGTATCAGAATTACGAAGAATGAATTGTAGTCTTAGTTTCGAAAAAATATATGAGACTGTTATAAATAACCAGCGCATGTGGGTTCCATTGTGTAATGGTTAGCACCCTGCACTCTGAATCCAGCGATCCGAGTTCAAATCTCGGTGGGACCTTTGGACATTTTTGCAAAAGAAAAATATTTTCTTATGAGTATAATAAATAACGTGAAAAACTGAAATACATTTGGTTGGCTAGACATAGACCGAGTCGTGTTTCTATAGATATTTCTAAAATGCATTTATTAAAAAAGTAAAAATTAATTGCATCAGAACATCGAAGTATTAATTGGAAAGTTGTTTTCAAAAGAAGACATAATTTTATTAACATGTACTCCTTCCCGGGTGTGATACGCTATGGTGTAATGGATAGCACTCTGGATTCTGAATCACAACGATACGAGTTCAAATCTCTTTGGAATTTTTTTGTAATTAAAACTTTTGTACTAAAATATTTAGTAAAAAGGATAAAGGAAATAATTTTACTTTTGTAAACACAGAAAGAGAGAAGAGTGTATAGTTTTTCATAAAATATAAAGATTAATGTTATTAAAGCCAATAAAAGTAATCTTTAAAACTGACTTCCGAAAAAACGCATAATTCAATTTCCTAAAACACCGACCATGTAGGTTCCATGGTGTAATGGTTAGCACTCTGGACTTTGAATCCAGCGATCCGAGTTCAAATCTCGGTGGAACCTTCGTACGTTTTTTCATAAGCAGATTATTTTATTCGGAGTATAACAAACAACGTGAAAAACAAAATTTCATTCTGTTTTCCAAGCATAGCACTAGACATGTTTATTTAGATTTGTATCGACAACATTTGTTAAAAAAATAAAGATTAATTGTATCAGAATTACGAAGAATGAATTGTAGTCTTAGTTTCCAAAAAATATATGAGACTATTATAAATAACTAGCGCATGTGGGTTCCATGGTGTAATGGTTAGCACTCTGGACTTTGAATCCAGCGATCCGAGTTCAGATCTCGGTGGAACCTTCGTACGTTTTTTCATAAGCAGATTATTTTACTCGGAGTATAACAAACAACGTGAAAAACAAAATTTCATTCTGTTTTCCAAGCATAGCACTAGACATGTTTATTTAGATTTGTATCGACAACATTTGTTAAAAAAATAAAAATTAATTGTATGAGAATTACGAAGAATGAATTGTAGTCTTAGTTTCCAAAAAATATATGAGACTATTATAAATAACTAGCGCATGTGGGTTCCATGGTGTAAAGGTTAGCACTCTGGACTCTGAATCCAGCGATCCGAGTACAAATCTCGGTGGGACCTTGGGACGTTTTTGCAAAAGAAAAATATTTTCTTACGAGTATAATAAATAAAGTGAAAAACTGAAATACATTTGGTTGACTAGACATAGACCGAGTCGTGTTTCTATATATATATATATATATAAATAATGCATTTATTTAAAAAGTAAAAATTAATTTTATCAGAACATCGAAGTATTAATTGGAAAGTTGTTTTCCAAAGAAGACATAACATTATTAAAATGTACTCTACGCGGGTGTGATACGCTATGGTGTAATGGATAGAACTCTGGATTCTGAATCACAACGATACGAGTTCAAATCTCTTTGGAATTTTTTTGTAATTAAAACATTTGTACCAAAAGATTTAGTAAAAATGATAAAGGAAATAATTTTACTTTTGTAAACACAGAAAGAGAGAAGAGTGTATAGTTTTTCATAAAATATAAACCTTAAAATAATCAAAGATTAATGTTATTAAAGCCAATAAAATAATCATTAAAACTGACTTCCGAAAAAACGCATAATTCAAATTCCTAAAACTCCGATCATGTAGGTTCCATGGTGTAATGGTTAGCACTCTGGACTTTGAATCCAGCGATCCGAGATCAAATCTCGGTGGAACCTTCGTACGTTTTTTCCTAAGCAGATTTTTTTATTCGGAGTATAACAAACGTGAAAAACAAAATTTCATTCTGTTTTCCAAACATACCACTAGACATGTTTATTTAGATTTGTATCGACTACATTTCTTAAAAAAATAAAAATTAATTGTATCAGAATTACGAAGAATGAGATTGTAGTCTTAGTTTCGAAAAAATATATGAGACTGTTATAAATAACCCGCGCATGTGGGTTCCATGGTGTAATGGTTAGCACTCTGGACTCTGAATCCAGCGATCCGAGTTCAAATCTCGGTGGGACCTTTGGACATTTTTGCAAAAGAAAAATATTTTCTCGTGAGTATAATAAATAACGTGAAAAACTGAAATACATTTGGTTGGCTAGACATAGACCGAGTCGTGTTTCTATAGATATTTCTAAAATGCATTTATTAAAAAAGTAAAAATTAATTGCATCAGAACATCGAAGTATTAATTGGAAAGTTGTTTTCAAAAGACGACATAATTTTATTAACATGTACTCCTTCCCGGGTGTGATACGCTATGGTGTAATGGATAGCACTCTGGATTCTGAATCACAACGATACGAGTTCAAATCTCTTTGGAATTTTTTTGTAATTAAAACTTTTGTACTAAAATATTTAGTAAAAAGGATAAAGGAAATAATTTTACTTTTCTAAACACAGAAAGAGAGAAGAGTGTATAGTTTTTCATAAAATATAAAGATTAATGTTATTAAAGCCAATAAAAGTAATCTTTAAAACTGACTTCCGAAAAAACGCATAAATCAATTTCCTAAAACACCGACCATGTAGGTTCCATGGTGTAATGGTTAGCACTCTGGACTTTGAATCCAGCGATCCGAGTTCAAATCTCGGTGGAACCTTCGTACGTTTTTTCATAAGCAGATTATTTTATTCGGAGTATAACAAACAACGTGAAAAACAAAATTTCATTCTGTTTTCCAAGCATAGCACTAGACATGTTTATTTTGATTTGTATCGACAACATTTGTTAAAAAAATAAAAATTAATTGTATCAGAATTACGAAGAATGAATTGTAGTCTTAGTTTTCAAAAAATATATGAGACTGTTATAAATCACGAGCGCATGTGGGTTCCATGGTGTAATGGTTAGCACTCTGGACTCTGAATCCAGCGATCCGAGTTCAAATCTCGGTGGGACCTTTGAACATTTTTGCAAAAGAAAAATATTTTCTTACGAGTATAATAAATAAAGTGAAAAACTGAAATACATTTGGTTGGCTAGACATAGACCGAGTCGTGTTTCTATAGATTTTTACAAAATGCATTTATTAAAAAAGTAAAAATTAATTGCATCAGAACATCGAAGTATTAATTGGAAAGTTGTTTTCCAAAGAAGACATAACATTATTAACATGTACTCTTTCGCGGGTGTGATACGCTATGGTGTAATGGATAGAATTCTGGATTCTGAATCACAACGATACGAGTTCAAATCTCTTTGGAAATTTTTTGTAATTAAAACATTTGTACCAAAAGATTTAGTAAAAATGATAAAGGAAATAATTTTACTTTTGTAAACACTGAAAGAGAGAAGAGTGTATAGTTTTTCATAAAATATAAACCTTAAAATAATCAAAGAGTAATGTTATTAAAGCCAATAAAAGTAATCATTAAAACTGACTTCCGAAAAAACGCATAATTCAATTTCCTAAAACTCCGAGCATGTAGGTTCCATGGTGTAATGGTTAGCACTCTGGACTTTGAATCCAGCGATCCGAGTTCAAATCTCGGTGGAACCTTCGTACGTTTTTTCATAAGCAGATTTTTTTATTCGGAGTATAACAAACAACGTGAAAAACAAAATTTCGTTCTGTTTTCCAAACATAGCACTAGACATGTTTATTTAGATTTGTATCGACTACATTTGTTAAAAAAATAAGAATTAATTGTATCAGAATTACGAAGAATGAATTGTAGTCTTAGTTTCGAAAAAATATATGAGACTGTTATAAATAACCAGCGCATGTGGGTTCCATTGTGTAATGGTTAGCACTCTGGACTCTGAATCCAGCGATCCGAATTCAAATCTCGGTGGGACCTTTGGACATTTTTGCAAAAGAAAAATATTTTCTTATGAGTATAATAAAAATCGTGAAAAACTGAAATACATTTGGTTGGCTAGACATAGACCGAGTCGTGTTTCTATAGATATTTCTAAAATGCATTTATTAAAAAAGTAAAAATTAATTGCATCAGAACATCGAAGTATTAATTGGAAAGTTGTTTTCAAAAGAAGACATAATTTTATTAACATGTACTCCTTCCCGGGTGTGATACGCTATGGTGTAATGGATAGCACTCTGGATTCTGAATCACAACGATACGAGTTCAAATCTCTTTGGAATTTTTTTGTAATTAAAACTTTTGTACTAAAATATTTAGGAAAAGGATAAAGGAAATAATTTTACTTTTCTAAACACAGAAAGAGAGAAGAGAGTATAGTTTTTCATAAAATATAAAGAAATATGTTATTAAAGCCAATAAAAGTAATCTTTAAAACTGACTTCCGAAAAAACGCATAATTCAATTTCCTAAAACACCGACCATGTAGGTTCCATGGTGTAATGGTTAGCACTCTGGACTTTGAATCCAGCGATCCGAGTTCAAATCTCGGTGGAACTTTCGTACGTTTTTTCATAATCAGATTATTTTATTCGGAGTATAACAAACAACGTGAAAAACAAAATTTCATTCTGTTTTCCAACCAAAGCACTAGACATGTTTATTTAGATTTGTATCGACAACATTTGTTAAAAAAATAAAGATTAATTGTATCAGAATTACGAAGAATGAATTGTAGTCTTAGTTTCCAAAAAATATATGAGACTATTATAAATAACTAGCGCATGTGGGTTCCATGGTGTAATGGTTAGCACTCTGGACACTGAATCCAGCGATCCGAGTACAAATCTCGGTGGGACCTTTGGACATTTTTGCAAAAGAAAAATATTTTCTTACGAGTATAATAAATAAAGTGAAAAACTGAAATACATTTGGTTGACTAGACATAGACCGAGTCGTGTTTCTATATATATATATATATATATAATGCATTTAATTAAAAAGTAAAAATTAATTTTATCAGAACATCGAAGTATTAATTGGAAAGTTGTTTTCCAAAGAAGACATAACATTATTAACATGTACTCTTTCGCGGGTGTGATACGCTATGGTGTAATGGATAGAACTCTGGATTCTGAATCACAACGATACGAGTTCAAATCTCTTTGGAATTTTTTTGTAATTAAAACATTTGTACCAAAAGATATAGTAAAAATGATAAAGGAAATAATTTTACTTTTGTAAACACAGAAAGAGAGAAGAGTGTATAGTTTTTCATAAAATATAAACCTTAAAATAATCAAAGAGTAATGTTATTAAAGCCAATAAAAGTAATCATTAAAACTGACTTCCGAAAAAACGCATAATTCAATTTCCTAAAACCCCGAGCATGTAGGTTCCATCGTGTAATGGTTAGCACTCTGGACTTTGAATCCAGCGATCCGAGTTCAAATCTCGGTGGAACCTTCGTACGTTTTTTCATAATCAGATTTTTTTATTCGGAGTATAACAAACAACGTGAAAAACAAAATTTCGTTCTGTTTTCCAAACATAGCACTAGACATGTTTATTTAGATTTGTATCGACTACATTTGTTAAAAAAATAAGAATTAATTGTATCAGAATTACGAAGAATGAATTGTAGTCTTAGTTTCGAAAAAATATATGAGACTGTTATAAATAACCAGCGCATGTGGGTTCCATTGTGTAATGGTTAGCACCCTGCACTCTGAATCCAGCGATCCGAGTTCAAATCTCGGTGGGACCTTTGGACATTTTTGCAAAAGAAAAATATTTTCTTATGAGTATAATAAATAACGTGAAAAACTGAAATACATTTGGTTGGCTAGACATAGACCGAGTCGTGTTTCTATAGATATTTCTAAAATGCATTTATTAAAAAAGTAAAAATTAATTGCATCAGAACATCGAAGTATTAATTGGAAAGTTGTTTTCAAAAGAAGACATAATTTTATTAACATGTACTCCTTCCCGGGTGTGATACGCTATGGTGTAATGGATAGCACTCTGGATTCTGAATCACAACGATACGAGTTCAAATCTCTTTGGAATTTTTTTGTAATTAAAACTTTTGTACTAAAATATTTAGTAAAAAGGATAAAGGAAATAATTTTACTTTTGTAAACACAGAAAGAGAGAAGAGTGTATAGTTTTTCATAAAATATAAAGATTAATGTTATTAAAGCCAATAAAAGTAATCTTTAAAACTGACTTCCGAAAAAACGCATAATTCAATTTCCTAAAACACCGACCATGTAGGTTCCATGGTGTAATGGTTAGCACTCTGGACTTTGAATCCAGCGATCCGAGTTCAAATCTCGGTGGAACCTTCGTACGTTTTTTCATAAGCAGATTATTTTATTCGGAGTATAACAAACAACGTGAAAAACAAAATTTCATTCTGTTTTCCAAGCATAGCACTAAACATGTTTATTTAGATTTGTATCGACAACATTTGTTAAAAAAATAAAAATTAATTGTATCAGAATTACGAAGAATGAATTGTAGTCTTAGTTTCCAAAAAATATATGAGACTGTTATAAATAACGAGCGCATGTGGGTTCCATGGTGTAATGGTTAGCACTCTGGACTCTGAATCCAGCGATCCGAGTTCAAATCTCGGTGGGACCTTTGAACATTTTTGCAAAAGAAAAATATTTTCTTACGAGTATAATAAATAAAGTGAAAAACTGAAATACATTTGGTTGGCTAGACATAGACCGAGTCGTGTTTCTATAGATTTTTACAAAATGCATTTATTAAAAAAGTTAAAATTAATTGCATCAGAACATCGAAGTATTAATTGGAAAGTTGTTTTCCAAAGAAGACATAACATTATTAACATGTACTATTTCGCGGGTGTGATACGCTATGGTGTAATGGATAGAACTCTGGATTCTGAATCACAACGATACGAGTTCAAATCTCTTTGGAAATTTTTTGTAATTAAAACATTTGTACCAAAAGATTTAGTAAAAATGATAAAGGAAATAATTTTACTTTTGTAAACACAGAAAGAGAGAAGAGTGTATAGTTTTTCATAAAATATAAACCTTAAAATATTCAAAGAGTAATGTTATTAAAGCCAATAAAAGTAATCATTAAAGCTGACTTCCGAAAAAACGCATAATTCAATTTCCTAAAACTCCGAGCATGTAGGTTCCATGGTGTAATGGTTAGCACTCTTGGACATTGAATCCAGCGATCCGAGTTCAAATCTCGGTGGAACCTTCGTACGTTTTTTCATAAGCAGATTTTTTTATTCGGAGTATAACAAACAACGTGAAAAACAAAATTTCGTTCTGTTTTCCAAACATAGCACTAGACATGTTTATTTAGATTTGTATCGACTACATTTGTTAAAAAAATAAGAATTAATTGTATCAGAATTACGAAGAATGAATTGTAGTCTTAGTTTCGAAAAAATATATGAGACTGTTATAAATAACCAGCGCATGTGGGTTCCATTGTGTAATGGTTAGCACTCTGGACTCTGAATCCAGCGATCCGAGTTCAAATCTCGGTGGGACCTTTGGACATTTTTGCAAAAGAAAAATATTTTCTTATGAGTATAATAAATAACGTGAAAAACTGAAATACATTTGGTTTGCTAGACATAGACCGAGTCGTGTTTCTATAGATACTTCTAAAATGCATTTATTAAAAAAGTAAAAATTAATTGCATCAGAACATCGAAGTATTAATTGGAAAGTTGTTTTCAAAAGAAGACATAATTTTATTATCTTGTACTCCTTCCCGGGTGTGATACGCTATGGTGTAATGGATAGCACTCTGGATTCTGAATCACAACGATACGAGTTCAAATCTCGTTGGAATTTTTTTGTAATTAAAACTTTTGTACTAAAATATTTAGGAAAAGGATAAAGGAAATAATTTTACTTTTCTAAACACAGAAAGAGAGAAGAGAGTATAGTTTTTCATAAAATATAAAGAAATATGTTATTAAAGCCAATAAAAGTAATCTTTAAAACTGACTTCCGAAAAAACGCATAATTCAATTTCCTAAAACACCGACCATGTAGGTTCCATGGTGTAATGGTTAGCACTCTGGACTTTGAATCCAGCGATCCGAGTTCAAATCTCGGTGGAACCTTCGTACGTTTTTTCATAAGCAGATTATTTTATTCGGAGTATAACAAACAACGTGAAAAACAAAATTTCATTCTGTTTTCAAGCATAGCACTAGACATGTTTATTTAGATTTGTATCGACAACATTTGTTAAAAAAATAAAGATTAATTGTATCAGAATTACGAAGAATGAATTGTAGTCTTAGTTTCCAAAAAATATATGAGACTATTATAAATAACTAGCGCATGTGGGTTCCATGGTGTAATGGTTAGCACTCTGGACACTGAATCCAGCGATCCGAGTACAAATCTCGGTGGGACCTTTGGACATTTTTGCAAAAGAAAAATATTTTCTTACGAGTATAATAAATAAAGTGAAAAACTGAAATACATTTGGTTGACTAGACATAGACCGAGTCGTGTTTCTCTCTATATATATATATAATGCATTTAATTAAAAAGTAAAAATTAATTTTATCAGAACATCGAAGTATTAATTGGAAAGTTGTTTTCCAAAGAAGACATAACATTATTAACATGTACTCTTTCGCGGGTGTGATACGCTATGGTGTAATGGATAGAACTCTGGATTCTGAATCACAACGATACGAGTTCAAATCTCTTTGGAATTTTTTTGTAATTAAAACATTTGTACCAAAAGATATAGTAAAAATGATAAAGGAAATAATTTTACTTTTGTAAACACAGAAAGAGAGAAGAGTGTATAGTTTTTCATAAAATATAAACCTTAAAATAATCAAAGAGTAATGTTATTAAAGCCAGTAAAAGTAATCATTAAAACTGACTTCCGAAAAAACGCATAATTCAATTTCCTAAAACTCCGAGCATGTAGGTTCCATCGTGTAATGGTTAGCACTCTGGACTTTGAATCCAGCGATCCGAGTTCAAATCTCGGTGGAACCTTCGTACGTTTTTTCATAAGCAGATTTTTTTATTCGGAGTATAACAAACAACGTGAAAAACAAAATTTCGTTCTGTTTTCCAAACATAGCACTAGACATGTTTATTTAGATTTGTATCGACTACATTTGTTAAAAAAATAAGAATTAATTGTATCAGAATTACGAAGAATGAATTTTAGTCTTAGTTTCGAAAAAATATATGAGACTGTTATAAATAACCAGCGCATGTGGGTTCCATTGTGTAATGGTTAGCACTCTTGACTCTGAATTCAGCGATCTGAGTTCAAATCTCGGTGGGACCTTTGGACATTTTTGCAAAAGAAAAATATTTTCTTATGAGTATAATAAATAACGTGAAAAACTGAAATACATTTGGTTGGCTAGACATAGACCGAGTCGTGTTTCTATAGATATTTCTAAAATGCATTTATTAAAAAAGTAAAAATTAATTGCATCAGAACATCGAAGTATTAATTGGAAAGTTGTTTTCAAAAGAAGACATAATTTTATTAACATGTACTCCTTCCCGGGTGTGATACGCTATGGTGTAGTGGATAGCACTCTGGATTCTGAATCACAACGATACGAGTTCAAATCTCTTTGGAATTTTTTTGTAATTAAAACTTTTGTACTAAAATATTTAGTAAAAATGATAAAGGAAATAATTTTACTTTTCTAAACACAGAAAGAGAGAAGAGTGTATAGTTTTTCATAAAATATAAAGAAATATGTTATTAAAGCCAATAAAAGTAATCTTTAAAACTAACTGCCGAAAAAACGCATAATTCAATTTCCTAAAACACCGACCATGTAGGTTCCATGGTGTAATGGTTAGCACTCTGGACTTTGAATCCAGCGATCCGAGTTCAAATCTCGGTGGAACCTTCGTACGTTTTTTCATAAGCAGATTTTTTTATTCGGAGTATAACAAACAACGTGAAAAACAAAATTTCATTCTGTTTTCCAAACATAGCACTAGACATGTTTATTTAGATTTGTATCGACTACATTTGTTAAAAAAATAAAAATTAATTGTATCAGAATTACGAAGAATGAATTGTAGTCTTAGTTTCGAAAAAATATATGAGACTGTTATAAATACCTAGCGCATGTGGGTTCCATGGTGTAATGGTTAGCACTCTGTACTCTGAATCCAGCGATCCGAGTTCAAATCTCGGTGGGACCTTTGGACATTTTTGCAAAAGAAAAATATTTTCTTACGAGTATAATAAATAAAGTGAAAAACTGAAATACATTTGGTTGACTAGACATAGACCGAGTCGTGTTTCTATATATATATATATAATGCATTTATTTAAAAAGTAAAAATTAATTTTATCAGAACATCGAAGTATTAATTGGAAAGTTGTTTTCCAAAGAAGACATAACATTATTAACATGTACTCTTTCGCGGGTGTGATACGCTATGGTGTAATGGATAGCACTCTGGATTCTGAATCACAACGATACGAGTTCAAATCTCTTTGGAATTTTTTTGTAATTAAAACTTTTGTACTAAAATATTTAGTAAAAAGGATAAAGGAAATAATTTCACTTTTGTAAACACAGAAAGAGAGAAGAGTGTATAGTTTTTCATAAAATATAAAGATTAATGTTATTAAAGCCAATAAAAGTAATCTTTAAAACTGACTTCCGAAAAAACGCATAATTCAATTTCCTAAAACACCGACCATGTAGGTTCCATGGTGTAATGGTTAGCACTCTGGACTTTGAATCCAGCGATCCGAGTTCAAATCTCGGTGGAACCTTCGTACGTTTTTTCATAAGCAGATTATTTTATTCGGAGTATAACAAACAACGTGAAAAACAAAATTTCATTCTGTTTTCCAAGCATAGCACTAGACATGTTTATTTAGATTTGTATCGACAACATTTTAAAAAAAAAAATAAAAATTAATTGTATCAGAATTACGAAGAATGAATTGTAGTCTTAGTTTCCAAAAAATATATGAGACTATTATAAATAACTAGCGCATGTGGGTTCCATGGTGTAATGGTTAGCACTCTGGACTCTGAATCCAGCGATCCGAGTACAAATCTCGGTGGGACCTTTGGACATTTTTGCAAAAGAAAAATATTTTCTTACGAGTATAATAAATAAAGTGAAAAACTGAAATACATTTGGTTGACTAGACATAGACCGAGTCGTGTTTCTATATATATATATATATATAATGCATTTAATTAAAAAGTAAAAATTAATTTTATCAGAACATCGAAGTATTAATTGGAAAGTTGTTTTCCAAAGAAGACATAACATTATTAACATGTACTCTTTCGCGGGTGTGATACGCTATGGTGTAATGGATAGAACTCTGGATTCTGAATCACAACGATACGAGTTCAAATCTCTTTGGAATTTTTTTGTAATTAAAACATTTGTACCAAAAGATTTAGTAAAAATGATAAAGGAAATAATTTTACTTTTGTAAACACAGAAAGAGAGAAGAGTGTATAGTTTTTCATAAAATATAAACCTTAAAATAATCAAAGATTAATGTTATTAAAGCCAATAAAAGTAATCATTAAAACTGACTTCCGAAAAAACGCATAATTCAATTTCCTAAAACTCCGAGCATGTAGGTTCCATGGTGTAATGTTTAGCACTCTGGACTTTGAATCCAGCGATCCGAGTTCAAATCTCGGTGGAACCTTCGTACGTTTTTTCATAAGCAGATTTTTTTATTCGGAGTATAACAAACAACGTGAAAAACAAAATTTCATTCTGTTTTCAAAACATAGCACTAGACATGTTTATTTAGATTTGTATCGACAACATTTGTTAAAAAAATAAAAATTAATTGTATCAGAATTACGAAGAATGAATTGTAGTCTTAGTTTCCAAAAAATATATGAGATTATTATAAATAACTAGCGCATGTGGGTTTCATGGTGTAATGGTTAGCACTCTGGACTCTGAATCCAGCGATCCGAGTACAAATCTCGGTGGGACCTTTGGACATTTTTGCAAAAGAAAAATATTTTCTTACGAGTATAATAAATAAAGTGAAAAACTGAAATACATTTGGTTGACTAGACATAGACCGAGTCGTGTTTCTATATATATATATATATATATATATAAATAATGCATTTAATTAAAAAGTAAAAATTAATTTTATCAGAACATCGAAGTATTAATTGGAAAGTTGTTTTCCAAAGAAGACATAACATTATTAACATGTACTCTTTCGCGGGTGTGATACGCTATGGTGTAATGGATAGAACTCTGGATTCTGAATCACAACGATACGAGTTCAAATCTCTTTGGAAATTTTTTGTAATTAAAACATTTGTACCAAAAGATTTAGTAAAAATGATAAAGGAAATAATTTTACTTTTGTAAACACAGAAAGAGAGAAGAGTGTATAGTTTTTCATAAAATATAAACCTTAAAATAATCAAAGAGTAATGTTATTAAAGCCAGTAAAAGTAATCATTAAAACTGACTTCCGAAAAAACGCATAATTCAATTTCCTAAATCTCTGAGCATGTAGGTTCCATCGTGTAATGGTTAGCACTCTGGACTTTGAATCCAGCGATCCGAGTTCAAATCTCGGTGGAACCTTCGTACGTTTTTTCATAAGCAGATTTTTTTATTCGGAGTATAACAAACAACGTGAAAAACAAAATTTCGTTCTGTTTTCCAAACATAGCACTAGACATGTTTATTTAGATTTGTATCGACTACATTTGTTAAAAAAATAAGAATTAATTGTATCAGAATTACGAAGAATGAATTGTAGTCTTAGTTTCGAAAAAATATATGAGACTGTTATAAATAACCAGCGCATGTGGGTTCCATTGTGTAATGGTTAGCACTCTTGACTCTGAATCCAGCGATCTGAGTTCAAATCTCGGTGGGACCTTTGGACATTTTTGCAAAAGAAAAATATTTTCTTATGAGTATAATAAATAACGTGAAAAACTGAAATACATTTGGTTGGCTAGACATAGACCGAGTCGTGTTTCTATAGATATTTCTAAAATGCATTTATTAAAAAAGTAAAAATTAATTGCATCAGAACATCGAAGTATTAATTGGAAAGTTGTTTTCAAAAGAAGACATAATTTTATTAACATGTACTCCTTCCCGGGTGTGATACGCTATGGTGTAATGGATAGCACTCTGGATTCTGAATCACAACGATAAGAGTTCAAATCTCTTTGGAATTTTTTTGTAATTAAAACTTTTGTACTAAAATATTTAGTAAAAAGGATAAAGGAAATAATTTTACTTTTGTAAACACAGAAAGAGAGAAGAGTGTATAGTTTTTCATAAAATATAAAGATTAATGTTATTAAAGCCAATAAAAGTAATCTTTAAAACTGACTTCCGAAAAAACGCATAATTCAATTTCCTAAAACACCGACCATGTAGGTTCCATGGTGTAATGGTTAGCACTCGGAATTTTGAATCCAGCGATCCGAGTTCAAATCTCGGTGGAACCTTCGTATGTTTTTTCATAAGCAGATTATTTTATTCGGAGTATAACAAACAACGTGAAAAACAAAATTTCATTCTGTTTTCCAAGCATAGCACTAGACATGTTTATTTAGATTTGTATCGACAACATTTGTTAAAAAAATAAAAATTAATTGTATCAGAATTACGAAGAATGAATTGTAGTCTTAGTTTCCAAAAAATATATGAGACTATTATAAATATCTAGCGCATGTGGGTTCCATGGTGTAATGGTTAGCACTCTGGACTCTGAATCCAGCGATCCGAGTTCAAATCTCGGTGGGACCTTTGGACATTTTTGCAAAAGAAAAATATTTTCTTACGAGTATAATAAATAAAGTGAAAAACTGAAATACATTTGGTTGACTAGACATAGACCGAGTCGTGTTTCTATATATATATATATATAATGCATTTATTTAAAAAGTAAAAATTAATTTTATCAGAACATCGAAGTATTAATTGGAAAGCTGTTTTCCAAAGAAGACATAACATTATTAACATGTACTCTTTCGCGGGTGTGATACGCTATGGTGTAATGGATAGCACTCTGGATTCTGAATCACAACGATACGAGTTCAAATCTCTTTGGAATTTTTTTGTAATTAAAACTTTTGTACTAAAATATTTAGTAAAAAGGATAAAGGAAATAATTTTACTTTTGTAAACACAGAAAGAGAGAAGAGTGTATAGTTTTTCATAAAATATAAAGATTAATGTTATTAAAGCCAATAAAAGTAATTTTTAAAACTGACTTCCGAAAAAACGCATAATTCAATTTCCTAAAACACCGACCATGTAGGTTCCATGGTGTAATGGTTAGCACTCTGGACTTTGAATCCAGCGATCCGAGTTCAAATCTCGGTGGAACCTTCGTACGTTTTTTCATAAGCAGATTATTTTATTCGGAGTATAACAAACAACGTGAAAAACAAAATTTCATTCTGTTTTCCAAGCATAGCACTAGACATGTTTATTTAGATTTGTATCGACAACATTTTTAAAAAAAATAAAAATTAATTGTATCAGAATTACGAAGAATGAATTGTAGTCTTAGTTTCTAAAAAATATATGAGACTGTTATAAATAACCAGCGCATGTGGGTTCCATGGTGTAATGCTTAGCACTCTGGACTCTGAATCCAGCGATCCGAGTACAAATCTCGGTGGGACCTTTGGACATTTTTGCAAAAGAAAAATATTTTCTTACGAGTATAATAAATAAAGTGAAAAACTGAAATACATTTGGTTGACTAGACATAGACCGAGTCGTGTTTCTATATATATATATATAATGCATTTAATTAAAAAGTAAAAATTAATTTTATCAGAACATCGAAGTATTAATTGGAAAGTTGTTTTCCAAAGAAGACATAACATTATTAACATGTACTCTTTCGCGGGTGTAATACGCAATGGTGTAATGGATAGCAATCTGGATTCTGAATCACAGCGATACGAGTTCAAATCTCTTTGGAATTTTTTTGTAATTAAAACATTTGTACCAAAAGATTTAGTAAAAATGATAAAGGAAATAATTTTACTTTTGTAAACACAGAAAGAGAGAAGAGTGTATAGTTTTTCATAAAATATAAACCTTAAAATAATCAAAGATTAATGTTATTAAAGCCAATAAAAGTAATCATTAAAACTGACTTCCGAAAAAACGCATAATTCAATTTCCTAAAACTCCGAGCATGTAGGTTCCATGGTGTGATGGTTAGCACTCTGGACTTTGAATCCAGCGATCCGAGTTCAAATCTCGGTGGAACCTTCGTACGTTTTTTCATAGGCAGATTATTTTATTCGGAGTATAACAAACAACGTGAAAAACAAAATTTCATTCTGTTTTCCAAGCATAGCACTAGACATGTTTATTTAGATTTGTATCGACAACATTTGTTAAAAAAATAAAAATTAATTGTATCAGAATTACGAAGAATGTATTGTAGTCTTAGTTTCCAAAAAATATATGAGACTATTATAAATAACTAGTGCATGTGTGTTCCATGGTGTAATGGTTAGCACTCTGGACTCTGAATCCAGCGATCCGAGTTCAAATCTCGGTGGGACATTTGGACATTTTTGCAAAAGAAAAATATTTTCTTACGAGTATAATAAATAAAGTGAAAAACTGAAATACATTTGGTTGACTAGACATAGACCGAGTCGTGTTTCTATATATGTATATATATAATGCATTTATTTAAAAAGTAAAAATTAATTTATCAGAACATCGAAGTATTAATTGGAAAGTTGTTTTCCAAAGAAGACATAACATTATTAACATGTACTCTTTCGCGGGTGTGATACGCTATGGTGTAATGGATAGAACTCTGGATTCTGAATCGCAACGATACGAGTTCAAATCTCTTTGGAGTTTTTTTGTAATTAAAACATTTGTACCAAAAGATTTAGTAAAAATGATAAAGGAAATAATTTTACTTTTGTAAACACAGAAAGAGAGAAGAGTGTATAGTTTTTCATAAAATATAAACCTTAAAATAATCAAAGATTAATGTTATTAAAGCCAATAAAAGTAATCATTAAAACTGACTTCCGAAAAAACGCATAATTCAATTTCCTAAAACTCCGAGCATGTAGGTTCCATGGTGTAATGGTTAGCACTCTGGAATTTGAATCCAGCGATCCGAACTCAAATCTCGGTGGAACCTTCGTACGTTTTTTCATAAGCAGATTTTTTTATTCGGAGTATAACAAACAACGTGAAAAACAAAATTTCGTTCTGTTTTCCAAACATAGCACTAGACATGTTTATTTAGATTTGTATCGACTACATTTGTTAAAAAAATAAGAATTAATTGTATCAGAATTACGAAGAATGAATTGTAGTCTTAGTTTCGAAAAAATATATGAGACTGTTATAAATAACCAGCGCATGTGGGTTCCATGGTGTAATGGTTAGCACTCTGGACTCTGAATCCAGCGATCCGAGTTCAAGTCTCGGTGGGACCTTTGGACATTTTTGCAAAAGAAAAATATTTTCTTATGAGTATAATAAATAATGTGAAAAACTGAAATACATTTGGTTGGCAAGACATAGACCGAGTCGTGTTTCTATAGATATTTCTAAAATGCATTTATTAAAAAAGTAAAAATTAATTGCATCAGAACATCGAAGTATTAATTGGAAAGTTGTTTTCAAAAGAAGACATAATTTTATTAACATGTACTCCTTCCCGGGTGTGATACGCTATGGCGTAAAGGGTAGCACTCTGGATTCTGAATCACAACGATACGAGTTCAAATCTCTTTGGAATTTTTTCGTAATTAAAACTTTTGTACCAAAAGATTTAGTAAAAAGGATAAAGGAAATAATTTTACTTTTGTAAACACAGAAAGAGAGAAGTGTGTATAGTTTTTCATAAAATATAAAGATTAATGTTATTAAAGCCAATAAAAGTAATCTTTAAATCTGACTTCCGAAAAAACGCATAATTCAATTTCCTAAAACACCGAGCACGTATGTTCCATGGTGTAATGGTTAGCACTCTGGACTTTGAATCCAGCGATCCGAGTTCAAATCTCGGTGGAACCTTCGTACGTTTTTTCATAAGCAGATTATTTTATGCGGAGTATAACAAACAACGTGAAAAACAAAATTTCATTCTGTTTTCCAAGCAAAGCACTAGACATGTTTATTTAGATTTGTATCGACAACATTTGTTAAAAAAATAAAAATTAATTGTATCAGAATTACGAAGAATGAATTGTAGTCTTAGTTTCCAAAAAATGTATGAGACTATTATAAATAACTAGCGCATGTGGGTTCCATGGTGTAATGTTTAGCACTCCGGACTCTGAATCCAGCGATCCCAGTTCAAATCTCGGTGGGACCTTTGGACATTTTTGCAAAAGAAAAATATTTTCTTACGAGTATAATAAATAAAGTGAAAAACTGAAATACATTTGGTTGACTAGACATAGACCGAGTCGTGTTTCTATATATATATATATAATGCATTTATTTAAAAAGTAAAAATTAATTTTATCAGAACATCGAAGTATTAATTGGAAAGTTGTTTTCCAAAGAAGACATAACATTATTAACATGTACTCTTTCGCGGGTGTGATACGCTATGGTGTAATGGATAGAACTCTGGATTCTGAATCACAACGATACGCGTTTAAATCTCTTTGGAATTTTTTTGTAATTAAAACATTTGTACCAAAAGATTTAGTAAAAAGGATAAAGGAAATAATTTTACTTTTGTAAACACAGAAAGAGAGAAGAGTGTATAGTTTTTCATAAAATATAAACCTTAAAATAATCAAAGATTAATGTTATTAAAGCCAATAAAAGTAATCAATAAAACTGACTTCCGAAAAAACGCATATATCAATTTCCTAAAACTCCGAGCATGTTGGTTCCATGGTGGTAATGGTTAGCACTCCGGACTTTGAATCCAGCGATCCGAGTTCAAATCTCGGTGGAACCTTCGTACGTTTTTTCATAAGCAGATTTTTTTATTCGGAGTATAACAAACAACGTGAAAAACAAAATTTCATTCTGTTTTCCAAACATAGCACTAGACATGTTTATTTAGATTTGTATCGACTACATTTGTTAAAAAAATAAAAATTAATTGTATCAGAATTACGAAGAATGAATTGTAGTCTTAGTTTCGAAAAAATATATGAGACTGTTATAAATAACCAGCGCATGTGGCTTCCATGGTGTAATGGTTAGCACTCTGGACTCTGAATCCAGCGATCCCAGTTCAAATCTCGGTGGGACCTTTGGACATTTTTGCAAAAGAAAAATATTTTCTTACGAGTATAATAAATAAAGTGAAAAACTGAAATACATTTGGTTGGCTAGACATAGACCGAGTCGTGTTTCTATATATATATATAATGCATTTATTTAAAAAGTAAAAATTAATTTTATCAGAACATCGAAGTATTAATTGGAAAGTTGTTTTCCAAAGAAGACATAACATTATTAACATGTACTCTTTCGCGGGTGTGATACGCTATGGTGTAATGGATAGCACTCTGGATTCTGAATCACAACGATACGAGTTCAAATCTCTTTGGAATTTTTTTGTAATTAAAACTTTTGTACTAAAATATTTAGTAAAAATGATAAAGGAAATAATTTTACTTTTGTAAACACAGAAAGAGAGAAGAGTGTATAGTTTTTCATAAAATATAAACCTTAAAATAATCAAAGGGTAATGTTATTAAAGCCAATAAAAGTAATCATTAAAACTGACTTCCGAAAAAACGCATAATTCAATTTCCTAAAACCCCGAGCATGTAGGTTCCATCGTGTAATGGTTAGCACTCTGGACTTTGAATCCAGCGATCCGTGTTCAAATCTCGGTGGAACCTTCGTACGTTTTTTCATAAGCAGATTTTTTTATTCGGAGTATAACAAACAACGTGAAAAACAAAATTTCTTTCTGTTTTCCAAACATAGCACTAGACATGTTTATTTAGATTTGTATCGACTACATTTGTTAAAAAAATAAGAATTAATTGTATCAGAATTACGAAGAATGAATTGTAGTCTTAGTTTCGAAAAAATATATGAGACTGTTATAAATAACCAGCGCATGTGGGTTCCATTGTGTAATGGTTAGCACTCTGGACTCTGAATCCAGCGATCCGAGTTCAAATCTCGGTGGGACCTTTGGACATTTTTGCAAAAGAAAAATATTTTCTTATGAGTATAATAAATAACGTGAAAAACTGAAATACATTTGGTTGGCTAGACATAGACCGAGTCGTGTTTCTATAGATATTTCTAAAATGCATTTATTAAAAAAGTAAAAATTAATTGCATCAGAACATCGAAGTATTAATTGGAAAGTTGTTTTCAAAAGAAGACATAATTTTATTAACATGTACTACTTCCTGGGTGTGATACGCTATGGTGTAGTGGATAGCACTCTGGATTCTGAATCACAACGATACGAGTTCAAATCTCTTTGGAATTTTTTTGTAATTAAAACTTTTGTACTAAAATATTTAGTAAAAAGGATAAAGGAAATAATTTTACTTTTCTAAACACAGAAAGAGAGAAGAGTGTATAGTTTTTCATAAAATATAAAGAAATATGTTATTAAAGCCAATAAAAGTAATCTTTAAAACTAACTGCCGAAAAAACGCATAATTCAATTTCCTAAAACACCGACCATGTAGGTTCCATGGTGTAATGGTTAGCACTCTGGACTTTGAATCCAGCGATCCGAGTTCAAATCTCGGTGGAACCTTCGTACGTTTTTTCATAAGCAGATTTTTTTATTCGGAGTATAACAAACAACGTGAAAAACAAAATTTCATTCTGTTTTCCAAACATAGCACTAGACATGTTTATTTAGATTTGTATCGACTACATTTGTTAAAAAAATAAAAATTAATTGTATCAGAATTACGAAGAATGAATTGTAGTCTTAGTTTCGAAAAAATATATGAGACTGTTATAAATACCTAGCGCATGTGGGTTCCATGGTGTAATGGTTAGCACTCTGTACTCTGAATCCAGCGATCCGAGTTCAAATCTCGGTGGGACCTTTGGACATTTTTGCAAAAGAAAAATATTTTCTTACGAGTATAATAAATAAAGTGAAAAACTGAAATACATTTGGTTGACTAGACATAGACCGAGTCGTGTTTCTATATATATATATAATGCATTTATTTAAAAAGTAAAAATTAATTTTATCAGAACATCGAAGTATTAATTGGAAAGTTGTTTTCCAAAGAAGACATAACATTATTAACATGTACTCTTTCGCGGGTGTGATACGCTATGGTGTAATGGATAGCACTCTGGATTCTGAATCACAACGATACGAGTTCAAATCTCTTTGGAATTTTTTTGTAATTAAAACTTTTGTACTAAAATATTTAGTAAAAAGGATAAAGGAAATAATTTTACTTTTGTAAACACAGAAAGAGAGAAGAGTGTATAGTTTTTCATAAAATATAAAGATTAATGTTATTAAAGCCAATAAAAGTAATCTTTAAAACTGACTTCCGAAAAAACGCATAATTCAATTTCCTAAAACACCGACCATGTAGGTTCCATGGTGTAATGGTTAGCACTCTGGACTTTGAATCCAGCGATCCGAGTTCAAATCTCGGTGGAACCTTCGTACGTTTTTTCATAAGCAGATTATTTTATTCGGAGTATAACAAACAACGTGAAAAACAAAATTTCATTCTGTTTTCCAAGCATAGCACTAGACATGTTTATTTAGATTTGTATCGACAACATTTAAAAAAAAAAATAAAAATTAATTGTATCAGAATTACGAAGAATGAATTGTAGTCTTAGTTTCCAAAAAATATATGAGACTATTATAAATAACTAGCGCATGTGGGTTCCATGGTGTAATGGTTAGCACTCTGGACTCTGAATCCAGCGATCCGAGTACAAATCTCGGTGGGACCTTTGGACATTTTTGCAAAAGAAAAATATTTTCTTACGAGTATAATAAATAAAGTGAAAAACTGAAATACATTTGGTTGACTAGACATAGACCGAGTCGTGTTTCTATATATATATATATATATAATGCATTTAATTAAAAAGTAAAAATTAATTTTATCAGAACATCGAAGTATTAATTGGAAAGTTGTTTTCCAAAGAAGACATAACATTATTAACATGTACTCTTTCGCGGGTGTGATACGCTATGGTGTAATGGATAGAACTCTGGATTCTGAATCACAACGATACGAGTTCAAATCTCTTTGGAATTTTTTTGTAATTAAAACATTTGTACCAAAAGATTTAGTAAAAATGATAAAGGAAATAATTTTACTTTTGTAAACACAGAAAGAGAGAAGAGTGTATAGTTTTTCATAAAATATAAACCTTAAAATAATCAAAGATTAATGTTATTAAAGCCAATAAAAGTAATCATTAAAACTGACTTCCGAAAAAACGCATAATTCAATTTCCTAAAACTCCGAGCATGTAGGTTCCATGGTGTAATGTTTAGCACTCTGGACTTTGAATCCAGCGATCCGAGTTCAAATCTCGGTGGAACCTTCGTACGTTTTTTCATAAGCAGATTTTTTTATTCGGAGTATAACAAACAACGTGAAAAACAAAATTTCATTCTGTTTTCAAAACATAGCACTAGACATGTTTATTTAGATTTGTATCGACAACATTTGTTAAAAAAATAAAAATTAATTGTATCAGAATTACGAAGAATGAATTGTAGTCTTAGTTTCCAAAAAATATATGAGATTATTATAAATAACTAGCGCATGTGGGTTTCATGGTGTAATGGTTAGCACTCTGGACTCTGAATCCAGCGATCCGAGTACAAATCTCGGTGGGACCTTTGGACATTTTTGCAAAAGAAAAATATTTTCTTACGAGTATAATAAATAAAGTGAAAAACTGAAATACATTTGGTTGACTAGACATAGACCGAGTCGTGTTTCTATATATATATATATATATATATATAAATAATGCATTTAATTAAAAAGTAAAAATTAATTTTATCAGAACATCGAAGTATTAATTGGAAAGTTGTTTTCCAAAGAAGACATAACATTATTAACATGTACTCTTTCGCGGGTGTGATACGCTATGGTGTAATGGATAGAACTCTGGATTCTGAATCACAACGATACGAGTTCAAATCTCTTTGGAAATTTTTTGTAATTAAAACATTTGTACCAAAAGATTTAGTAAAAATGATAAAGGAAATAATTTTACTTTTGTAAACACAGAAAGAGAGAAGAGTGTATAGTTTTTCATAAAATATAAACCTTAAAATAATCAAAGAGTAATGTTATTAAAGCCAGTAAAAGTAATCATTAAAACTGACTTCCGAAAAAACGCATAATTCAATTTCCTAAAACTCCGAGCATGTAGGTTCCATCGTGTAATGGTTAGCACTCTGGACTTTGAATCCAGCGATCCGAGTTCAAATCTCGGTGGAACCTTCGTACGTTTTTTCATAAGCAGATTTTTTTATTCGGAGTATAACAAACAACGTGAAAAACAAAATTTCGTTCTGTTTTCCAAACATAGCACTAGACATGTTTATTAGATTTGTATCGACTACATTTGTTAAAAAAATAAGAATTAATTGTATCAGAATTACGAAGAATGAATTGTAGTCTTAGTTTCGAAAAAATATATGAGACTGTTATAAATAACCAGCGCATGTGGGTTCCATTGTGTAATGGTTAGCACTCTTGACTCTGAATCCAGCGATCTGAGTTCAAATCTCGGTGGGACCTTTGGACATTTTTGCAAAAGAAAAATATTTTCTTATGAGTATAATAAATAACGTGAAAAACTGAAATACATTTGGTTGGCTAGACATAGACCGAGTCGTGTTTCTATAGATATTTCTAAAATGCATTTATTAAAAAAGTAAAAATTAATTGCATCAGAACATCGAAGTATTAATTGGAAAGTTGTTTTCAAAAGAAGACATAATTTTATTAACATGTACTCCTTCCCGGGTGTGATACGCTATGGTGTAATGGATAGCACTCTGGATTCTGAATCACAACGATACGAGTTCAAATCTCTTTGGAATTTTTTTGTAATTAAAACTTTTGTACTAAAATATTTAGTAAAAAGGATAAAGGAAATAATTTTACTTTTGTAAACACAGAAAGAGAGAAGAGTGTATAGTTTTTCATAAAATATAAAGATTAATGTTATTAAAGCCAATAAAAGTAATCTTTAAAACTGACTTCCGAAAAAACGCATAATTCAATTTCCTAAAACACCGACCATGTAGGTTCCATGGTGTAATGGTTAGCACTCGGAATTTTGAATCCAGCGATCCGAGTTCAAATCTCGGTGGAACCTTCGTATGTTTTTTCATAAGCAGATTATTTTATTCGGAGTATAACAAACAACGTGAAAAACAAAATTTCATTCTGTTTTCCAAGCATAGCACTAGACATGTTTATTTAGATTTGTATCGACAACATTTGTTAAAAAAATAAAAATTAATTGTATCAGAATTACGAAGAATGAATTGTAGTCTTAGTTTCCAAAAAATATATGAGACTATTATAAATATCTAGCGCATGTGGGTTCCATGGTGTAATGGTTAGCACTCTGGACTCTGAATCCAGCGATCCGAGTTCAAATCTCGGTGGGACCTTTGGACATTTTTGCAAAAGAAAAATATTTTCTTACGAGTATAATAAATAAAGTGAAAAACTTAAATACATTTGGTTGACTAGACATAGACCGAGTCGTGTTTCTATATATATATATATATAATGCATTTATTTAAAAAGTAAAAATTAATTTTATCAGAACATCGAAGTATTAATTGGAAAGCTGTTTTCCAAAGAAGACATAACATTATTAACATGTACTCTTTCGCGGGTGTGATACGCTATGGTGTAATGGATAGCACTCTGGATTCTGAATCACAACGATACGAGTTCAAATCTCTTTGGAATTTTTTTGTAATTAAAACTTTTGTACTAAAATATTTAGTAAAAAGGATAAAGGAAATAATTTTACTTTTGTAAACACA
The DNA here is from genome assembly GCA_963930645.1 of Salticus scenicus. Taxonomy (NCBI): domain Eukaryota; kingdom Metazoa; phylum Arthropoda; class Arachnida; order Araneae; family Salticidae; genus Salticus; species Salticus scenicus. The sequence continues at coordinate 92,422,850 of OZ005656.1, forward strand.
GAAAGAGAGAAGAGTGTATAGTTTTTCATAAAATATAAAGATTAATGTTATTAAAGCCAATAAAAGTAATCTTTAAAACTGACTTCCGAAAAAACGCATAATTCAATTTCCTAAAACACCGACCATGTAGGTTCCATGGTGTAATGGTTAGCACTCTGGACTTTGAATCCAGCGATCCGAGTTCAAATCTCGGTGGAACCTTCGTACGTTTTTTCATAAGCAGATTATTTTATTCGGAGTATAACAAACAACGTGAAAAACAAAATTTCATTCTGTTTTCCAAGCATAGCACTAGACATGTTTATTTAGATTTGTATCGACAACATTTTTAAAAAAAATAAAAATTAATTGTATCAGAATTACGAAGAATGAATTGTAGTCTTAGTTTCTAAAAAATATATGAGACTGTTATAAATAACCAGCGCATGTGGGTTCCATGGTGTAATGCTTAGCACTCTGGACTCTGAATCCAGCGATCCGAGTACAAATCTCGGTGGGACCTTTGGACATTTTTGCAAAAGAAAAATATTTTCTTACGAGTATAATAAATAAAGTGAAAAACTGAAATACATTTGGTTGACTAGACATAGACCGAGTCGTGTTTCTATATATATATATATAATGCATTTAATTAAAAAGTAAAAATTAATTTTATCAGAACATCGAAGTATTAATTGGAAAGTTGTTTTCCAAAGAAGACATAACATTATTAACATGTACTCTTTCGCGGGTGTGATACGCTATGGTGTAATGGATAGAACTCTGGATTCTGAATCACAGCGATACGAGTTCAAATCTCTTTGGAATTTTTTTGTAATTAAAACATTTGTACCAAAAGATTTAGTAAAAATGATAAAGGAAATAATTTTACTTTTGTAAACACAGAAAGAGAGAAGAGTGTATAGTTTTTCATAAAATATAAACCTTAAAATAATCAAAGATTAATGTTATTAAAGCCAATAAAAGTAATCATTAAAACTGACTTCCGAAAAAACGCATAATTCAATTTCCTAAAACTCCGAGCATGTAGGTTCCATGGTGTGATGGTTAGCACTCTGGACTTTGAATCCAGCGATCCGAGTTCAAATCTCGGTGGAACCTTCGTACGTTTTTTCATAGGCAGATTATTTTATTCGGAGTATAACAAACAACGTGAAAAACAAAATTTCATTCTGTTTTCCAAGCATAGCACTAGACATGTTTATTTAGATTTGTATCGACAACATTTGTTAAAAAAATAAAAATTAATTGTATCAGAATTACGAAGAATGTATTGTAGTCTTAGTTTCCAAAAAATATATGAGACTATTATAAATAACTAGTGCATGTGTGTTCCATAGTGTAATGGTTAGCACTCTGGACTCTGAATCCAGCGATCCGAGTTCAAATCTCGGTGGGACATTTGGACATTTTTGCAAAAGAAAAATATTTTCTTACGAGTTTAATAAATAAAGTGAAAAACTGAAATACATTTGGTTGACTAGACATAGACCGAGTCGTGTTTCTATATATGTATATATATAATGCATTTATTTAAAAAGTAAAAATTAATTTATCAGAACATCGAAGTATTAATTGGAAAGTTGTTTTCCAAAGAAGACATAACATTATTAACATGTACTCTTTCGCGGGTGTGATACGCTATGGTGTAATGGATAGAACTCTGGATTCTGAATCGCAACGATACGAGTTCAAATCTCTTTGGAGTTTTTTTGTAATTAAAACATTTGTACCAAAAGATTTAGTAAAAATGATAAAGGAAATAATTTTACTTTTGTAAACACAGAAAGAGAGAAGAGTGTATAGTTTTTCATAAAATATAAACCTTAAAATAATCAAAGATTAATGTTATTAAAGCCAATAAAAGTAATCATTAAAACTGACTTCCGAAAAAACGCATAATTCAATTTCCTAAAACTCCGAGCATGTAGGTTCCATGGTGTAATGGTTAGCACTCTGGAATTTGAATCCAGCGATCCGAACTCAAATCTCGGTGGAACCTTCGTACGTTTTTTCATAAGCAGATTTTTTTATTCGGAGTATAACAAACAACGTGAAAAACAAAATTTTTATTCTGTTTTCCAAACATAGCACTAGACATGTTTATTTAGATTTGTATCGACTACATTTGTTAAAAAAATAAAAATTAATTGTATCAGAATTACGAAGAATGAATTGTAGTCTTAGTTTCGAAAAAATATATGAGACTGTTATAAATAACCAGCGCATGTGGGTTCCATGGTGTAATGGTTAGCACTCTGGACTCTGAATCCAGCGATCCGAGTTCAAGTCTCGGTGGGACCTTTGGACATTTTTGCAAAAGAAAAATATTTTCTTATGAGTATAATAAATAATGTGAAAAACTGAAATACATTTGGTTGGCAAGACATAGACCGAGTCGTGTTTCTATAGATATTTCTAAAATGCATTTATTAAAAAAGTAAAAATTAATTGCATCAGAACATCGAAGTATTAATTGGAAAGTTGTTTTCAAAAGAAGACATAATTTTATTAACATGTACTCCTTCCCGGGTGTGATACGCTATGGCGTAAAGGGTAGCACTCTGGATTCTGAATCACAACGATACGAGTTCAAATCTCTTTGGAATTTTTTCGTAATTAAAACTTTTGTACCAAAAGATTTAGTAAAAAGGATAAAGGAAATAATTTTACTTTTGTAAACACAGAAAGAGAGAAGTGTGTATAGTTTTTCATAAAATATAAAGATTAATGTTATTAAAGCCAATAAAAGTAATCTTTAAATCTGACTTCCGAAAAAACGCATAATTCAATTTCCTAAAACACCGAGCACGTATGTTCCATGGTGTAATGGTTAGCACTCTGGACTTTGAATCCAGCGATCCGAGTTCAAATCTCGGTGGAACCTTCGTACGTTTTTTCATAAGCAGATTATTTTATGCGGAGTATAACAAACAACGTGAAAAACAAAATTTCATTCTGTTTTCCAAGCAAAGCACTAGACATGTTTATTTAGATTTGTATCGACAACATTTGTTAAAAAAATAAAAATTAATTGTATCAGAATTACGAAGAATGAATTGTAGTCTTAGTTTCCAAAAAATGTATGAGACTATTATAAATAACTAGCGCATGTGGGTTCCATGGTGTAATGTTTAGCACTCCGGACTCTGAATCCAGCGATCCCAGTTCAAATCTCGGTGGGACCTTTGGACATTTTTGCAAAAGAAAAATATTTTCTTACGAGTATAATAAATAAAGTGAAAAACTGAAATACATTTGGATGACTAGACATAGACCGAGTCGTGTTTCTATATATATATATATAATGCATTTATTTAAAAAGTAAAAATTAATTTTATCAGAACATCGAAGTATTAATTGGAAAGTTGTTTTCCAAAGAAGACATAACATTATTAACATGTACTCTTTCGCGGGTGTGATACGCTATGGTGTAATGGATAGAACTCTGGATTCTGAATCACAACGATACGAGTTTAAATCTCTTTGGAATTTTTTTGTAATTAAAACATTTGTACCAAAAGATTTAGTAAAAAGGATAAAGGAAATAATTTTACTTTTGTAAACACAGAAAGAGAGAAGAGTGTATAGTTTTTCATAAAATATAAACCTTAAAATAATCAAAGATTAATGTTATTAAAGCCAATAAAAGTAATCAATAAAACTGACTTCCGAAAAAACGCATATATCAATTTCCTAAAACTCGGAGCATGTTGGTTCCATGGTGGTAATGGTTAGCACTCCGGACTTTGAATCCAGCGATCCGAGTTCAAATCTCGGTGGAACCTTCGTACGTTTTTTCATAAGCAGATTTTTTTATTCGGAGTATAACAAACAACGTGAAAAACAAAATTTCATTCTGTTTTCCAAACATAGCACTAGACATGTTTATTTAGATTTGTATCGACTACATTTGTTAAAAAAATAAAAATTAATTGTATCAGAATTACGAAGAATGAATTGTAGTCTTAGTTTCGAAAAAATATATGAGACTGTTATAAATAACCAGCGCATGTGGGTTCCATGGTGTAATGGTTAGCACTCTGGACTCTGAATCCAGCGATCCGAGTTCAAGTCTCGGTGGGACCTTTGGACATTTTT
>OZ005656.1:92434450-92888985 GCA_963930645.1 Salticus scenicus
ACAGAAAGAGAGAAGAGTGTATAGTTTTTCATAAAATATAAACCTTAAAATAATCAAAGATTAATGTTATTAAAGCCAATAAAAGTAATCATTAAAACTGACTTCCGAAAAAACGCATAATTCAATTTCCTAAAACTCCGAGCATGTAGGTTCCATTGTGTAATGGTTAGCACTCTGGACTCTGAATCCGGCGATCCGAGTTCAAATCTCGGTGGGACCTTTGGACATTTTTGCAAAAGAAAAATATTTTCTTATGAGTATAATAAATAACGTGAAAAACTGAAATACATTTGGTTGGCTAGACATAGACCGAGTTGTGTTTCTATAGATATTTCTAAAATGCATTTATTAAAAAGTAAAAATTAATTGCATCAGAACATCGAAGTGTTAATTGGAAAGTTGTTTTCAAAAGAAGACATAATTTTATTAACATGTACTCCTTCCCGGGTGTGATATGCTATGGTGTAATGGATAGCACTCTGGATTCTGAATCACAACGATACGAGTTCAAATCTCTTTGGAATTTTTTTGTAATTAAAACTTTTGTACTAAAATATTTAGTAAAAAGGATAAAGGAAATAATTTTACTTTTGTAAACACAGAAAGAGAGAAGAGTGTATAGTTTTTCATAAAATATAAAGATTAATGTTATTAAAGCCAATAAAAGTAATATTTAAAACTGACTTCCGAAAAAACGCATAATTCAATTTCCTAAAACACCGACCATGTAGGTTCCATGGTGTAATGGTTAGCACTCTGGACTTTGAATCCAGCGATCCGAGTTCAAATCTCGGTGGAACCTTCGTACGTTTTTTCATAAGCAGATTATTTTATTCGGAGTATAACAAACAACGTGAAAAACAAAATTTCATTCTGTTTTCCAAGCATAGCACTAGACATGTTTATTTAGATTTGTATCGACAACATTTGTTAAAAAAATAAAAATTAATTGTATCAGAATTACGAAGAATGAATTGTAGTCTTAGTTTCCAAAAAATATATGAGACTATTATAAATAACTAGCGCATGTGGGTTCCATGGTGTAATGGTTAGCACTCTGGACTCTGAATCCAGCGATCCGAGTTCAAATCTCGGTGGGACCTTTGGACATTTTTTCAAAAGAAAAATATTTTCTTACCAGTATAATAAATAAAGTGAAAAACTGAAATACATTTGGTTGACTAGACATAGACCGAGTCGTGTTTCTATATATATATATATAATGCCTTTATTTAAAAAGTAAAAATTAATTTTATCAGAACATCGAAGTATTAATTGGAAAGTTGTTTTCCAAAGAAGACATAACATTATTAAAATGTACTCTTTCACGGGTGTGATACGCTATGGTGTAATGGATAGAACTCTGGATTCTGAATCACAACGATACGAGTTCAAATCTCTTTGGAATTTTTTTGTAATTAAAACATTTGTACCAAAAGATTTAGTAAAAATGATAAAGGAATTAATTTTACTTTTGTAAACACAGAAAGAGAGAAGAGTGTATAGTTTTTCATAAAATATAAACCTTAAAATAATCAAAGATTAATGTTATTAAAGCCAATAAAATAATCATTAAAACTGACTTCCGAAAAAACGCTTAATTCAATTTCCTAAAACTCCGAGCATGTGGGTTCCATGGTGTAATGGTTAGCACTCTGGACTTTGAATCCAGCCATCCGAGTTCAAATCTCGGTGGAACCTTCGTACGTTTTTTCATAAGCAGATTTTTTTATTCGGAGTATAACAAACAACGTGAAAAACAAAATTTCATTCTGTTTTCCAAACATACCACTAGACATGTTTATTTAGATTTGTATCGACTACATTTGTTAAAAAAATAAAAATTAATTGTATCAGAATTACGAAGAATGAATTGTAGTCTTAGTTTCGAAAAAATATATGAGACTGTTATAAATAACCAGCGCATGTGGGTTCCATGGTGTAATGGTTAGCACTCTGGACTCTGAATCCAGCGATCCGAGTTCAAATCTCGGTGGGATCTTTGGACATTTTTGCAAAAGAAAAATATTTTCTTATGAGTATAATAAATAACGTGAAAAACTGAAATACATTTGGTTGGCTAGACATAGACCGAGTCGTGTTTCTATAGATATTTCTAAAATGCATTTATTAAAAAATTAAAAATTAATTGCATCAGAACATCGAAGTATTAATTGGAAAGTTGTTTTCAAAAGAAGACATAATTTTATTAACATGTACTCCTTACGGGGTGTGATACGCTATGGTGTAATGGATAGCACTCTGGATTCTGAATCACAAAGATACGAGTTCAAATCTCTTTGGAATTTTTTTGTAATTAAAACTTTTGTACCAAAAGATTTAGTAAAAAGGATAAAGGAAATAATTTTACTTTTGTAAACACAGAAAGAGAGAAGAGTGTATAGTTTTTCATAAAATATAAAGATTAATGTTATTAAAGCCAATAAAAGTAATCTTTAAAACAGACTTCCGAAAAAACGCATAATTCAATTTCCTAAAACACCGACCACGTAGGTTCCATGGTGTAATGGTTAGCACTCTGGACTTTGAATCCAGCGATCCGAGTTCAAATCTCGGTGGAACCTTCGTACGTTTTTTCATAAGCAGATTATTTTATTCGGAGTATAACAAACAACGTGAAAAACAAAATTTCATTCTGTTTTCCAAGCATAGCACTAGACATGTTTATTTAGATTTGTATCGACAACATTTGTTAAAAAAATAAAAATTAATTGTATCAGAATTACGAAGAATGAATTGTAGTCTTAGTTTCCAAAACATATATGAGACTATTATAAATAACTAGCGCATATGGGTTCCATGGTGTAATGGTTAGCACTCTGGACTCTGAATCCAGCGATCCGAGTTCAAATCTCGGTGGGACCTTTGTACATTTTTGCAAAAGAAAAATATTTTCTTACCAGTATAATAAATAAAGTGAAAAACTGAAATACATTTGGTTCACTAGACATAGACCGAGTCGTGTTTCTATATATATATATATATATAATGCCTTTATTTAAAAAGTAAAAATTAATTTTATCAGAACATCGAAGTATTAATTGGAAAGTTGTTTTCCAAAGAAGACATAACATTATTAACATGTACTCTTTCGCGGGTGTGATACGCTATGGTGTAATGGATAGAACTCTGGATTCTGAATCACAACGATTCGAGTTCAAATCTCTTTGGAATTTTTTTGTAATTAAAACATTTGTACCAAAAGATTTAGTAAAAATGATAAAGGAAATAATTTTACTTTTGTAAACACAAAAAGAGAGAAGAGTGTATAGTTTTTCATAAAATATAAACCTTAAAATAATCAAAGATTAATGTTATAAAAGCCAATAAAATAATCATTAAAACTGACTTCCGAAAAAACGCATAATTCAATTTCCTAAAACTCCGAGCATGTAGGTTCCATGGTGTAATGGTTAGCACTCTGGACTTTGAAACCAGCGATCCGAGTTCAAATCTCGGTGGAACCTTCGTACGTTTTTTCATAAGCAGATTTTTTTATTCGGAGTATAACAAACAACGTGAAAAACAAAATTTCATTCTGTTTTCCAAACATAGCACTAGACATGTTTATTTAGATTTGTATCGACTACATTTGTTAAAAAAATAATAATTAATTGTATCAGAATTACGAAGAATGAATTGTAGTCTTAGTTTCGAAAACATATATATGAGACTGTTATAAATAACCAGCGCATGTGGGTTCCATGGTGTAATGGTTAGCACTCTGGACTCTGAATCCAGCGATCCGAGTTCAAATCTCGGTGGGACCTTTGGACATTTTTGCAAAAGAAAAATATTTTCTTATGAGTATAATAAATAAAGTGAAAAACTGAAATACATTTGGTTGGCTAGACATAGACCGAGTCGTGTTTCTATAGATATTTCTAAAATGCATTTATTAAAAAGTAAAAATTAATTGCATCAGAACATCGAAGTGTTAATTGGAAAGTTGTTTTCAAAAGAAGACATAATTTTATTAACATGTACTCCTTCCCGGGTGTGATATGCTATGGTGTAACGGATAGCACTCTGGATTCTGAATCACAACGATACGAGTTCAAATCTCTTTGGAATTTTTTTGTAATTAAAACTTTTGTACTAAAATATTTAGTAAAAATGATAAAGGAAATAATTTTACTTTTGTAAACACAGAAAGAGAGAAGAGTGTATAGTTTTTCATAAAATATAAAGATGAATGTTATTAAAGTCAATAAAAGTAATATTTAAAACTGACTTCCGAAAAAACGCATAATTCAATTTCCTAAAACACCGACCATGTAGGTTCCATGGTGTAATGGTTAGAACTCTGGACTTTGAATCTAGCGATCCGAGTTCAGATCTCGGTGGAACCTTCGTACGTTTTTTCATAAGCAGATTATTTTATTCGGAGTATAACAAACAACGTGAAAAACAAAATTTCATTCTGTTTTCCAAGCATAGCACTAGACATGTTTATTTAGATTTGTATCGACAACATTTGTTAAAAAAATAAAAATTAATTGTATCAGAATTACGAAGAATGAATTGTAGTCTTAGTTTCCAAAAAATATATGAGACTATTATAAATAACTAGCTCATGTGGGTTCCATGGTGTAATGGTTAGCACTCTGGACTCTGAATCCAGCGATCCGAGTTCAAATCTCGGTGGGACCTTTGGACATTTTTGCAAAAGAAAAATATTTTCTTACCAGTATAATAAATAAAGTGAAAAACTGAAATACATTTGGTTGACTAGACATAGACCGAGTCGTGTTTCTATATATATATATATATATAATGCCTTTATTTAAAAAGTAAAAATTAATTTTATCAGAAAATCGAAGTATTAATTGGAAAGTTGTTTTCCAAAGAAGACATAACATTATTAAAATGTACTCTTTCGCGGGTGTGATACGCTATGGTGTAATGGATAGAACTCTGGATTCTGAATCACAACGATACGAGTTCAAATCTCTTTGGAATTTTTTTGTAATTAAAACATTTGTACCAAAAGATTTAGTAAAAATGATAAAGGAAATAATTTTACTTTTGTAAACACAGAAAGAGAGAAGAGTGTATAGTTTTTCATAAAATATAAACCTTAAAATAATCAAAGATTAATGTTATTAAAGCCAATAAAATAATCATTAAAACTGACTTCCGAAAAAACGCATAATTCAATTTCCTAAAACTCCGAGCATGTGGGTTCCATGGTGTAATGGTTAGCACTCTGGACTTTGAATCCAGCGATCCGAGTTCAAATCTCGGTGGAACCTTCGTACGTTTTTTCATAAGCAGATTTTTTTATTCGGAGTAAAACAAACAACGTGAAAAACAAAATTTCATTCTGTTTTCCAAACATACCACTAGACATGTTTATTTAGATTTGTATCGACTACATTTGTTAAAAAAATAAAAATTAATTGTATCAGAATTACGAAGAATGAATTGTAGTCTTAGTTTCGAAAAAATATATGAGACTGTTATAAATAACCAGAGCATGTGGGTTCCATGGTGTAATGGTTAGCACTCTGGACTCTGAAACCAGCGATCCGAGTTCAAATCTCGGTGGGAACTTTGGACATTTTTGCAAAAGAAAAATATTTTCTTATGAGTATAATAAATAACGTGAAAAACTGAAATACATTTGGTTGGCTAGACATAGACCGAGTCGTGTTTCTATAGATATTTCTAAAATGCATTTATTAAAAAAGTAAAAATTAATTTCATCAGAACATCGAAGTATTAATTGGAAAGTTGTTTTCAAAAGAAGACATAATTTTATTAACATGTACTCCTTCCCGGGTGTGATACGCTATGGTGTAATGGATAGCGCTCTAGATTCTGAATCACAACGATACGAGTTCAAATCTCTTTGGAACTTTTTTGTAATTAAAACTTTTGTACTAAAATATTTAGTAAAAAGGATAAAGGAAATAATTTTACTTTTGTAAACACAGAAAGAGAGAAGAGTGTATAGTTTTTCATAAAATATAAAGATTAATGTTATTAAAGCCAATAAAAGTAATCTTTAAAACAGACTTCCGAAAAAACGCATAATTCAATTTCCTAAAACACCGACCACGTAGGTTCCATGGTGTAATGGTTAGCACTCTGGACTTTGAATCCAGCGATCCGAGTTCCAATCTCGGTGGAACCTTCGTACGTTTTTTCATAAGGAGATTATTTTATTCGGAGTATAACAAACAACGTGAAAAACAAAATTTCATTCTGTTTTCCAAGCATAGCACTAGACATGTTTATTTAGATTTGTATCGACAACATTTGTTAAAAAAATAAAAATTAATTGTATCAGAATTACGAAGAATGAATTGTAGTCTTAGTTTCCAAAAAATATATGAGACTATTATAAATAACTAGCGCATGTGGGTTCCATGGTGTAATGGTTAGCACTCTGGACTCTGAAACCAGCGATCCGAGTTCAAATCTCGGTGGGACCTTTGAACATTTTTGCAAAAGAAAAATATTTTCTTACGAGTATAATAAATAAAGTGAAAAACTGAAATACATTTGGTTGGCTAGACATAGACCGAGTCGTGTTTCTATAGATTTTTACAAAATGCATTTATTAAAAAAGTAAAAATTAATTGCATCAGAACATCGAAGTATTAATTGGAAAGTTGTTTTCCAAAGAAGACATAATATTATTAACATGTACTCTTTCGCGGGTGTGATACGGTATGGTGTAATGGATAGCACTCTGGATTCTGAATCACAAAAATACGAGGTCAAATCTCTTTGGAATTTTTTTGTAATTAAAATTTTGTACCAAAAGATTTAGTAAAAAGGATAAAGGAAATAATTTTACTTTTGTAAACACAGAAAGAGAGAAGTGTGTACAGTTTTTCATGAAATATAAATCTTAAATTAATCAAAGATTAATGTTATTAAAGCCAATAAAAGTAATCATTAAAACTGACTTCCGAAAAAACGCATAATTCAATTTCCTAAAACTCCGAGCATGTAGGTTCCATGGTGTAATGGTTAACACTCTTGGACTTTGAATCCAGCGATCCGAGTTCAAATCTCGGTGGAACCTTCGTACGTTTTTTCATAAGCAGATTTTTTTATTCGGAGTATAACAAACAACGTGAAAAACAAAATTTCGTTCTGTTTTCCAAACATAGCACTAGACATGTTTATTTAGATTTGTATCGACTACATTTGTTAAAAAAATAAGAATTAATTGTATCAGAATTACGAAGAATGAATTGTAGTCTTAGTTTCGAAAAAATATATGAGACTGTTATAAATAACCAGCGCATGTGGGTTCCATGGTGTAATGGTTAGCACTCTGGACTCTGTATCCAGCGATCCGAGTTCAAATCTCGGTGGGACCTTTGGACATTTTTGCAAAAGAAAAATATTTTTTTATGAGTATAATAAATAACGTGAAAAACTGAAATACATTTGGTTGCCTAGACATAGACCGAGTCGTGTTTCTATAGATATTTCTAAAATGCATTTATTAAAAAAGTAAAAATTAATTGCATCAGAACATCGAAGTATTAATTGGAAAGTTGTTTTCAAAAGAAGACATAATTTTATTAACATGTACTCCTTCCCGGGTGTGATACGCTATAGTGTAATGGATAGCACTCTGGATTCTGAATCACAACGATGCGAGTTCAAATCTCTTTGGAATTGTTTTGTAATTAAAACTTTTGTACTAAAGTATTTAGTAAAAAGGATAAAGGAAATAATTTTACTTTTCTAAACACAGAAAGAGAGAAGAGTGTATAGTTTTTCATAAAATATAAAGATTTATGTTATTAAAGCCAATAAAAGTAATCTTTAAAACTGACTTCCGAAAAAACGCATAATTCAATTTCCTAAAACACCGGCCATGTAGTTTCCATGGTGTAATGGTTAGCACTCTGGACTTTGAATCCAGCGCTCCGAGTTCAAATCTCGGTGGAACCTTCGTACGTTTTTTCATAAGCAGATTATTTTATTCGGAGTATAACAAACAACGTGAAAAACAAAATTTCATTCTGTTTTCCAAGCATAGCACTAGACATGTTTATTTAGATTTGTATCGACAACATTTGTTAAAAAAATAAAAATTAATTGTATCAGAATTAAGAAGAATGAATTGTAGTCTTAGTTTCCAAAAAATATATGAGACTATTATAAATAACTAGCGCATGTGATTTCCATGGTGTAATGGTTAGCACTCTGGACTCTGAAACCAGCGATCCGAGTTCAAATCTCGGTGGGACCTTTGAACATTTTTGCAAAAGAAAAATATTTTCTTACGAGTATAATAAATAAAGTGAAAAACTGAAATACATTTGGTTGGCTAGACATAGACCGAGTCGTGTTTCTATAGATTTTTACAAAATGCATTTATTAAAAAAGTAAAAATTAATTGCATCAGAACATCGAAGTATTAATTGGAAAGTTGTTTTCCAAAGAAGACATAATATTATTAACATGTACTCTTTCGCGGGTGTGATACGGTATGGTGTAATGGATAGCACTCTGGATTCTGAATCACAAAAATACGAGTTCAAATCTCTTTGGAATTTTTTTGTAATTAAAATTTTGTACCAAAATATTTAATAAAAAGGATAAAGGAAATAATTTTACTTTTGTAAACACAGAAAGAGAGAAGAGTGTATAGTTTTTCATAAAATATAAAGATTAATGTTATTAAAGCCAATAAAAGTAATCTTTAAAACTGACTTCCGAAAAAACGCATAATTCAATTTCCTAAAACGCCGACCATGTAGGTTCCATGGTGTAATGGTTAGCACTCTGGACTTTGAATCCAGCGATCCGAGTTCAAATCTCGGTGGAACCTTCGTATGTTTTTTCATAAGCAGATTATTTTATTCGGAGTATAACAAACAACGAGAAAAACAAAATTTCATTCTGTTTTCCAAGCATAGCACTAGACATGTTTATTTAGATTTGTATCGACAACATTTGTTAAAAAAATAAAAATTAATTGTATCAGAATTACGAAGAATGAATTGTAGTCTTAGTTTCCAAAACATATATGAGACTATTATAAATATCTAGCGCATGTGCGTTCCATGGTGTAATGGTTAGCACTCTGGACTCTGAATCCAGCGATCCGAGTTCAAATCTCGGTGGGACATTTGGACATTTTTGCAAAAGAAAAATATTTTCTTACGAGTATAATAAATAAAGTGAAAAACTGAAATACATTTGGTTGACTAGACATAGACCGAGTCGTGTTTCTATATATATATATATAATGCATTTATTTAAAAAGTAAAAATTAATTTTATCAGAACATCGAAGTATTAATTGGAAAGTTGTTTTCCAAAGAAGACATAACATTATTAACATGTACTCTTTCGCGGGTGTGATACGCTATGGTGTAATGGATAGCACTCTGGATTCTGAATCACAACGGTACGAGTTTAAATCTCTTTGGAATTTTTTTGTAATTAAAACTTTTGTACTAAAATATTTAGTAAAAAGGATAAAGGAAATAATTTTACTTTTGTAAACACAGAAAGAGAGAAGAGTGTATAGTTTTTCATAAAATATAAAGATTAATGTTATTAAAGCCAATAAAAGTAATCTTTAAAACTGACTTCCGAAAAAACGCATAATTCAATTTCCTAAAACACCGACCATGTAGGTTCCATGGTGTAATGGTTAGCACTCTGGACTTTGAATCCAGCTATCCGAGTTCAAATCTCGGTGGAACCTTCGTACGTTTTTTCATAAGCAGATTATTTTATTCGGAGTATAACAAACAACGTGAAAAACAAAATTTCATTCTGTTTTCCAAGCATAGCACTAGACATGTTTATTTAGATTTGTATCGACATCATTTGTTAAAAAAATAAAAATTAATTGTATCAGAATTACGAAGAATGAATTGTAGTCTTAGTTTCCAAAAAATATATGAGACTATTATAAATAACTAGCGCATGTGGGTTCCATGGTGTAATGGTTAGCACTCTGGACTCTGACACCAGCGATCCGAGTTCAAATCTCGGTGGGACCTTTGAACATTTTTGCAAAAGAAAAATATTTTCTTACGAGTATAATAAATAAAGTGAAAAACTGAAATACATTTGGTTGCCTAGACATAGACCGAGTCGTGTTTCTATAGATATTTCTAAAATGCATTTATTAAAAAAGTAAAAATTAATTGCATCAGAACATCGAAGTATTAATTGGAAAGTTGTTTTCAAAAGAAGACATAATTTTATTAACATGTACTCCTTCCCGGGTGTGATACGCTATAGTGTAATGGATAGCACTCTGGATTCTGAATCACAACGATGCGAGTTCAAATCTCTTTGGAATTGTTTTGTAATTAAAACTTTTGTACTAAAGTATTTAGTAAAAAGGATAAAGGAAATAATTTTACTTTTCTAAACACAGAAAGAGAGAAGAGTGTATAGTTTTTCATAAAATATAAAGATTTATGTTATTAAAGCCAATAAAAGTAATCTTTAAAACTGACTTCCGAAAAAACGCATAATTCAATTTCCTAAAACACCGGCCATGTAGTTTCCATGGTGTAATGGTTAGCACTCTGGACTTTGAATCCAGCGCTCCGAGTTCAAATCTCGGTGGAACCTTCGTACGTTTTTTCATAAGCAGATTATTTTATTCGGAGTATAACAAACAACGTGAAAAACAAAATTTCATTCTGTTTTCCAAGCATAGCACTAGACATGTTTATTTAGATTTGTATCGACAACATTTGTTAAAAAAATAAAAATTAATTGTATCAGAATTAAGAAGAATGAATTGTAGTCTTAGTTTCCAAAAAATATATGAGACTATTATAAATAACTAGCGCATGTGGGTTCCATGGTGTAATGGTTAGCACTCTGGACTCTGAAACCAGCGATCCGAGTTCAAATCTCTGTGGGACCTTTGAACATTTTTGCAAAAGAAAAATATTTTCTTACGAGTATAATAAATAAAGTGAAAAACTGAAATACATTTGGTTGGCTAGACATAGACCGAGTCGTGTTTCTATAGATTTTTACAAAATGCATTTATTAAAAAAGTAAAAATTAATTGCATCAGAACATCGAAGTATTAATTGGAAAGTTGTTTTCCAAAGAAGACATAATATTATTAACATGTACTCTTTCGCGGGTGTGATACGGTATGGTGTAATGGATAGCACTCTGGATTCTGAATCACAAAAATACGAGTTCAAATCTCTTTGGAATTTTTTTGTAATTAAAATTTTGTACCAAAATATTTAGTAAAAAGGATAAAGGAAATAATTTTACTTTTGTAAACACAGAAAGAGAGAAGAGTGTATAGTTTTTCATAAAATATAAAGATTAATGTTATTAAAGCCAATAAAAGTAATCTTTAAAACTGACTTCCGAAAAAACGCATAATTCAATTTCCTAAAACGCCGACCATGTAGGTTCCATGGTGTAATGGTTAGCACTCTGGACTTTGAATCCAGCATTCCGAGTTCAAATCTCGGTGGAACCTTTGTACGTTTTTTCATAAGCAGATTTTTTTATTCGGAGTATAACAAAGTTTTATAGTTTTTCATAAAATATAAATCTTAAATTAATCAAAGATTAATGTTATTAAAGCCAATAAAAGTAATCTTTAAAACTGACTTCCGAAAAAACGCATAATTCAACTTCCTTAAACTCCGAGCATGTAGGTTCCATGGTGTAATGGTTAGCACTCTGGACTTTGAATCCAGCGATCCGAGTTCAAATCTCCGTGAAACCTTCGTACGATTTTTCATAAGCAGATTATTTTATTCGGAGTATTACAAACAACTTGAAAAATAAAATTTCATTCTGTTTTCCAAGCATAGCACTAGACATGTTTATTTAGATTTGTATCGACTACATTTAAAAAAAAAAAAAAAAAAATTAATTGTATCAGAATTACGAAGAATGAATTGTAGTCTTGGTTTCGAAAAATTATATGAGACTATTATAAATAACTAGCGTATGTGGGTTCCATGGTGTAATGTTTCGCACTCTGGACTCTGAATCCAGCGATCCGAGTTCAAATCTCGGTGGTACTTTTGGATATTTTTGCAAAAGAAAAATATTTTCTTACGAGTATAATAAATAAAGTGAAAAACTGAAATACATTTGGTTGACTAGACATAGACCGAGTCGTGTTTCTATAGATATATATATAAAATGCATTTATTTAAAAATTAAAAATTAATTTTATCAGAACATCGATGTATTAATTGGAAAGTTGTTTTCCAAAGAAGACAACATTATTAACATGTACTCTTTTGCGGGTGTGATACGCTATGGTGTAATGGATAGCACTCTGGATTCTAAATCACAACTATACGAGTTCAAATCTCGGTGGGACCTTTGGACATTTTTGAAAAGAAAAATATTTTCTTATGAGTATAATAAAGAAAGTGAAAAACTGAAATACATTTGGTTGGCTAGACATAGACCGAGTCGTGTTTCTATAGATTTTTATAAAATGCATTTATTGAAAAAGTAAAAATTAATTGCATCAGAACATCGAAGTATTAATTGGAAAGTTGTTTTCCAAAGAAGACATAATATTATTAACAAGTACTCTTTCGCGGGTATGATACGCTATGGTGTAATGGATAGCACTCTGGATTCTGAATCACAACGATACGAGTTCAAATTTCTTTGGAATGTTTTTGTAATTAAAACTTTTGTACCAAAAGATTTAGTAAAAAGGATAAAGGAAATAATTTTACTTTTCTAAACACAAAAAGTGAGAAGTGTGTACAGTTTTTCATAAAATATAAATCTTAAGATAATCAAAGATTAATGTTATTAAAGCCAATAAAAGTAATTTTTAAAACTGACTTCCGAAAAAACGCATAATTCAATTTCCTAAAACTCCGAGCATGTAGGTTCCATGGTGTAATGGTTAGCACTCTGGGCTTTGAATCCAGCGATCCGAGTTGAAATCTCGGTGGAACCTTTGTACGTTTTTTCATAAGCAGATTATTTTATTCGGAGTATAGCAAACAACCTGAAAAACAAAATTTTATTCTGTTTTCCAAGCATAGCACTAGGCATGTTTATTTAGATTTGTATCGACTACATTTGTTAAAAAAATAAAAATTAATTGTATCAGAATTACGAAGAATGAATTGTAGTCTTGGTTTCGAAAAAATATATGAGACTATTATAAATAACTAGCGCATGTGGGTTCCATGGTGTAATGGTTAGAACTCTCGACTCTGAATCCAGCGATCCGAGTTCAAATCTCGGTGGGACCTTTGGGCATTTTTGCAAAAGAAAAATATTTTCTTACGAGTATAATAAATAAAGTGAAAAACTGAAATACATTTGGTTGACTAGACATAGACCGAGTCGTGTTTCTATAGATATATTTATAAAATGCATTTATTTAAAAAGTAAAAATTAATTTTATCAGAACATCGAAGTGTTAATTGGAAAGTTGTTTTCCAAAGAAGACAACATTATTAACATGTACTCATTCGCGGGCGTGATACGCTATGGTGTAGTGGATAGCACTCTCGATTCTGAATCACAAAGATACGAGTTCAAATCTCTTTGGAATTTTTTTGTATTAAAAACATTTGTACCAAAAGATTTAGTAAAAAGGATAAAGGAAATAATTTTACTTTTGTAAACACAGAAAGAGAGAAGAGTGTATAGTTTTTCATAAAATATAAAGATTAATGTTATTAAAGCCAATAAAAGTAATCTTTAAAACTGACTTCCGAAAAAACGCATAATTCAATTTCCTAAAACTCCGAGCATGTAGGTTCCATGGTGTAATGGTTAGCACTCTGGAGTTTCAATCCAGCGATCCGAATTCAAATCTCGGTGGAACCTTCGTACGTTTTTTCATAAGAAGATTTTTTTATTCGGAGTATAAAAAAAACGTGAAAAACAAAATTTCATTCTGTTTTCCAAACATAGCACTAGAAATGTTTATTTAGATTTGTATCGACTACATTTGTAAAAAAATAAAAATTAATTGTATCAGAATTACGAAGAATAAATTGTAGTCTTAGTTTCGAAAAAATATATGAGACTATTCTAAATAACCGGCGCATGTGGGTTCCATGGTGTAATGGTTAGCACTCTGGACTCTGAATCCAGCGATCCGAGTTCAAATCTCCGTGGGACCTTTGGACATTTTTGCAAAAGAAAAATACTTTCTTACGAGTATAATAAATAAAGTGAAAAACTGAAATACATTTGGTTGACTAGACATAGACCGAGTCGTGTTTCTATAGATTTTTATAAAATGCATTTATTAAAAAGGTAAAAATTAATTGCATCAGAACATCGAAGTGTTAATTGGAAAGTTGTTTTCCAAAGAAGACATAATATTATTAACATGTACTCTATCGCGGGTGTGATACGCTATGGTGTAATGGATAGCACTCTGGATTCTGAAACACAACGATACGAGTTCGAATCTCTTTGGAATTTTTTTGTAAATAAAACTTTTGTACCAAAAGATTTAGTAAAAAGGATAAAGGAAATAATTTTACTTTTGTAAACACCGAAAGAGAGAAGTGTGTATAGTTTTTCATAAAATATAAATCTTAAAATAATCAAAGATTAATGTTATTAAAGCCAATAAAAGTAATCTTTAAAACTGACTTCCGAATAAACGCATAATTCAATTTCCTAAAACACCGAACATGTAGATTCCATGGTGTAATGGTTAGCACTCTGGACTTTGAATCCAGCGATCCGAGTTCAAATCTCGGTGGAACCTTTTTACGTTTTTTCGTAAGCAGATTATTTTATTCGGAGTATAACAAACAACGTGAAAAACAAAATTTCATTCTGTTTTCCAAGCACAGCACTAGACATGTTTATTTAGATTTGTATCGACTACATTTGTTAAAAAAATAATAATTAATTGTATCAGAATTACGAAGAATGAACTGTAGTCTTGGTTTCGAAAAAATATATAAAACTATTATAAATAACTAGCGCATGTGGGTTCCATGGTGTAATGGTTAGCACTCTGGACTCTGAATTCAGCGATCCGAGTTCAAATCTCGGTGGGACCTTTTGATATTTTTTCAAAATAAACATATTTTCTTACGAGTATAATAAATAAAGTGAAAAACTTTTGTAAACACCGAAAGAGAGAAGTGTGTATAGTTTTTCATAAAATATAAATCTTAAAATAATCAAAGATTAATGTTATTAAAGCCAATAAAAGTAATCTTTAAAACTGACTTCCGAATAAACGCATAATTCAATTTCCTAAAACACCGGGCATGTAGGTTCCATGGTGTAATGGTTAGCACTCTGGACTTTGAATCCAGCGATCCGAGTTCAAATCTCGGTGGAACCTTTGTACGTTTTTTCATAAGCAGATTATTTTATTCAGAGTATAACAAAACACGTGAAAAACAAAATTTCATTCTGTTTTCCAAGCATACCACTAGACTAGTTTATTATAGACTACATTTGTTAAAAAAATAATAATTAATTGTATCAGAATTACGAAGAATGAATTGTAGTCTTGGTTTCGAAAAAATATATGAGACTATTATAAATAACTCGTGCATGTGGGTTCCATGGTGTAATGGTTTGCACTGTGGAGTCTGAATCCAGCGATCCGAGTTCAAATCTCGGTGGGACCTTTGGACATTTTTGCAAAAGAAAAATATTTTCTTACGAGTATAATAAAAAAAGCGAAAAACTGAAATACATATGGTTGACTAGACATAGACCGAGTCGTGTTTCTATAGATTTTTATAAAATGCATTTATTAAAAAAGTAAAAATTAATTGCATCAGAACATCGAGGTGTTAATTGGAAAGTTGTTTTCCAAAGAAGACATAATATTATTAACATGTACTCTATCGCGGGTGTGATACGCTAAGGTGTAATGGATAGAACTCTGGATTCTGAATCACAACGATACGAGTTCAAATCTCTTTGGAATTTTTTTGTAATTAAAACTTTTGTACTAAAATATTTAGTAAAAAGGATAAAGAAAATAATTTTACTTTTGTAAACACAGAAAGAGAGAAGAGTGTATAGTTTTTCATAAAATATAAAGATTAATGTTATTAAAGCTAATAAAAGTAATCTTTAAAACTGACTTCCGAAAAAACGCATATTTCAATTTCCTAAAACACCGACCATGTAGGTTCCATGGTGTAATGGTTAGCACTCTGGACTTTGAATCCAGCGATCCGAGTTCAAATCTCGGTGGAACCTTCGTACGTTTTTTCATAAGCAGATTATTTTATTCGGAGTATAACAAACAACGTGAAAAACAAAATTTCATTCTGTTTTCCAAGCATAGCACTGGACATGATTATTTAGATTTGTATCGACAACATTTGTTAAAAAAATAAAAATTAATTGTATCAGAATTACGAAGAATGAATTGTAGTCTTAGTTTCCAAAAAATATATGAGACTATTATAAATAACTAGCGCATGTGGGTTCCATGGTGTAATGGTTAGCACTCTGGACTCTGAATCCAGCGATCCGAGTTCAAATCTCGGTGGGACCTTTGGACATTTTTGCAAAAGAAAAATATTTTCTTACCAGTATAATAAATAAAGTGAAAAACTGAAATACATTTGGTTGACTAGACATAGACCGAGTCGTGTTTCTATATATATATATATATAATGCCTTTATTTAAAAAGTAAAAATTAATTTTATCAGAACATCGAAGTATTAATTGGAAAGTTGTTTTCCAAAGAAGACATAACATTATTAACATGTACTCTTTCGCGGGTGTGATACGCTATGGTGTAATGGATAGAACTCTGGATTCTGAATCACAACGATACGAGTTCAAATCTCTTTGGAATTTTTTTGTAATTAAAACTTTTGTACTAAAATATTTAGTAAAAAGGATAAAGGAAATAATTTTACTTTTGTAAACACAGAAAGAGAGAAGAGTGTGTAGTTTTTCATAAAATATAAAGATTAATGTTATTAAAGCCAATAAAAGTAATCTTTAAAACTGACTTCCGAAAAAACGCATAATTCAATTTCCTAAAACACCGACCATGTAGGTTCCATGGTGTAATGGTTAGCACTCTGGACTTTGAATCCAGCGATCCGAGTTCAAATCTCGGTGGAACCTTCGTACGTTTTTTCATAAGCAGATTATTTTATTCGGAGTATAACAAACAACGTGAAAAACAAAATTTCATTCTGTTTTCCAAGCATAGCACTAGACATGTTTATTTAGATTTGTATCGACAACATTTGTTAAAAAAATAAAAATTAATTGTATCAGAATTACGAAGAATGAATTGTAGTCTTAGTTTCCAAAAAATATATGAGACTATTATAAATAACTAGCGCATGTGGGTTCCATGGTGTAATGGTTAGCACTCTGGACTCTGAATCCAGCGATCCGAGTACAAATCTCGGTGGGACCTTTGGACATTTTTGCAAAAGAAAAATATTTTCTTACGAGAATAATAAATAAAGTAAAAAAACTAAAATACATTTGGTTGACTAGACATAGACCGAGTCGTGTTTCTATAGATATTTATAAAATGTATTTATTAAAAAAGTAAAAAATAATTGCATCAGAACATCGAAGTATTAATTGGAAAGTTGTTTTTCAAAGAAGACATAATATTATTAACATGTACTCTTTCACGGGTGTGATACGCTATGGTGTAATTGTTAGCACACTGGATTCTGAATCACAACGATACGAGTTCAAATCTCTTTGGAATTTTTTTGTAATTAAAACTTTTGTACCAAAAGATTTAATAAAAAGGATAAAGGAAATAATTTTACTTTTGTAAACACAGAAAGAGAGAAGTGTGTAAAGTTCTTCGTAAAATATAAATCTTAAAATAATCAAAGATTAATGTTATTAAAGCCAATAAAAGTAATCTTTATAACTGACTTCCGAAAAAACGCATAATTCAATTTCCTAAAACACCGAGCATGTAGGTTCGATGGTGTAATGGTTACCGCTCTGGACTTTGAATCCAGCGATCCGAGTTCAAACCTCGGTGGAACCTTTGTACGTTTTTTCATAAGCAGATTATTTTATTCGGAGTATAACAAACAACGTGAAAAACAAAATTTCATTCTGTGTTCCAAGCATTGCTCTAGACATGTTTATTTAGATTTGTATCGACTACATTTGTTAAAAAAATAAAAATTAATTGTATCAGAATTACGAAGAATGGATTGTAGTCTTGGTTTCGAAAAAATATATAAGACTATTATAAAAAAACTTGCGCATGTGGGTTCCATGGTGTAATGGTTAGCACTCTGGACTCTGAACCTAGCGATCCGAGTTCAAATCTCGGAGGGACCTTTGGACTTTTTTGCAAAAGAAAAATATTTTCTTACGAGTATAATAAATAAAGTGAAAAACTAAAATACATTTGGTTGACTAGACATAGACCGAGTCGTGTTTCTATATATATATATATATATAATGCATTCATTTAAAAAGTAAAAATTAATTTTATCAGAACATCGAAGTATTAATTGGAAAGTTGTTTTCCAAAGAAGACATAACATTATTAACATGTACTCTTTCGCGGGTGTGATACGCTATGGTGTATTGGATAGCACTCTGGATTCTGAATCACAACGATACGAGTTCAAATCTCTTTGGAATTTTTTTGTAATTAAAACTTTTGTACTAAAATATTTAGTAAAAAGGAGAAACGAAATAATTTTACTTTTGCAAACACAGAAAGAGAGAAGAGTGTATAGTTTTTCATAAAATATAAAGATTAATGTTATTAAAGCCAATAAAAGTAATCTTTAAAACTGACTTCCGAAAAAACGCATAATTTAATTTCCTAAAACACCAACCATGTAGGTTCCATGGTGTAATGGTTAGCACTCTGGACTTTGAATCCAGCGATCCGAGTTCAAATCTCGGTGGAACCTTCGTACGTTTTTTCATAAGCAGATTATTTTATTCGGAGTATAAAAACAACGTGAAAAACAAAATTTCATTCTGTTTTCCAAGCATAGCACTAGACATGTTTATTTAGATTTGTATCGACAACATTTGTTAAAAAAATAAAAATTAATTGTATCAGAATTACGAAGAATGAATTGTAGTCTTAGTTTCGAAAAAATATATGAGACTATTATAAATAACTAGAGCATGTGGGTTCCATGGTGTAATGGTTAGCACTCTGGACTCTGAATCCAGCGATCCGAGTTCAAATCTCGGTGGGACCTTTGGACATTTTTGCAAAAGAAAAATATTTTCTTACGTATAATAAATAAAGTGAAAAACTGAAATACATATGGTTGCCTAGACATAGACCGAGTCGTGTTTCTATAGATTTTTATAAAATGCATTTATTAAAAAAGTAAAAATTAATTGCATCAGAACATCGAAGTGTTAATTGGAAAGTTGTTTTCCAAAGAAGACATAATATTATTAACATGTACTCTATCGCGCGTGTGATACGCTATGGTGTAATGGATAGCACACTGGATTCTGAATCGCAACGATACGAGTTCAAATCTCTTTGGAATTTTTTTGTAATTAAAACTTTTGTACCAAAATATTTAGTAAAAAGGATAAAGCAAATAATTTTACTTTTTTAAACACAGAAAGAGAGAAGTGTGTATAGTTTTTCATAAATTATAAATCTTAAAATAATCAAAGATTAATGTTATTAAAGCCAATAAAAGTAATCTTTAAAACTGACTTCCGAATAAACGCATAATTCAATTTCCTAAAACACCGAGCATATAGGTTCCATGGTGTAATGGTTAGCACTCTGGCCTTTGAAGTGATCCGAGTTCAAATCTCGGTGGAACCTTTGTACGTTTTTTCATAAGCAGATTATTTTATTCGGAGTATAACAAACAACGTGAAAAACAAAATTTCATTCTGTTTTCCAAGCATAGCACTAGACATGTTTATTTAGATTTGTATCGACTACATTTGTTAAATATAAAAATTAATTGTATCAGAATTACGAAGAATGAATTGTAGTCTTAGTTTCGAAAAAATATATGAGACTATTAAAAATAATTCGAGCATGTGGGTTCCCTGGTGTAATAGTTAGCACGCTGGACTCTGAATCCAGCGATCCGAGTTCAAATCTGGGTGGGACCTTTGGACATTTTTGCAAAAGAAAAATATTTTCTTACGAGTATAATAAATAAAGTGAAAAACTGAAATACATTTGTTTGACTAGACATAGACCGAGTCGTGTTTCTATAGATTTTTAAAAATGCATTTATAAAAAAAGTAAAAATTAATTGCATCAGAACATCGAAGTGTTAATTGGAAAGTTGTTTTCCAAAGAAGACATAATATTATTAACATGTACTCTATCGCGGGGGTGATACGCTATGGTGTAATGGATAGCACTCTGGATTCTGAATCACAACGATACGAGTTCGAATCTCTTTGGAATTTTTTTGTAAATAAAACTTTTGTACCAAAAGATTTAGTAAAAAGGATAAAGGAAATAATTTTACTTTTGTAAACACAGAAAGAAAGAAGAGTGTATAGTTTTTCATAAAATATAAATTTTAAAATAATCAAAGATTAATGTTATTAAGGCCAATAAAAGTAATCTTTAAAACTGACTTCCGAATAAACGCATAATTCAATTTCCTAAAACACCGAGCATGTAGGTTCCATGGTGTAATGGTTAGAACTCTGGCCTTTGAAGCCAGCGATCCGAGTTCAAATCTCGGTGGAACCTTCGTTCGTTTTTTCATAAGCAGATTATTTTATTCGTAGTATAACAAACAACGTGAAAAAAAAATTTCATTATGTTTTACAAACATAGCACTAGACATGTTTATTTAGATTTGTATCGACTACATTTGTTAAAAAAAAAAAAAATTAATTGTATCAGAATTACGAAGAATGAATTGTAGTCTTAGTTTCGAAAAAATATATGAGACTATCATAAATTGCTAGCTCATGTGGGTTCCATGGTGTAATGGTTAGCACTCTGGACTCTGAATCCAGCGATCCGAGTTCAAATCTCCGTGGGACCTTTGGACATTTTTGCAAAAGAAAAATATTTTCTTACGAGTATAATAAATAAAGTGAAAAACTGAAATACATTTGTTTGACTAGACATAGACCGAGTCGTGTTTCTATAGATTTTTATAAAATGCATTTATAAAAAAAGTAAAAATTAATTGCATCAGAACATCGAAGTGTTAATTGGAAAGTTGTTTTCCAAAGAAGACATAATATTATTAACATGTACTCTATCGCGGGGGTGATACGCTATGGTGTAATGGATAGCACTCTGGATTCTGAATCACAACGATACGAGTTCGAATCTCTTTGGAATTTTTTTGTAAATAAAACTTTTGTACCAAAAGATTTAGTAAAAAGGATAAAGGAAATAATTTTACTTTTGTAAACACCGAAAGAGAGAAGTTTGTATAGTTTTTCATAAAATATAAATCTTAAAATAATCAAAGATTAATGTTATTAAAGCCAATAAAAGTAATCTTTAAAACTGACTTCCGAATAAACGCATAATTCAATTTCCTAAAACACCGAGCATGTAGATTCCATGGTGTAATGGTTAGCACTCTGGACTTTGAATCCAGCGATCCGAGTTCAAATGTCGGTGGAACCTTTTTACGTTTTTTCGTAAGCAGATTATTTTATTCGGAGTATAACAAACAACGTGAAAAACAAAATTTCATTGTGTTTTCCAAGCACAGCGCTAGACATGTTTATTTAGATTTGTATCGACTACATTTGTTAAAAAAATAATAATTAATTGTATCAGAATTACGAAGAATGAACTGTAGTCTTGGTTTCGAAAAAATATATAAGACTATTATAAATAACTAGCGCATGTGGGTTCCATGGTGTAATGGTTAGCACTCTGGACTCTGAATTCAGCGATCCGAGTTCAAATCTCGGTGGGACCTTTTGATATTTTTTCAAAATAAACTTATTTTCTTACGAGTATAATAAATAAAGTGAAAAACTTTTGTAAACACCGAAAGAGAGAAGTGTGTATAGTTTTTCATAAAATATAAATCTTAAAATAATCAAAGATTAATGTTATTAAAGTCAATAAAAGTAATCTTTAAAACTGACTTCCGAATAAACGCATAATTCAATTTCCTAAAACACTGAGCATGTAGGTTCCACGGTGTAATGGGTAACACTCTGGCCTTTGAAGCCAGCGATCCGACTTCAAATCTCGGTGGAACCTTCGTTCGTTTTTTCATAAGCAGATTATTTTATTCGGAGTATAACAAACAACGTGAAAAACAAAATTTCATTCTGTTTTCCAAGCATAGCACTAGACATGTTTATTTAGATTTGTATCGACTACATTTGTTAAAAAAATAAAAATTAATTGTATCAGAATTACGAAGAATGAATTGTAGTCTTGGTTTCGAAAAAATATATGAGACTCTTATAAATAACTCGTGCATGTGGGTTCCATGGTGTAATGGTTAGCACTGTGGACTCTGAATCCAGCGATCCGAGTTCAAATCTCGGTGGGACCTTTGGACATTTTTGCAAAAGAAAAATATTTTCTTTCGAGTATAATAAATAAAGTGAAAAACTGAAATACATTTGGTTGACTAGACATAGACCGAGTCGTGTTTCTATAGATATATATAAAATGCATTTATTTAAAAAGTAAAAATTAATTTTATCAGAACATCGAAGTATTAATTGGAAAGTTGTTTTCCAAAGAAGACAACATTATTAACATGTACTCTTTTGCGGGTGTGATACGCTGTGGTGTAATGGATAGCACTCTGGATTCTGAATCACAACGATACGAGTACAAATCTCGGTTGGACATTTTTGCAAAAGAAAAATATTTTCTTACGAGTATAATAAATAAAGTGAAAAACTGAAATACATTTGGTTGACTAGACATAGACCGAGTCGTGTTTCTATAGATTTTTCTAAAATGCATTTATTGAAAATATAAAAATTAATTGCATCAGAACATCGAAGTATTAATTGGAAAGTTGTTTTCCAAAGAAGACATAATATTATTAACATGTACTCTTTCGCGGGTGTGATACGCAATGGTGTAATCGATAGCACTCTGGATTCTGAATCACAACGGTACGAGTTCAAATCTCTTTCGAAACTTTTTGTAATTAAAACTTTCGTACCAAAAGATTTAGTAAAAAGGATAAAGGAAATAATTTTACTTTTCCAAACACAGAAAGAGAGAAGTGAATATAGTTTTTCATAAAATATAAATCTTAAAATAATCAAAGATTAATGTTATTAAAGCCACTAAAATTAATCTTTAATACTGACTTCCGAAAAAACGCTTAATTTAATTTTCTAAAACACCGAGCATGTAGGTTCCATGGTGTATTGGTTAGCACTCTGGACTTTGAATCCAGCGATCCGAATTAAAATCTCGGTGGAACCTTTGTACGTTTTTTCATAAACAGATTATTTTATTCTGAGTATAACAAACAACGTGAAAAACAAAATGTCATTCTGTTTTCCAAGCATAGCACTAGACATGTTTATTTCGATTTGTATCGACTACATTTGTTAAAAAAAAAAAATTAATTGTATCAGAATTACGAAGAATGAGTTGTAGTCTTGGTTTCGAAAAAATATATGAGACTATTATAAATAAATAACGCATATGGGTTCCATGGTGTAATGGTTAGAACTCTCGACTCTGAATCCAGCGATCCGAGTTCATATCTCGGTGGGACCTATGGACATTTTTGCAAAAGAAAAATATTTTCTTACGAGTATAATAAATAAAGTGAAAAACTGAAATACATTTGGTTGACTAGACATAGACGGAGTCGTGTTTCTATAGATTTTTATAAAATGCATTTATTGAAAATATAAAAATTAATTGCATCAGAACATCGAAGTATTAATTGGAAAGTTGTTTTCCAAAGAAGACATAATATTATTAACATGTACTCTTTCGCGGGTGTCATACGCTATGGTGTAATGGATAGCACTCTGGATTCTGAATCGCAACGATACGAGTTCAAATCTCTTTGGAATTATTTTGTAATTAAAACATTTGTACCAAAAGATTTAGTAAAAAGGATAAAGGAAATAATTTTACTTTTGTAAACACAGAAAGAGAGAAGAGTGTATAGTTTTTCATAAAATATAAAGATTAATGTTATTAAAGCCAATAAAAGTAATCTTTAAAACTGACTTCCGAAAAAACGCATAATTCAATTTCCTAAAACTCCGAGCATGTAGGTTCCATGGTGTAATGGTTAGCACTCTGGACTTTGAATCCAGCGATCTGAGTTCAAATCTCGGTGGAACCTTCGTACGTTTTTTCATAAGCAGATTTTTTTATTCGGAGTATAACAAACAACGTGAAAAACAAAATTTCATTCTGTTTTCCAAACATAGCACTAGAAATGTTTATTTAGATTTGTATCGACTACATTTGTTAAATAAATAAAAATTAATTGTATCAGAATTACGAAGAATGAATTGTAGTCTTAGTTTCGAAAAAATATATGAGACTGTTATAAATAACCAGCGCATGTGGGTTCCATGGTGTAATTGTTAGGACTCTGGACCCTGAATCCAGCGATCCGAGTTCAAAGCTCGGTGGGACCTTTGGACATTTTTGCAAAAGAAAAATATTTTCTTACGAGTATAATAAATAAAGCGAAAAACTGA
This sequence comes from Salticus scenicus, assembly GCA_963930645.1. Taxonomy (NCBI): domain Eukaryota; kingdom Metazoa; phylum Arthropoda; class Arachnida; order Araneae; family Salticidae; genus Salticus; species Salticus scenicus. The sequence goes on from OZ005656.1 coordinate 92,459,039, forward strand.
AATACATATGGTTGACTAGACATAGACCGAGTCGTGTTTCTATAGATTTTTATAAAATGTATTTAATAAAAAAGTAAAAATTAATTGCATCAGAACATCGAAGTATTAATTGGAAAGTTGTTTTCAAAAGAAGACATAATTTTATTAACATGTACTCTTTCTCGTGTGTGATACGCTATGGTGTAATGCATAGCACTGTGGATTCTGAATCACAACGATACGAGTTCAAATCTCTTTGGAATTTTTTTGTAATTAAAACTTGTGTACTAAAAGATTTAGTAAAAAGGATAAAGGAAATAATTTTACTTTTGTAAACACAGAAAGAGAGAAGAGTGTATAGTTTTTCATAAAATATAAAGATTAATGTTATTAAAGCCAATAAAAGTAATCTTTAAAACTGACATCCGAAAAAACGCATAATTCAATTTCCTAAAACTCCGAGCATGTAGGTTCCATGGTGTAATGGTTAGCACTCTGGACTTTGAATCCAGCGATCTGAGTTCAAATCTCGGTGGAACCTTCGTAGGTTTTTTCATAATCAGATTTTTTTATTCGGAGTATAACAAACAACGTGAAAAACAAAATTTCATTCTGTTTTCCAAACATAGCACTAGAAATGTTTATTTAGATTTGTATCGACTACATTTGTTAAAAAAATAAAAATTAATTGTATCAGAATTACGAAGAATGAATTGTAGTCTTAGTTTCGAAAAAATATATGAGACTGTTATAAATAACCAGCCCATGTGGGTTCCATGGTGTAATTGTTAGGACTCTGGACTCTGAATCCCGCGATCCGAGTTCAAAGCTCGGTGGGACCTTTGGACATTTTTGCAAAAGAAAAATATTTTCTTACGAGTATAATAAATAAAGTGAAAAACTGAAATACATTTGGTTGGCTAGACATAGACCGAGTCGTGTTTCTATAGATTTTTATAAAATGCATTTAATAAAAAAGTAAAAATTAATTGCATCAGAACATCGAAGTATTAATTGGAAAGTTGTTTTCAAAAGAAGACATAATTTTATTAACATGTACTCTTTCCCGTGTGTGATACGCTATGGTGTAATGGATAGCACTCTGGATTCTGAAACACAACGATACGAGTTCAAATCTCTTTGGAATTTTTTTGTAATTAAAACTTGTGTACTAAAAGATTTAGTAAAAAGGATAAAGGAAATAATTTTACTTTTGTAAACACAGAAAGAGAGAAGAGTGTATAGTTTTTCATAAAATATAAAGATTAATGTTATTAAAGCCAATAAAAGTAATCTTTAAAACTGACTTCCGAAAAAACGCATAATTCAATTTCCTAAAACTCCGAGCATGTAGGTTCCATGGTGTAATGGTTAGCACTCTGGACTTTGAATCCAGCGATCCGAGTTCAAATCTCGGTGGAACCTTTGTACGTTTTTTAATAAGCAGATAATTTTATTCGGAGTATAACAAATAATGTGAAAAACAAAATTTCATTCTGTTTTCCAAATATAGCACTAGAAATGTTTATTTAGATTTGAATCGACTACATTTGTTAAAAAAATAAAGATTAATTGTATAAGAATTACGAAGAATGAATTGTAGTCTTAGTTTCGAAAAAATACATGAGACTATTATAAATAACAAGAGCATGTGGGTTCCATGGTGTAATGGTTAGAAATCTGGACTCTGAATCTAGCGATCCGAGTTCAAATCTCGGTGGGACCTTTGGACATTTTTGCAAAAGAAAAATATTTTCTTACGAGTATAATAAATAAAGCGAAAAACTGAAATACATATGGTTGACTAGACATAGACCGAGTCGTGTTTCTATAGATTTTTATAAAATGCATTTATTAAAAAAGTAAAAATTAATTGAATCAGAACATCGAAGTGTTAATTGGAAAGTTGTTTTCCAAAGAAGACATAATATTATTAACATGTACTCTATCGCGGGTGTGATACGCTATGGTGTAATGGAAAGCACTCTGGATTCTGAATCACAACGATACGAGTTCAAATCTCTTTGGAATTTTTTTGCAATTAAAACTTTTGTACCAAAATATTTAGTAAAAAGGAAAAAGGAAATAATTTTACTTTTGTAATCACAGAAAGAGAGAAGTGTGTATAGTTTTTCATAAAATATAAATCTTAAAATAATCAAAGATTAATGTTATTAAAGCCAATAAAAGTAATCTTTAAAACTGACTTCCGTAAAACGCATAATTCGATTTCCTAAAACAGCGAGGATATAGGTTCCATGGTGTAATGGTTAGCACTCTGGCCTTTGAAGTGATCCGAGTTCAAATCTCGGTGGAACCTTTGTACGTTTTTTCATAAGCAGATTATTTTATTCGGAGTATAACAAACAACGTGAAAAACAAAATTTCATTCTGTTTTCCAAGCATAGCACTAGACATGTTTATTTAGATTTGTATCGACTACATTTGTTAAATATAAAAATTAATTGTATCAGAATTACGAAGAATGAATTGTAGTCTTAGTTTCGAAAAAATATATGAGACTATTAAAAATAATCCGAGCATGTGGGTACCCTGGTGTAATGGTTAGCACTCTGGGCTCTGAATCCAGCGATCCGAGTTCAAATCTCGGTGGGGCCTTTGGACATTTTTGCAAAAGAAAAATATTTTCTTACGAGTATAATAAATAAAGTGAAAAACTGAAATACATTTGGTTGACTAGACATAGACCGAGTTGTGTTTCTATAGATTTTTATAAAATGCATTTATTAAAAAATAAAAATGAATTGCATCAGAACATCGAAGTGTTAATTGGAAAGTTGTTTTCCAAAGAAGACATAATATTATTAACATGTACTCCTTCGCGGGCGTTATACGCTATGATGTAATGGATAGCACTCTCGGTTCTGAATCACAAGGATACGAGTTCAAATCTCTTTGGAATTTTTTTGTAATTAAAACTTTTGTACCAAAATATTTAGTAAAAAGGATAAAGGAAATAATTTTACTTTTTTAAATACAGAAAGAGAGAAGTGTGTATAGTTTTTCATAAAATATAAATCTTGAAATAATCAAAGATTAATGTTATTAAAGCCAATAAAAGTAATCTTTAAAACTGACTTCCGAAAAAACGCATAATCCAATTTCCTAAAACACCGAGCATGTAGATTCCATGGTGTAATGGTTAGCACTCTGGAATTTGAATCCAGCGATCCGAGTTGAAATCTCGGTGGAACCTTTGTACGTTTTTTCATAAGCAGAATATTTTATTCGGAGTATAACAAACAACGTGAAAAACAAAATTTCATTCTGTTTTCCAAACATAGCACTAGACATGTTTATTTAGATTTGTATCGACTACATTTGTTAAAAAAATAAAAATTAATTGTATCAGAATTACGAAGAATGAATTGTAGTCTTGGTTTCGAAAAAATATATGAGACTATTATAAATAACTAACGCCTGTGGGTTACATGGTGTAATGGTTAGAACTCTCGACTCTGAATCCAGCGATCCGAGTTCAAATTTCGGTGGGACCTTTGGACATTTTTGCAAAAGAAAAATATTTTCTTACGAGTATAATAAATACAGTGAAAAAGTGAAATACATTTGGTTGACTAGACATAGACCGAGTTGTGTTTCTATAGATTTTTATAAAATGCATTTATTAAAAAAGTAAAAATTAATTGCATCAGAACATCGAAGTGTTAATTGGAAAGTTGTTTTCCAAAGAAGACATAATATTATCAACATGTACTCCTTCGCGGGTGTAATACGCTATGGTGTAATGGATAGCATTCTGGATTCTGAATCACAACGATACGAGTTCAAATCTCTTTGGAATTTTTTTGTAATTAAAACTTTTGTACCAAAATATTTAGTAAAAAGGATAAAGGAAATAATTTTACTTTTTTAAACAAAGAAAGAGAAAAGTGTTTATAGATTTTCATAAAATATAAATCTTTGAATAATCAAAGATTAATGTTATTAAAGCCAATAAAAGTAATCTTTAAAACTGACTTCCGTAAAACGCATAATTCGATTTCCTAAAACACCGGGCATGTAGGTTCCATGGTGTAATGGTTAGAACTCTGGACTTTGAATCCAGCGATCCGAGTTCAAATCTCGGTGGAACCTTTGTACGTTTTTTCATAAGCAGATTATTTTATTCAGAGTATAACAAAACACGTGAAAAACAAAATTTCATTCTGTTTTCCGAGCATAGCACTAGACTAGTTTATTATAGACTACATTTGTTAAAAAAATAATAATTAATTGTATCAGAATTACGAAGAATGAATTGTAGTCTTGGTTTCGAAAAAATATATGAGACTATTATAAATAACTCGTGCATGTGGGTTCCATGGTGTAATGGTTTGCACTGTGGACTCTGAATCCAGCGATCCGAGTTCAAATCTCGGTGGGACCTTTGGACATTTTTGCAAAAGAAAAATATTTTCTTACGAGTATAATAAAAAAAGTGAAAACCTGAAATACATATGGTTGACTAGACATAGACCGAGTCGTGTTTCTATAGATTTTTATAAAATGCATTTATTAAAAAAGTAAAAATTAATTGCATCAGAACATCGAGGTGTTAATTGGAAAGTTGTTTTCCAAAGAAGACATAATATTATTAACATGTACTCTATCGCGGGTGTGATACGCTAAGGTGTAATGGATATCACTCTGGATTCTGAATCACAACGATACGAGTTCAAATCTCTTTGGAATTTTTTTGTAATTAAAACTTTTGTACCAAAATATTTAGTAAAAAGGAAAAAGGAAATAATTTTACTTTTGTAATCACAGAAAGAGAGACGTGTGTATAGTTTTTCATAAAATATAAATCTTAAAATAATCAAAGATTAATGTTATTAAAGCCAATAAAAGTAATCTTTAAAACTGACTTCCGTAAAACGCAAAATTCGATTTCCTAAAACACCAAGCATATAGGTTCCATGGTGTAATGGTTAGCACTCTGGCCTTTGAAGCCAGCGATCCGAGTTCAAATCTCGGTGGAACCTTCGTTCGTTTTTTCATAAGCAGATTATTTTATTCGGAGTATAACAAACAACGTGAAAAACAAAATTTCATTCTGTTTTCCAAGCACAGCACTAGACATGTTTATTTAGATTTGTATCGACTACATTTGTTAAAAAAATAATAATTAATTGCATCAGAATTACGAAGAATGAACTGTAGTCTTGGTTTCGAAAAAATATATAAGACTATTATAAATGACTAGCGCATGTGGGTTCCATGGTGTAATGGTTTGCACTCTGGACTCTGAATCCAGCGATCCGAGATCAAATCTCGGTGGGACCTTTGGACATTTTTGCAAAAGAAATATATTTTCTTACGAGTATAATAAATAAAGTGAAAAACTGAAATACATTTGGTTGACTAGACATAGACCGAGTCGTGTTTCTATAGGTTTTTATAAAATGCATTTATTAAAAAAGTAAAAATTAATTGCATCAGCCATCGAAGTGTTAATTGGAAAGTTGTTTTCCAAAGAAGACATAATATTATTAACATGTACTCGTTCCCGGAAGTGATACGCTATGGTGTAGTGTATAGCACTCTGGAGTCTGAATCACACCGATACGAGTTCAAATCTCTTTGGAATTTTTTTGTAATTAAAACTTTTGTACTAAAATATTTAGTAAAAAGGATAAAGGAAATAATTTTACTTTTGTAATCACAGAAAGAGAGACGTGTGTATAGTTTTTCATAAAATATAAATCTTAAAATAATCAAAGATTAATGTTATTAAAGCCAATAAAAGTAATCTTTAAAACTGACTTCCGTAAAACGCAAAATTCGATTTCCTAAAACACCAAGCATATAGGTTCCATGGTGTAATGGTTAGCACTCTGGCCTTTGAAGCCAGCGATCCGAGTTCAAATCTCGGTGGAACCTTCGTTCGTTTTTTCATAAGCAGATTATTTTATTCGGAGTATAACAAACAACGTGAAAAACAAAATTTCATTCTGTTTTCCAAGCACAGCACTAGACATGTTTATTTAGATTTGTATCGACTACATTTGTTAAAAAAATAATAATTAATTGCATCAGAATTACGAAGAATGAACTGTAGTCTTGGTTTCGAAAAAATATATAAGACTATTATAAATAACTAGCGCATGTGGGTTCCATGGTGTAATAGTTTGCACTCTGGACTCTGAATCCAGCGATCCGAGATCAAATCTCGGTGGGACCTTTGGACATTTTTGCAAAAGAAATATATTTTCTTACGAGTATAATAAATAAAGTGAAAAACTGAAATACATTTGGTTGACTAGACATAGACCGAGTCGTGTTTCTATAGGTTTTTATAAAATGCATTTATTAAAAAAGTAAAAATTAATTGCATCAGCCATCGAAGTGTTAATTGGAAAGTTGTTTTCCAAAGAAGACATAATATTATTAACATGTACTCGTTCCCGGAAGTGATACGCTATGGTGTAGTGTATAGCACTCTGGAGTCTGAATCACACCGATACGAGTTCAAATCTCTTTGGAATTTTTTTGTAATTAAAACTTTTGTACTAAAATATTTAGTAAAAAGGATAAAGGAAATAATTTTACTTTTGTAAACACAGAAAGAGAGAAGTGTGTATAGTTTTTCATAAAATATAAATCTTAAAATAATCAAAGATTAATGTTATTAAAGCCAATAGAAGTAATCTTTAAAACTGACTTGCGTAAAACGCAAAATTCGATTTCCTAAAACACCGGGCATGTAGGTTCCATGGTGCAATGGTTAGCACTCTGCACTTTGAATCCAGCGATCCGAGTTGAAATCTCAGTGCAACCTTTGTACGTTTTTTCATAAGCAGATTATTTTATTCGGAGTATAACAAACAACGTGAAAAACAAAATTTCATTCTGTTTTCCAAACATAGCACTAGACATGTTTATTTAGATTTGTATCGACTACATTTGTTAATAAAATAAAAATTAATTGTATCAGAATTACGAAGAATGAATTGTAGTCTTAGTTTCGAAAAAATATATGAGACTATTATAAATAACTAACGCCTGTGGGTTACATGGTGTAATGGTTAGAACTCTCGACTCTGAATCCAGCGATCCGAGTTCTAATTTCGGTGGGACCTTTGGACATTTTTGCAAAAGAAAAATATTTTCTTACTAGTATAATAAATACAGTGAAAAAGTGAAATACATTTGGTTGACTAGACATAGACCGAGTCGTGTTTCTATAGATTTTTATAAAATGCATTTATTGAAAATATAAAAAATAATTGCATCAGAACATCGAAGTATTAATTGGAAAGTTGTTTTCCAAACAAGACATAATATTATTAACATGTACTCTTTCGCGGGTGTGATACGCAATGGTGTAATCGATAGCACTCTGGATTCTGAATCACAACGGTAGGAGTTCAAATCTCTTTCGAAACTTTTTGTAATTAAAACTTTTGTACCAAAAGATTTAGTAAAAAGGATAAAGGAAATAATTTTACTTTTTTAAACACAGAAAGAGAGAAGTGAGTATAGTTTTTCATAAAATATAAATCTTAAAATATTCAAAGATTAATGTTATTAAAGCCACTAAAATTAATCTTTAAAACTGACTTCCGAAAAAACGCATAATTCAATTTCCTAAAACACCGAGCATGTAGGTTCCATGGTGTATTGGTTAGCACTCTGGACTTTGAATCCAGCGATCCGAATTAAAATCTCGGTGGAACCTTTGTACGTTTTTTCATAAGCAGATTATTTTATTCGGAGTATAACAAACAACGTGAAAAACAAAATTTCATTCTGTTTTCCAAGCATAGCACTAGACATGTTTATTTCGATTTGTATCGACTACATTTGTTAAAAAAATAATAATTAATTGTATCAGAATTACGAAGAATGAATTGTAGTCTTGGTTTCGAAAAAATATATGAGACTATTATAAATAACTAACGCATGTGGGTTCCATGGTGTAATTGTTAACACTCTGGACTCTGTATCCAGCGATCCGAGTTCATATCTCGGTGGGACCTATGGACGTTTTTAAGGAAAAATATTTTCTTACGAGTACAATAAATAAAGTGAAAAACTGAAATACATTTGGTTGACTAGACATAGACCGAGTTGTGTTTCTATAGATTTTTATAAAATGCATTTATTAAAAAGAAAAAAAATTAATTGCATCAGAACATCGAAGTGTTAATTGGAAAGTTGTTTTCCAAAGAAGACATAATATTATCAACATGTACTCCTTCGCGGGTGTTATACGCTATGGTGTAATGGATAGCACTCTGGATTCTGAATCACAACGATACGAGTTCAAATCTCTTTGGAATTTTTTTGTAATTAAAACTTTTGTACCAAAATATTTAGTAAAAAGGATAAAGGAAATAATTTTACTTTTTTAAACACAGAAAGAGAAAAGTGTTTATAGATTTTCATAAAATATAAATCTTTGAATAATCAAAGATTAATGTTATTAAAGCCAATAAAAGTAATCTTTAAAACTGACTTCCGAAAAAACGCATAATCCAATTTCCTAAAACACCGAGCATGTAGATTCCATGGTGTAATGGTTAGCACTCTGGAATTTGAATCCAGCGATCCGAGTTCAAATCTCGGTGGAACCTTTTTACGTTTTTTCATAAGCAGATTATTTTATTCTGAGTATAACAAACAACGTGAAAAACAAAATTTCATTCTGTTTTCCAAGCACAGCACTAGACATGTTTAGTTAGATTTGTGTCGACTACATTTGTTAAAAAAATAATAATTAATTGTATCAGAATTACGAAGAATGAACTGTAGTCTTGGTTTCGAAAAAATATATGAGACTATTATAAATAACCAACGCATGTGGGTTCCATGGTGTAATGGTTTGCACTCTGGACTCTGAATCCAGCGATCCGAGTTCAAATCTCGGTGGGACCTTTGGACATTTTTGCAAAAGAAAAATATTTTCTTACGAGTATAATAAATAAAGTGAAAAACTTTTGTAAACACCGAAAGAGAGAAGTGTGTATAGTTTTTCATAAAATATAAATCTTAAAATAATCAAAGATTAATGTTATTAAAGCCAATAAAAGTAATCTTTAAAACTGACTTCCGAATAAACGCATAATTCAATTTCCTAAAACACCGAGCATGTAGGTTCCATGGTGTAATGGTTAGCTCTCTGGCCTTTGAAGCCAGCGATCCGAGTTCAAATCTCTGTGGAACCTTTGGACATTTTTGCAAAAGAAAAATATTTTCTTACGAGTATAATAAATAAAGTGAAAAACTGAAATACATTTGGTTTACTAGACATAGACCTAGTCGTGTTTCTATAGATATTTATAAAATGCATTTATTAAAAAAGTAAAAATTAATTGCATCAGAACATCGAAGTATTAATTGGACAGTTGTTTTCCAAAGAAGACATAATATTATTAACATGTACTCAGTTGCGGGTGTGATACGCTATGGTGTAATGGATAGCACTCTGGATTCTGAATCACAACGATACGAGTTCAAATCTCTTTGGAATTTTTTTGTAATTAAAACTTTTGTACCAAATGATTTAGTAAAAAGGATAAAGGAAATAATTTTACTTTTCTAAACACCGAAAGAGAGAAGTGTGTATAGTTTTTCATATAATATAAATCTTAAAATAATTAAAGATTAATGTTATTAAAGCCAATAAAAGAAATCTTTAAAACTGACTTCCGAAAAAACGCATAATTCAATTTCCTAAAACACCAAGCATGTAGGTTCCATGGTGTAATGGTTAGCACTCTGGCCTTTGAAGCCAGCGATCCGAGTACAAATCTCGGTGGAACCTTCGTTCGGTTTTTCATAAGCAGATTATTTTATTCGGAGTATAACAAACAACGTGAAAAAAAAATTTCATTCTGTTTTACAAACATAGCACTAGACATGTTTATTTAGATTTGTATCGACTACATTTGTTAAAAAAATAATAATTAATGGTATCAGAATTACGAAGAATGAATTGTAGTCTTGGTTTCGAAAAAATATATGAGACTATTATAAATAATTAACGCATGTGGGTTCCATGGTGTAATGGTTAGAACTCTCGACTCTGAATCCAGCGATCCGAGTTCTAATCTCGGTGGGACCTATGGACATTTTTGCAAAAGAAAAATATTTTCTTACGAGTATAATAAATAAAGTGAAAAACTGAAATACATTTGGTTGACTAGACATAGACCGATTCGTGTTTCTATAGATTTTTATAAAATGCATTTATTAAAAAATAAAAATGAATTGCATCAGAATATCGAAGTGTTAATTGGAAAGTTGTTTTCAAAAGAAGACATAATATTATTAACATGTACTCCTTCGCGGGTCTTATACGCTATGGTGTAATGGATAGCACTCTGGATTCTGAATCACAACGATACGAGTTCAAATCTCTTTGGAATTTTTTTGTAATTAAAACTTTTCTACCAAAATATTTAGTAAAAAGGATAAAGGAAATAATTTTACTTTTTTAAACACAGAAAGAGAAAAGTGTGTATAGTTTTTCATAAAATATAAATCTTAAAGTAATCAAAGATTAATGTTATTAAAGCCAATAAAAGTAATCTTTAAAATTGACTTCCGAATAATTGCATAATTCAATTTCCTAAAACACCGAGCATAGAGATTCCATGAAGTAATGGTTAGCACTCTAGACTTTGAATCCAGCGATCCGAGTTCAAATCTCGGTGGAATCTTTTTACGTTTTTTCATAAGCAGATTATTTTATTCTGAGTATAACAAACAACGTGAAAAACAAAATTTCATTCTGTTTTCCAAGCACAGCACTAGACATGTTTAGTTAGATTTGTATCGACTACATTTGTTAAAAAAATAATAATTAATTGTATCAGAATTACGAATAATGAACTGTAGTCTTGGTTTCGAAAAAATATATAAGACTATTATAAATAACTAGCGCATGTGGGTTCCATGGTGTAATGGTTAGCACTCTGGACTCTGAATCCAGCGATCCGAGTTCAAATCTCGGCGGGACCTTTGGACATTTTTGCAAAAGAAACATATTTTCTTACGAGTATAATAAATAAAGTGAAAAACTTTTGTAAACACCGAAAGAGAGAAGTGTGTCTAGTTTTTCATAAAATATAAATCTTAAAATAATCAAAGATTAATGTTATTAAAGCCAATAAAAGTAATCTTTAAAACTGACTTCCGAATAAACGCATAATTCAATTTCCTAAAACACCGAGCATGTAGGTTCCATGGTGTAATGGTTAGCTCTCTGGCCTTTGAAGCCAGCGATCCGAGTTCAAATCTCTGTGGAACCTTTGGACATTTTTGCAAAAGAAAAATATTTTCTTACGAGTATAATAAATAAAGTGAAAAACTGAAATACATTTGGTTGACTAGACATAGACCTAGTCGTGTTTCTATAGATATTTATAAAATGCATTTATTAAAAAAGTAAAAATTAATTGCATCAGAACATCGAAGTATTAATTGGAAAGTTGTTTTCCAAAGAAGACATAATATTATTAACATGTACTCAGTTGCGGGTGTGATACGCTATGGTGTAATGGATAGCACTCTGGTTTCTGAATCACAACGATACGAGTTCAAATCTCTTTGGAATTTTTTTGTAATTAAAACATTTGTACCAAATGATTTAGTAAAAAGGATAAAGGAAATAATTTTACTTTTCTAAACACCGAAAGAGAGAAGTGTGTATAGTTTTTCATATAATATAAATCTTAAAATAATCAAAGATTAATGTTATTAAAGCCACTAAAATTATTCTTTAATACTGACTTCCGAAAAAACGCATAATTCAATTTCCTAAAACACCGAGCATGTAGGTTCCATGGTGTATTGGTTAGCACTCTGGACTTTGAATCCAGCGATCCGAATTAAAATCTCGGTGGAACCTTTGTACGTTTTTTCATAAGCAGATTATTTTATTCGGAGTATAACAAAAAAAAGTGAAAAACAAAATTTCGTTCTGTTTTTCACGCATAGCACTAGACATGTTTATTTCGATTTGTATCGACTACATTTGTTAAAAAAATAAAAATTAATTGTATCAGAATTACGAAGAATGAATTGTAGTCTTGGTTTCGAAAAAATATATGAGACTATTATAAATAACTAACGCATGTGGGTTCCATGGTGTCATGGTTAGAACTATCGACTCTGAATCCAGCGATCCGAGTTCATATCTCGGTGGGACCTATGGACGTTTTTCCAAAGGAAAAATATTTTCTTACGAGTATAATAAATAAAGTGAAAAACTGAAATACATTTGGTTGACTAGACATAGATCGAGTTGTGTTTCTATAGATTTTTATAAAATGCATTTATTAAAAAAGTAAAAATTAATTGCATTAGAACATCGAAGTATTAATTGGATAGTTGTTTTCCAAAGAAGACATAATATTATTAACATGTACTCTTTCGCGGGTGTAATACGCAATGGTGTAATGGATAGCAATCTGGATTCTGAATCACAACAATACGAGTTCAAATCTCTTTGGAATTTTTTTGTAATTAAAACTTTTGTACCAAATGATTTAGTAAAAAGGATAAAGGAAATAATTTTACTTTTCTAAACACCGAAAGAGAGAAGTGTGTATAGTTTTTTATAAAATATATATCTTAAAATAATCAAAGATTAATGTTATTAAAGCCAATAAAAGTAATCTTTAAAACTGACTTCCGAAAAAACGCATAATTCAATTTCCTAAAACACCGAGCAGGTAGGTTCCATGGTGTAATGGTTAGCACTCTGGACTTTGAATCCAGCGATCCGAGTTCAAATTTCGGTGGAACCTTTGTACGTTTTTTCATAAGCAGATTATTTTATTCGGAGTATAACAAAAACGTGAAAAACAAAATTTCATTCTGTTTTCCAAGCATAGCACTAGACTAGTTTATTATAGACTACATTTCTTAAAAAAATAAAAATTAATTGTATCAGAATTACGAAGAATGAATTGTAGTCTTGGTTTCGAAAAAATATATGAGACTCTTATAAATAACTCGTGCAAGTGGGTTCCATGGTGTAATGGTTAGCACTGTGGACTCTGAATCCAGCGATCCGAGTTCAAATCTCGGTGGGACCTTTAGACATTTTTGCAAAAGAAAAATATTTTCTTACGAGTATAATAAATAAAGTGAAAAACTGAAATACATTTGGTTGACTAGACAAAGACCGAGTCGTGTTTCTATAGATTTTTATAAAATGCATTTGTTAAAAAAGTAAAAATTAATTGCATCAGAACATCGAAGTATTAATTGGAAAGTTGTTTTCCAAAGAAGACATAATATTATTAACAACATGTATTTTTTCGCGGGCGTGATACACTATGGTGTAATGGATAGCGCTCTGGTTTCTGAATCACAACGATACGAGTTCAAATCTCTTTCGCATTTTTTTGTAATTAAAACTTTTGTACCAAAAAATTTAGTACGAAGGATAAGGGAAATAATTTTACTTTTGTAAACACCGAAAGAGAGAAGTGTGTATAGTTTTTCATAAAATATAAATCTTAAAATAATCAAAGATTAATGTTATTAAAGCCAATAAAAGTAATCTTTAAAACTGACTTCCGAAAAAACGCATAATTCAATTTCCTAAAACGCTGGGCATGTAGGTTCAATGGTGTAATGGTTAGCACTCTGGACTTTGAGTCCAGTGATCCGAGTTCAAATCTCGGTGGAACCTTTGGACATTTTTGCAAAAGAAAAATATTTTCTTACGAGTATAATAAATAAAATGAAAAACTGAAATACTTTTGGTTGACTAGACATAGACCGAGTCGTGTTTCTATAGATTTTTATAAAATACATATATTAAAAAATTAAAAATTAATTGTATGAAAACATCGAAGTATTAATTGAAAAGTTGTTTACGAAAGAAGACATAAGATGATTAACAACATACACGTGTAAGTGGGTTTTATGGTGTAATGGTTAGCACTCTGGACTGTTAATCCAGCTATACGAGTTCAAATCTCGGTGGAACTTTTTCGCGCTTAAAGCTTTTATACCAAGAAGAATAAATAAAAAGGAAAGTGGAAATAATTAAATTTTTGTTAATATAGAAGGAGAGAAGTTTGTGTAGCTTTTCATAAAATGTAGATTTTAAAATAATCAAAGATTAATGTTATTAAATACAATAGATGTAAACTTTAAAACTGACTTCCGTAAAAACGCATTCTCTAGGTTTATATAAGTTAAAAAATGTTATGCATTTTTATTATGAAATATAATATCTTTAATAGCTTTCAATAAATTCTATTTTATAAGTGAATGTTAGAATTGTAATACAGTAACGATTTCTTTTCAAAATAAAACCATTTAACCATTTGAATTAAAAAAAAAAAAAAAAAAAAAAAAAAAAAATGTTTTGTTAACAAGTTATATTGCTATTACAATGAAAAAAAAAATTATGCATCAATTTTTAATTCGCTAAAGAAATATTAAATTCGACAAATCTGAAGCATTATTATTTAAGAAGTACTTCAAATAATTAAAACTACTTTAATATTTTTTAGAAAATTAAAATGACGGTTTTGCAATGCTTTATTAAACTATATTTTGCAATATATATATATATATATATGTACAAGTTTAGCAAATATATTAATTTTACAACATTATAAAAAAAAAAAGTAAAAAAAAAAAAAAAAAAAAAAAAAAAAACATTTTATTAACACATTTTATGTAATAAACTACAACGCAATTATCTGAAAATTGAACAAAATTAATATATATATATATATAAAAGAAACTTGAAAGAAAAAAAAATTGTAATGAAATGCTAAAAAATGCATAAAAATTTCATACTAAGTATTTATTAAATAATGTCATATTTTTCAGAGTTAAAAATTAATACATCATTTTTTTTTCAGTAAGTAATAGTAATTTAAATCAATTTTAAAATAAATTAGTTTTAAAAAGTTGTGGTTTAATAGTTCTATTTCGGAGGGGAAAATAATTACTGTGTTGTAAATTTAATATTCATAATTCAAAATGGAGTTTCACTTTTAATTAAGATTAGATTTCATTAATAAAATGTAGACCCTTATCAAACTTATATTAACAGAATTAAATAAAAGAAGAAATAAAATCAAAATTAAAACTATTATAACCTATTTGTTATTTTGAATTTTTCGTTGGTTATAATAAGAAACCTAATCATGGCTTCGATCCTCCATGTCTTGTGTTTACCGTTTATCACAGCAGAACGCAAGGGAACGGGAAGGCGTAGTAAACAGTAAACATTTAAAAGTTTTAGTTTATGTTTGAAGCTCATTCTCGTATCTGTATCATAAGACTGTTTGACGTGATAGTGAATGTAAGAAAACTAAGGCATTTGAACTTTAACGATACAGAAGCCGTTAATGTGCAGATTACCTAGTTAAAATGCGTAAAACTCTTTATTCCGCACTTTAACTGGTCATTTTAGTTAATCTGCAGATTAGCTAGGTAATCTGCACATTAACATGTTTAGAGCTCTAACGGTAACATATACACACACACACACACACACACACACACACACACACATATATATATATATATATATATATATATATATATATATATATTATAAAAATTTATTTGTGGTGTAAAAGAGTAAAACACAAAGTTAAAACGTATTTAAAACAAAACTTTAGGTATACGACTGTTCCATGAGATAATGCTTAGCACTTTTCTCTTTGAATCCAGTAATCCGAGTTCAAATCTCGGTGAAACCTGTGTCCCTTTTAGAATAAAAATATTTTTTTTAGAGTATAATAATTAAAGTCAAAATGCTCAAAAATAGAACTATATATAGCTTTCTACACGTAGAACCAGACATATCTGTATCATGTTTTGAAAAATAAATATCATAAAAAATAAAATAAATAAAACTTTACAAAGTGGCGCAGAATGAATTGCAAAGTTATTTTCGAAAAACATACAACTTAACCCTGCATGGCACCCAGTTCCATATCTGGAACACCGACTTTAATCGTTGCTATAGCTATAAAACTATTAGTAGCGACATATCTTGACATCTTGAAAGAAGCTACTGATATTTAGCAATGTAGTAATACGAATCTTTACCTAAAAATGTCGTTAGTGTTTTTGTTATAGTGCACTCAGTGTGAAATTTGAATGAAAGTGATACGTTAGTCGTTTGTCTGAATTCAAAAATAAAAAAAGAATAGTTATTGAATAGTTTTGACTCGAAACAAAATACTGTGTGTTATAACGAAGTGTATATTTTGCAGAGGTAAGGTTTTTTTTTTTTTTTTTTTTTTTTTTTTTACAATAGTAAACGTATTAGTAAATCATATTTTTAAGTATGTTCCACATACGGTACGTTGAGCTAAAAAGTTTATTTTTCCGTAAAATATGGTTTTATTTTTATTTTTATAAGTTTTCACTATCTTCTGATCACTAATTACAACCTATATATTTTTGTCGCACACTAAAAAAAAAACTGAGCCTTGTAGGGTTAAGACATTTACTCTGAAACTTTCGCGAATGTAGGTTTCATGGTATAATGATTAACTTAACACTATAGATATAGTAGTAAGACACAGATTGATCATCGAGGGGGAAAATGTTATTCCTTTTCACTTGGAAAAAACGGCTAATTTACCTCCTAATGGCCGTCTTTCCCCGAGTGAATAAACACGGGAATACACACAGATAATTTAGGAAATAAAATTTATGGATAACTTATGTATTAAAGATAAATGAAAAACCCCAGATACAGATTTCAAATTCATTTTTCTTCCTTTCTTCTCTCTCTCTTTTTTTTTTTTTTTTTTTTTTTTTTTTTTTATTATTATTATTAACTTAGTTAATATTTGAAGTTAGATCTTTTTTATATTTTAAAACTTGCTGGCTTTTCTTATGCCGCAGCTAACTATATTTAAAAGATTTTCGAAAATTCCATATTACTTACTAATATTTAAAAAAAAAAATACATTAAATATTAAAACCGTATTAATTTCATAATAATAACAAAGCAACTGATTATAAAATTATATTTTTCCTAAATTAGTCAAACATAACTTACTTATGAAAACTTATCGAATTTCCTTTCATATATTAATTGGAACATTTAAAAGCCGCACAATATTTCGGCATTTTGAAAATTCATCAACATTCTATTCTATTACTATTCATACCAACTAATGGTTGACGCTAAAAAAAAAAAAAAAAAAAAAAATCGGCATCAAAAATCTTTGCTCTACAATATGGAGATGACGCAAAGTTAAAAATTATTTCAAACAAAAATATAATTATACGACTAGGACAATAACCAAAATAATTTACTCTATGGGGTCCATGGTGTAATGATTAGCACTCTGGACATTTAATCCAGTGATACATTTCAAATCTCGGTAGAATCTGCAACCTAACTGGCATAAAAATAATTTTCTTATGAGTATAATAATAAAAGTAAAATACAGAATTACATATAGTTTCCTACACATAAAACTACTCCGGTTCGTACATATATATATTTAAAAAATATGTTAAAAAATAAAATAAGAATTCTACCAATGTGACGAATAATGAATTGTAAAACTGATTTCGGAAGCATAAGATTATTACAATAACTTCGGCGGGTATGGGTTCCATGGCGTAATGATTAGCATTCTGCACACGGAATTCGGTGATCCGAATTCGAATGTCTATTGAAACCTGAGTCCTAATTTACATAAAACTATATTTCTTCAAATAATGTTAATTTAAAGTAATGAGAAAAAAATGAAATACATAAACATTTTTACACATATATCCACGCAAATTTTTATAGCTATTTATAAAATTGTTATGTTTGTATAATACGGAAGTCATAACATGATACCTATGTACATTTTCGATTTAATAATTCGTTTTCTTACACTCTAAGAAGTATTTAATAAAAATCTACATAAAATTTTCTTTTTAAACGTAATATAATAAACATGTACTTTGTATTCTATCATGATTTATTATATCAAATGAACAAGTGCTATTTTAGTGCATGAAATGTTAGATCTAAACAATTATTTAATAAAAATATGCATTCTGGATTGGATAATTCCGCCTTTATATGGAATTACTGCTTTAATGCGCAATGGCATAGTATTTTACAGTTTTTTAACATGAAACTCAGAAATTTCACTGTGCCAAATATCATAAATATTTTTTCTAGTTCTTTCAAAGTTGTAGGCTACAAATTTCTAATCCCCACCTCCTTTTATAGACTAAACATTTTCGAGCGGATTGAGATTAGGACAATTTTCAGGTTTAATAAAGAAGAAATTCTGCGATATTCTTCGTGATATTCTTCGTGATATTTAATTTTAAGTAAAAAAGGTTATGATAACTTACAAAATTATAGATGCTCATGAGAATAGATAAGTAAATTTAACAACTTGAATCAAATAAATGTATCACAATCGCCATATAACAAGGAGCATTATCATCTTGAAATGCTGATTATGGAAGAGTCTGAAATACCTCCAAAGTAGGTCAAGTATCAATATTTTAATGGCCAAGTTTTGTTTCGGGTTAATTGTTCCCTTGAACATTAAAATTTGCCATAGTCACCGAAAAATTATGCATTTTCGTATCGTAATGTACGGGAAATATGCCATTGTTTTAAAAGTGCGATTTTCATTAAGTCAGTCACATTTTCGTGATCATATCTGCTTGTTTCCGTCAGTTTGAAATAAGTTAAACTTGACTCATGAGAGAGAACAACTTCAGCTCAATAATTAGTTCATCCTTTTTTAATTTTTTTAACCCTCTAATGTCTTATTTTTCTAATTCTTTTCGTTAAGAATGAATTTTTTTCAGGTTTTCTGGCAATTAAACCTGCTTTGTTTAATTTTTATTTCACTGCATTTAGATAAATTATGTTACTAAACACTTTTTCTGAATCCCTGCTATGTTCTAAATGTAATACAAACTGATTTTTTATGCGCTGGCTTTTTAACTTGCGGTCATCTCGACTGGATAAGTAACGTGGCCGCCTAAGGACAAATGTGCAGTTTAAACAGCCAAAAAATATTATATCTTGCTAAAAAACAGATCACTAATATTTTGTTAACATTTAATCATTTTGAAATCCCACGTATTAAAATATTTTTTTGATTTTCGCTCTAAAATTAATGTTTTTTGTGGTATCGTTAATTGCCTTATTCTTGCCATTTTTGAAACACTTTCTAAAATTACAATTTTCCGAACAATTGCATCTTGTTTTTAACACTTGACTCAATCCTAAATTGCACGCGGAACACAACGTAATAAAATTTGTTCAAAAATTTACATTTGAAACAATAAAATTAGCGATTACAGAAAGAAAAATGGAAAATAAAGTTTTTTTTTTTTTTTTTTTTTTTTTTTTTGTCGCTTAGTGTATATATATCTGTAAATTATATTTGTGCTAAAATTGAATTTTTTTAGTATTTATAATGCTAGGTTTATCAATTATTGCATGAATTGATTGAACTTAAAATGATATCAATATAACTTTTGTAATTCTATTATTGTTTATAAGAAGTTAAGTTATTACATTTCAACTATTAATTTATCATTCAGCATTATAAATGCCTGTCATATAATGTAAGATCTGTTACATTCAGTAACGTCTGTAATAAAAATTTTTAAATTTTTTATTACAGCAAAAAATGACTGAATTCTTACAGCAAGAGTATGATAAATTACGTGCACGTCTTATGATGTTATTAAAAAAAATTTAACAAATTTGTAGAATAGATTCACAGATTTTTTTATTTTATGACTGTATAGTATAAATGACGTTCCGTTTTATGTAACATCCGTTACAGTAAAAAAATAAAAATTATTATTATTATTATTTTTTTTTTTTTTTTTTTTTTTACATTTTTAAAAAGCTAGAAAATTTTTTGAAACCTGTTAAGTTTATTTGATTTTATCAGAAAAAAATAATTCATAGCTACACCCCGCGACAAAAAGATAGGTACAAAGGGTTTTTCTTTGATTTTTCATAAAATAACATTATCTAAATTGTGCTTATCATTTATTATTATCATAAAATGACACTATTCCCGGACTAATTGTTGTTTTAAGACTAATTTAGAAAATTTTTAAGACTAAAATATTTCTAATTTAAGACTACACACCGCGACAAAAAAATAGGAACAAAGGGTTTTTTTTTTAATTTTTTCATAAAATAACATTATCTAAATTGTGCTGATCATTTATTATCATATCAAAAATATATTAAATATTTGAATCATGTTCAAAATAATCATATTCAAAATAATCATATTCAAAAATTTACCCTTTGTTCCTATCTTTTGGTCGCGGTGTGTAGTCTTAAATTAGAAAATTTTTAGTCTTAAAGTTTTTCTAAATTAGTCTTAAAACAAAAGCTAGTCCGGGAATAGAGTTATTTTATGATAATAATAAATGATAAGCACAATTTAGATAATGTTATTTTATGAAAAATCAAAGAAAAAACCCTTTGTACCTATAATTTTGTCGCGGTGTGTAGTCTTAAATTAGAAAATTTTTAGTCTTAAAGTTTTTCTAAATTAGTCTTAAAACAAAAAATAGTCCGGGAATAGAGTTATTTTATGATAATAATAAATGATAAGCACAATTTAGATAATGTTATTTTATGAAAAATCAAAGAAAAAACCCTTTGTTCCTATCTTTTTGTCGCGGTGTGTAGTCTTAAATTAGAAAATTTTTAGTCTTAAAGTTTTTCTAAATTAGACTTAAAACAAAAAATAGTCCGGGAATAGAGTTATTTTATGATAATAATAAATGATAAGCACAATTTAGATAATGTTATTTTATGAAAAATCAAAGAAAAAAACCCTTTGTACCTATATTTTTGTCGCGGGGTGTATTCTGAAGCATTAGTGTGCGTATTTAATCTTTTTTAGCATTTATTTTGTGTGTGTAATGTAACATGCGTTACTTTGGAATTCATTTTTATAGCCATAAAATCACCGAAAAATGATAATAATAGGGGGCCGTTCCTAAAAAACGCTGGGTGGTAGGGCAAAATGGGCATCATATTCGGATTCAGGAGGTCATTTTACGTACGAATATGTTGAAATGGCGTCAGAAGCAATTTTCATGCCGAGCAGTGTTGTTATTTACTTTTAATCATTAAGAAACTCAGTGTACAATCTTCATGTAATACAGATCTGGAATACCGAGTATGGAATTCTTGCTGCCATTTGTTCTTGAGATATACTGATAAGAGATACATACATATACAGACCAAACCTAAAAACCTCAGTTTCAGATTCTAGGGATCTTAAAATGTGCAAATACATCAAAATCTTAATTTCGAAAATTTGACCTAAAAACAATACTTTCTCTACCATTTTATGGGTAAGAGAAAGTAATAATTATTATAAAGAAATACCTAATGTGTCATCATGGAAATAAAATACATTGAAATTCAAACGATATACAGATAAGTACAGTTAAAAGTTTTTATAAGTACGCGAGCGACGTGAATTTTCTTTTTTGTTTAATTTGTATTAAAATTGTTTATTTCCTTAAGTCGGATATAAGAGAATCAAATGTATATTTACTATTCACGAAACTATCACGATCTGGGAATAATAACAGAAAAATTAAAATGTCTTTATGTAAGAAATTTTCAGTCGCAGACAATGGTATATGTTAAGAAAAAACACTGATGAGAGAAAAACCCCTTAGGTGAATTTAAGTGCGTTTGATATGACAACCGGAAATGACACAATTTCAACCCTTTTTTCATCTCTTCTACAGTTTTATAACTGTTTTTCCCCCCTTTAGTTTACTTTCCGGGATGTAACTTACAATTGTGCTTTATTCATTTGTTCCCATTTTAAAGAGTATCGACTGAGACATGACCTCTAAATGAGTTTTGACGCTAAATTATTGTTATTAAAATTTAATCAAGTAACACTTTGGGGTCATCACAAAAACTCTCTTCTATATTTTCCTATACAAATTCACACGGTACAAATTATTTATTAAAAGTATTACTTATTATAATTATTTTTATGATGAATGCAGACGATTATCCTCTCAGAGAAGTATATAACATTAAATGTCGTAAGAGTGTCAGTATTGTGCCCTACAGAATACATCTAAGAAAATCTCTCTCTCATTATGAAAAGAATTGATAACATTGTTTTAAATTATCATAGATCTGTAGTCTAAATATTCGTTTTAAAGGTATTGTCGGGTTCTTTTGACAAATATTCATACTAAAAATTTCTACCCGTCAGGGATGAATTTGAAATGAATGGACCAGTGAATGCTTAAATTAGTTCTCTATTAAAAAATGTTAAAAATATTTTTTCCAAAACAGAACTTTATTTATAAGCCGACTCGGACGTAAATTTTTACCCATACTTTTGACTCAGACATAAACTTTTAATTCATTTGCAAAGTCTTGGATTTTCTAACAGACTATCTCTTATTATGCAAAATGCAAGGTGGTCTATGGCAAATGGTGAAGATTCTTTTTTCCTGTCTGAAAAAAATAGGGCTCCACCTATGGCCAAAAGGTTTGCTCTCTAAGCTGGTAGACGAAAGATGCCTGTTACAGGTTGTGCTCGTCAGCCTAACCATTCAGAGCTTTCCGTGTTTTTTTCCCCTCTAAACTTGCGTGAATACAGGCTAGGAGCATTTAGAAAGACCTTAACGGAAGGTATCCCACCCAGGGCTAGATCTCAAGTGTTGATATTCGTTTTTAATCAAAACAACTGAAAGGAATATGACTCTGGTCCTAGAAAATAAGAAAGTAAAATCCTGTTTTACGCTTAACTTATAAAACACTCATCCTCATTTGTAGAAATTGTATGACACTAGGGGGGCTCATCCCCCTGCTCGCTCCGCTCACCAACCCCCGAGGGAGGCTTCGCCTCCCCCCGACTCACATTACTTATTAACACATGCAGAGCTCTGCCCGCCTATTCGCTGCTTTCTTTCACTGAAAAGGAATATTAATAGTGCATATTACAACA
Source organism: Salticus scenicus (assembly GCA_963930645.1). NCBI lineage: Eukaryota > Metazoa > Arthropoda > Arachnida > Araneae > Salticidae > Salticus > Salticus scenicus. Next base: position 92,481,985 of record OZ005656.1, read on the forward strand.
CAAAAGCAGAAAAATATTTTGGAAATCCTCATATTCAATGTCAAATTGAAATATTTATATATATTTTTTTTAATAGAAATACATTCAGAATATCTAGACCATTTTGCATTACAGCTTTAGTATATGACCCTTTTTATTTCTTTTTTGCAACCTTAGATCCGGACCGCGGTACCCCAGTCGGTAGAGCGCTGAGCTCCTAATTGAAAAATTGCGGGTTGGGTTCTCGAGCCGGCCAAACACCGTCATGTACACTAATGGTGGCTGGTGCACATAAAATCTGTCGCGGCCGCAAAGTCCTCTATGTTCCCATCCACACTATACCTGTGGGGATCACCAAAGCGGGGGGATCATTCCCTCCGTGAAGGATCAAAATTGTGATGACATGTCTCCGGAACATCTCTAGGTGTGCGTCCCAGACCGTCGCCAATTACCCATAGCGCCGCACTGGTGCGACATTAAGTCTAACCTACCTGCCTACCTACCTACTTACCTACCTACATGCAACCATGGAACATATTTTATTTTTTCCGCGTAAAATGACTTCATGACAGAAGAACAACGTCACTGGGAGAAACTTTTTTCAAAATGGAAAATAGAGTACCTTCATAAACTTGTAGTTTTTAGTTGATAACTTCTTTAATTAAAATGATAGAAAGTTCTAGGCAGCTGAAATGTCTTCCTTGGAGTATTCGGAACACATTGATACCTCTCATGACACGAAGGACCCTGCCCTCCGCTAGAAGATGCTGTCGCAGACAAAAAAATTTGACGCCAGTGACAGTAACTTTTTTTTAATATATAGAGATACCATGGATCACCCTTGGGGGTGAGTTTCAAACCGTCGCAAGTTGCCTACATTATAGCACTGATCGACGTAAAAACCCTCTCAACCGCAACCCTCATTTGTAGTGAAATAAATATCTGTTGTGTGCAAAATTATTAAAATATCTATGGGATAGGTTTTGATTCATTTTGATTCATATTTTATGCTTCATTTTTCCCATTTTTGAATTTATTGATATTTTATTGATAACATATACATCAGATTTGTATGCTTGACTTATAGTCCGCTTGTAAATCTTCGTCAGATAACGACAGATAGCACATGACAGAATTACAATACGAAGAATTGGAGAAAACACCCAGGGCCAGCGCGGGAATCGAACCCGATCTCCTACGCTCGAACCCATTTTTGAATTTCTTTACTCACGAAATTGTTTAGCTGAATTGTACACTGCCACCATTGCCATTAAATTTACAACAATAACTGTAAATATAACTTGTTTTATTATCGATGATTATATTTATAAAAGCAATTAATTCGATTAAATAATTACCAATGCTACACTATAGGCAATTAGTGATGGTCTAGGACTCACCTCTTAAGATGCCCGGAGACATGCCATCACAATTTTGATTCTCCACAAAGGGTATTATTTCCTCGCTTCGGTTACCCTTAGAGATATAATTTGGAAATAATGAGTGTGATAAATTATTGCCTTTTTATTTATATATTCTCAAATGATTAGACAAAAATGATTAAACAGTAACCAACCAAACTAGTATATGTATCTATTATAAAACTTTTTCTTGTCATCATTCTGTTTTCAGAATTGTAAGTATTACAGATAAATTAGATGCAGCTCTACTTTATAGAATTTGTCAAAGTGTTATAATATTTGTCACAAAACCCATAGTACTCTTATTATTTTAACCAATTAGAAATTGAATCACCATAGTTTTTCTCAATAATGTTTTCACATATTAACTTTGGGTGTGTTTTTCGTTATATGAACAGTAAAACTACCATGATTAAAAGTGCACCCTGTGTAAGATGATATATGCCAAAATCTAATCAGCACCAATTTGTTAAAATTAATTAAATATATAGTTTACGAAATTCTGTAAGTTTTGTTAAAATACCAATAAAATTTCTGTTTCACACACAGATAAATATTCATAGAAGTTGCCAGTTCTTGATCAGGATGTCTCACAACTTGTTAATCTATCATAAGTCAGAAGTTGAAAATTTTTACATAAGTAACCAGTATACACAAGAAAAAAGAAAGTAATAATAAAAGCTTCACCTTTGAAATAAACTGGAAAGTGTACTATTCTAAACTAATTATAAAATACGGTTAGTACTTTTTCTCGGACTAAAACTATGAAATTATTTTTATTTTAAATTATATACCAATATTTCAGCCTACCTTTTTTTTTTTTTTTTAAAGAAACAAATAAATTAATATATACATACAAATTATTTAAATACTGTAAAAGGATTTTCTAATTTATTCAGTTGGCATTATTCGATAAATATGGTAGATGGTAATCAAATAAAACAAAGTTGAACTTTTTTTATGGTAATGTATATGTTTTTTTCCTTGTTTCCAATCCCAATTGAATTTCAGCATATATGTTAAATACTCTAACTAAATAAAAATTTCTTTAAAAAAGAAATGATTAAAAACAAGTAACAGGTATAGAATAACATATGAAGATAAAAATATTTCGTAATACACATAAAAAAAATGTCTTTATGTAAAAAAAGACTTAAAAATTTTGAAGAAAAGAAATCAGTTTGCACACAGAACTTTTCACTGCCATTGTGACAGCATTTGACATTTATTGAGATCTATAGTTACAATGACTTTCATCTCGATTGTTCCATATTTTTACAGACATTCACAGAAATACGTGCACACAATATTGTTGAAGACATAGGACAGTACAAACATGCATGCCCGCACCAAAATTCGAACTTGGAACCTGGAGACTGAGAAGGCAGCGCCCTGCCGACCAAGCCACCAGGCCGGCATTGTGACAGCATAATGTATAGTTGCAAGTAGCTAAACAGTCTATATATGCTAGTCATGACACAGATGAAGGTGAAATATAATCATGAAGAAGACGTCAAAAAGTCAGCATGCAACTGAAACGTTGGTGATTCGCAAATTTTCAAGAGGCCTGCTGCAACTAAGGAATCCATGTTCAGTCGGCAGCAAAATTATTGATGCACTAGCAATAAATCCTACTTAAAAGATAGGCACCTAATACTGTTTTGTTAAGTAAATATTTTTCGAGTCGTGGTCTTAGTCTTATACTGTTTATAAAAAAAGTAAGTTAACGATAAAAATTAGCGATCAAACTAGAAAAAATATAAATTATAATGTGTGGATGTGTGTTTCAGTTATTTTGCTGCCGATTGTAAGACTAAACTAAAATCTTGTAACTTTTGAAGAACATGCAAAAATTATATCGTTTCAGGGATGAGAATCAAATTTGATAGAGCTTGGAAAATAAGTATTTTCTGCCTCTTTCCTAGCTTTATCAAGTTTCATATTTAAATTTTCATGCAATTCTTTACTAGTTTCATTGCAATAATATACGTTTATGTGAAATTTTGAACCATTCTCTCACGTTAAGAAAATTTTTAATTTTTTTTAATTAGAATATTCACAATGTATGATGCTCATGACGACATTTTGCAGTCGGCAGCAAAATTATTGAAGCACTAGCAATAATTCCTACTTAAAAGATGGGCCCCTAATACAGTTTTGTTAAGTAAATATTTGTCGATTCAAGATCTTAAGTCTTAAACTGTTTATAAAAAAGTAAGTTGATGGTATAAATTAGCGATCAAACTAATAAATATATATATGTATATAAAGCGTGGATGTGTTCTTCAATAATTTTGCTGACGACTGTAAACGTTGTCTGATATCTTTACGATTGAAATATTCCTCAAAATGGGCGTTTATGCGAAATTTCGCCCTATTTTGCGACGTTAAGAAAATCATAAATTTCGAATAACTCACGAAGTTTTCAGACTAGAACAATCATAGACAATGTCCATACCAATATCATAAATGATATTTTAAAGCTGATCTGATATCTTTATGATAAAAATATTCATTTTAATGCACCTTTAACACGTTCACACCGGCGTGTACCACCAGTGACTCACAGCTAGTTCAAGATATGGAAAAATCTGAAAACATAGGTCCTAAAGGCATACAGTAGCTGCCGCTTAATAAAATCGCATTCGTTCTCAGTTAAAGTGATTTCATTAAGCAGCTGATTTTTATATTCGACGAGCATTCCATCATATAAGAAAAATGTATTATTATCTCAGTTTGGAAAGAAATTTCAAAAGGTAACGATTGATGTGATTAATAAACAATATTAATTAATTTTGACGGATAATTATTTAATTGTTCCTTGAAACCCTGTGAAAATAAGTAAATTAAACACATATTCATATAAGATTAATAAACACATACTGCATAAAAAATTAGTTAATATTTCTTCGTTAATTAAATATTGGGCATTTTGAAAAACTGATTAATAGTTTTTTGTTATGACGGAGCAATAGATAGTTCGATATTTCTAATAAAAATGTAATACAGCCCGCATTTTTTCAATTTTTAATCTCGATTTTTCAGTGTCCTTCTGAGTATATGAAATGCTTTATTTTCATTAACTGCTTCAGATGGAGGATCCAGCTCCTTGTCTAAATCAGAGTTTTAATCTTTACTCAAAGTCTCGCAGAAGTTGCAAAGCTTCATCTGCTTGAAGCTTGAACTATTCTATGCTTTCAATGTCAGATAATTTTATTCAAAGTTTCCGCACAATTCTTGAATTTGAATAAAAAATGTTCGCTAAATTAATAACCTTCAAAGATTTTTTCTTGAAAATCTTCTTTTAACTTAAATACACACGTTAAGAAGGTTTTCGGTATAATGGTTATCGCCACGCTGACCAAAGAATATTTTATTTAATGCATTGTCCATAGGAGGACATTTAATACATTGTCCATACAGAGTTAGCAATAATCATAGGTGCTAGCTTGTATGATTTTTTAATACCACTATTTCTTTGAAAAAGTCAAGTTTAATCGCAGAAAACTAATAAAATTTCTATTAAAAATTTCCAGTAGTAAAAAAACGTACAAGTTAGCATATATGTATAACATTTAGACCTACCAATTATGCTAATTTATCCGTAATAGCGTTAGGCCCTGCTTTTTTTTCACATCAGTAAATTTGTAGAGTAATATTCAGCAATGTGTATTTACGATTAACTACGAAGACTATTACTCTACAAATATACTGGTGGGAAAAATGTTGGGGGCCTAACACTATAACGGATAAATTAGCATTATTGACAAGTCTATATAATATTTAAGACATAAATGAATCGCGTACATAGATATCTGTTACAGAGTTCATATCCGAATCCTTTCGGTAATGAAATTCTTAAGTTCTGATCCTTAAACAAGTAACTGAGTGACAATGGTTGATTTAAGTGAAATTAACATCAGTTTTACCTGTTGCAACATTAAATCCGTGGGATTTCTAGTGTAATTGTCCTAAACCAGAACAAAATTTTTAGTTAACATTTTGTCCGCATTGTACGAGAAAATCGGAGAAGATTGCAAATGTGATCCGTGAGTTTTTATTATTACCTTTGTCCACGGAAGTATTCTTTATTCCTCTAAGGCAGTGTTGGGCATAATTAATTAAAAAGTAATTGAATTACAATTAAATTACAATTATAATTATTTTACTGTCAATCAATTAACAAGTTATTGATTACAAATAAAATGAATTACTTATTAAGTTCATTTGTAATAATTCAATTTATTTGCCATCAATTACTTGTTAATCGATTGGCAGTAAAATAATTATTATTGTAATTTAATTGTAATTCAATTACTTTTTAATCAATTATGCCCAACACTGCTCTAAGGTAGCGAGCTTTCTTACTTCTTACAAAAATTAAAGAAAGTTTTTTTAATAGTTCCTGTCTTATTGCCCATTAGAAGTCAGTTATGTTTAATTTTCTTACATCCTTAATCGTTTTCAGTCTTGAGCATATGAGTGTGCTGGGGGTAAAGCCCGATGAAACAGAGTAGTTTTATAAATGTCAGAAATCTGAGCTGGATTATAGACTTCAGCAAAAAGTCTGTTTCCCAATAATCATCGTGAAAATCTTGCTTTTCTCCGTGAAGTTTGCGGTAAACAATACTTTTCCGTTTTTATATCTTTTCAAATAGTTATTCGTTTACAAAATTCATCATTTATGTGACATTTTCAGGGTTTTTTTCAACAAATTATACAAATGAGGGGAATTTTCTTCAACCTGGTATTCTTGAACCAATCTACTGCCTCAACTGCTGCTTTTCCTTCGTGATTCCAGCTGTGCTACAAATTTGGGCATAAATATTATTCTATATATGTTCAAGCAAACTGCATAAAGCAAATTTAGGAATCTCAAGGTCTGTTATGCCTTCTTTTGGTTTCTTTTGAGGAAAACCATTGTCACATTGCCATAATTTCACGCTTTTCTTTTACATTTAAAATGTTTCTGTTTAAATCTTTTGCTTCTTAGTTATTTCAAATTAAGAACTAGAAACTATCTTTTGATAATTAGAAACGAAAGAAAAAAAAATCCCTGGCGTATCAAAGCAAATTTCTAACTTATTACCGTGCTAAGAATAAATTCCTTGAATTTGTTTCTAAGACAAGTGATGGGACGTGTTTATTTTGTTACCGTGCTGCAGCTGTAAAATTTTCGACAAAGAATGATAGTGGGAGGATTGCTGTGCTTTATTTTCTTTTTCATCTGAAAAGAAAAAAAACTAGTTGGCATAGGTGGACTCTGCTCAGTTCCCCATAATATTTATGTTCTCATAAATTTCTAGTGCGAGACATATTATAATCATGTTAAAAGAAATGAATTTGACCAAACCTTGATACAGTGACAGAATGAAATCCCCGCCGAATAGGCTATCCACCGTTCACTTCGATATATTTATCGTATTCTAATCTATTAATTTATTTTATCAGGGTCAATTCCGTTGTTAAGATTTCATGCTACTATTTCCAATGCAATAATCCTCAAAATTCATATTTATATGAAAAATTTACAATTTCGCTATGTTGATAAAATCGTAAATTACGAATAATTTACGAAATTTTCCTATTAGAATATTTGTATTCAATCATGTTCAAACAAATATCATAAATGTAATTTTGAAGTTGTCTACTGTATTTAGGATCCTCAAAATGGAAGTTTATGCTCAATTTTTCCTTATTCTGACATGTTAAGTAAATCGTAAATTCCAAATAACTTACGAATTTTTTAAATTGGAAAAATCATAGTCTGTGATATTCATGCCAGTATCCTAAATAATATTTCGAAAGTGATTTGACATCTTTACGATGAAAATATCCCTCAAGATTGACGTTTATGTGAAATTTTGCTATATTCTGCCATGTTAAGGAATTCGTAAATTTCCAATAACTCACGAAATTTTTATTTTGGAAAATTCATAGTCATTAATATTCATGCCAGTGCCCTAAATAATATTTCAAAAGTAGTCTGACATCTTTACGATGAAAATATCTCTAAAAATCAACGTTTATGTCTATGTGAAATTTTGCCCTATACTGCCATGTTAAGAAATTCGTAAATTTCCAATAAGTTGCGAAATTTTCAAAGTAGCATATTTATAGTTACTGATGTTCATTCCGGCATCAAAACTGATATTTTAAAACTGGTCTGACATTTTTACAGTAAAAAGTTTCCATTTAATGCACGTTTAAGTGAATTTTTGTCCTATTCTCCCATGTTAAGAAAATTGTAAATTTCTAATAACTTACGAAGTTTTTAAATTCGAATGTTGCAAATGAATAGGGTTCTTGCCAGTGTCGAAAGTAATATTTTAAAACTGATCTGACCTCTCTGCGACAATTTGTTCTTGAGATATCGTGTACACAGACTAACAAACTAACGGACTAACGCACTAACAGACTAACACACTAACACACTAACAGACTAACACACTAACAGACACCCTACATACATACAAATTTTGTCATTTTTGGATTCCTCACACCTGAAAACGTGTAAAAAAGTAAAAAAACCGAGGTCGAAAATTTTCACGATTACGTAAGTTCCCCATACCTATAGTATGATGGGGAACTAAAAATTTCACAGTGCAAATAAAAATATTTTTAGCTAGCATAAATGCACGTTTTGGCTGCTGAAGAAACTTTTTTGAGTTTATTAACCGGCATATTTAGCTTTTAAAAAATAGGAAAACTCGTTTAAAATTGAGATTTTGTTCCCTCTATCATGATGGGATTAAAGAAATTTATAACCCATTTAATAACATACATTACATCAATATACATAACCATATGGTGGCCGTATGGGAATTTTCAGGAGCCGAAATTGCCAATCAATACATGATTTGCGTTCCACTAACCCGTGAAACTAATATTTTCTCCCAGCGGTACATTGTGTTACAGCTAGATGGTTACACATAAGTGGAGATCATTACTCGTTACGTGATAAAAACCGCTTAGCAACTATGCACGACACTTTTCACAAGATAGGCAAGAGGGGTGGAGGGATGGATACAACTGTAACACTAAATGTTTTACGCTCGAGTGAAACAGGCATGATTAACATTTTAAAAGATGACTTACAAAGATCACCAGTATCACCTGCATTGTAAAATAAGTATGGGAAATAAACTTAAATGTATATCATGCAAAAGAATGCTCTCAATTTATAATCTCTATAAATTGAGTACAGTATAGCTCAATAACTTGAGTAGTTTACAGTCTTTATATAAATAACGTTATTAAGTTTTAACGTTCTCCAATATGAGGAAGTTCAAAATCTCCCTGCATTCAGATTATCCAAATCATGTTCTATCATTGCCCATGATAAAACATAATCTAAAAGGAAAAAAGTAGAAAGAAAAGAAAGAAATAGAGGGAGATACAGTCGGCAGCAAAATTATTCGAGCGCCAACAATAATTTCCTATATAAAAAATACACTTAATACTGTTTTTTTTAAATAAATCCTTGTCGAATCATGATCTTAGTCAAAGAATATGATTCGACAAGGATTTATTTAACAAAAGAGTATTAAGTGTACATCTTTTATATAGGAATTACAGCTAGCACTCGAATAATTTTGCGGCCGACTGTAGAGGTAAATATGATTAATCTAATATTATTTAGAAATATATGTACACTAGTTTTACACAAAGCCAAATTATGCTCGGGAAATAGAGTTTTGGTACAGGGCTCTATATTTAGAAGGGCTTGAGATAAGTGTGAGATAATAACACTACAAACTTTTATACAAATCTTATGCCACACTACAAATTTTGCAATATATACAGTCGGCAGCAAAAGTATCCGAGCACTAGCATAAAATCCTATGTAAAAAAAAAGTACACTTAATACTGTTTTGTAAATTAAATCATTGTCGAATCATGTTCCTGGACTGACTAAGAACAAGATTCGACAAGGATTTACTTAACAAAACTGTATTTTGTGCTTTTGCTGCCTACTGTAAAATAAAAGCAAAAATTTCGAAATATTTAACTCTTGAAATAATATATTTCTCTATATATTAAAAAAAAGTAACTGTCGCTGGCGTCAATTTTTTTGTCTGCGACAGCATCTTCTCGCGGAGGGCGAAGTGCTCTGCATCATGAGAGGCATGAGGGTATTCCGACTGCTTCAAGGAAGGCATTTCAGCTGCTTAGAAATTTCTATCATTTTAATTAACGAAGTTATAACTAAAAACGTCAGGTTTATAAAGGTACTCTATTTGCCACCGGAGAAAAAGTTTCTCTTATGACGTTTTTTTCTGCGTTTCTGTTTCTTCTGTGTCCTCAGGAAAATTAAAATGTGATCAATAGTGTCAATAAAAAAATTTGAAAAAATGGCATCTTTGAGATGCTCGAGAGAAGAAAAAAATTATTTAGAATAGCAAAACATGATAATAACCGATATTTTAAAAATATTAAGTAAAAATTTCATAAAAATGAAATGAAAATTAGTTTATATTTTTATTTTATTTTATATTATATTATTATTTTATATTATTAGTTAAGTTTATACTATTAGTTTAGTTTTTATTATTAGTTTTTATTTTAACGTTAGGCGAAAAAGATTTAGTGATGAATATAATAACTATGTTAAACAACGATTGGTATAGAATTAGAGGTTAATCCCAGAAATTTTTTAAATGAAATTTACGAGACAACAACATAGATTAGTAAGATTTAGTATATATTATAAAGATTTAGTTTTTTAACTCAAAACATATTTAAAATAATGGATCTTTACTATGACCAGTTTAGCTATTTTTAAAATTTAGAAAAGAAAACCTCGTACGTTTTTCTCCATGGAGTTCATTTACGCAACCACACTAGCCATTTCAACTCTAGCCATGCCTTAAATATAGAGAAAACTTATAGAATAGTGCAATAATAATAATAATAATAATAAAATTCGCAACCTATTTTTGTTTTTTAAGCATTGATGTAAAACTTTGCAGAAAACAGAATTTAATTTAATACAGCAGGACCTTTTTTTTTTTTTTTTTTGTCTATTTTCCCATGTAACGGAATGAAGTAACTGTATTGCTAAAATATTTTAGTTACACCTAATACAGGACCTCACTGGCAGATTTAAATTTTTTTATTTATTTTGACGATGACTTAAATTATCTATCTCAGTTATGCGTGTCAAGATTTTTGCGAAAAAAGTCTAAGCTACTTCGGTGCCAAATTTAAAATTTCGCCAAGAGGTTAAACTGTACCATTGCTTTAGCACAATCTTCTTTTCAATTTTATTTTAAATATTTTTTAACTTAATTCAAGAGAGAAAAAAAGAAGAACATTTTTTATTCGGTCTAAATGTACAAAATATCTCCAGGTAAAATATTATCCGTATTATTAGAAAGAAAATAGCTGAAGTAGTTTTTCCTGTACCATTGATGTCTCTATAAATTAAATTATCCAATATCATTATATTTCATTCTCCACACGCATTTTTTATTTTCTAAATTCAATATTATATAATATATATGTAAAAAAATCAAGGTGTAATCAGTACATATCCAGAAGATGTAGCCAAAAAATATTCAGAAGCTATCATTAACACAAGTTCAGGAGATATCGCCAACAAGTATTCAGGAATATTTATTCAGAAAATATTGTCAACAAATATTCAAAAGCCATCCAATTTATGAATGGTGATGGTCTATCTCGAATAATCCAAATCGGCAATTCGTTTTTGCAATATAATCAAGGATGAATTTTCCCTTATCAGTAGGTTTTGAAAAATATGATTTTTTTTTTTTTTTTTTTTTTTTTTTTTTTTTCCGATTTAACTTAGTATTTAATATAGTTTAAGAAATGGTAAAATCAGATATTGACGGGCATCTTGGCAAATTCATGGCGGCAATGCAAAATCGCTATCTGAAAGAAATTGTCCTGTCGTACTACTACTAATGAAATGTTTAAAATAATTGCAATAATCACATAAGATATTTATTTTCAATGGATCTGACTAAATCATATTCTAGGAAAAATGCACTTTAAAAAGTTGCATCTTTACTGTTGTAAGCACCATTTTAAACCTTGCTGTGCATTGGAAATAAATGCAGAGTGTTATACGTATTGCCCCAAATTAACTAAAAAAATTCAATAGTAAAGCATTAGAAAAAATAAGTTCATAATTTCTTTAATCAAACAATAATACCCGAAAATTTCCTTGTCAAACAGTGACAAAAATTTAACAAGTGGATCGTATACTAACGCTGTAACGCTAAATCGTTTAGATGTTAATAATTTCTCTCTGTTCTAAACAGTTAGTGCCATCGTTGTTTATTTTGTGTGTCTAGCTGTCTAACATATGTTTTCTCTCTGAATAATGGCAAATTGTTATTAAACTGTCGAACGTTAAGACAGATTTTTCACATATTATAAACGATATAATATTAAATATTGTGTATTTCAATGTGATACCAAATATGGTGGATTTCTATAATATTGTTCAACTTTTCTCTTGTGCTATGAATTATTAATATTCCAATTCAATGAAAGGCAAAGTTGCGAATAGTCGGGTAAAATCCAGCAGGGGTTAATGAGCGAAGCAAGTCGGGGTGAGGGAAAGCCTTCCTCGGGGGTTGGTGAGCGAAGCGAGCAGGGGGCAGAGCCCCATAGTCTATTTATATAAATGTGCATATGGGTTTACTTTATATCAATTCACAAATAGTCCTTTTTTTTTATACGAATTATTTCTGGCGCTTCAATAATTTTGCTGCCGACTGTAGATTTTCAAATGTCGAATCATGTTCTTAGACTGACTAAGAACATGACTCGACAATGATTTATTTAACAAAGCAGTATAAAGTGTACTTTTTTACACAGGAATTATTGCTATCGCTCGAATAATTTTGCTGTCATTGCAATCACTGCAATCACTGTATAATAACAATGATTGCTCCCTTCAAAGAATTGTTGATAAAATAAAACATTCGAGTGAGGGAGTGAATGGATTTTTACGTCGCACTAGTGCTAAGCTATGGGCAACTGGGGATGGTCTGGAACACATTCCTAAGGGTCCGTGGAGGATCAAAAGTGTGATGGCATGTCTCTGCACCATCTTTAAGAGTGCGTCCTAGATCGTCGCCAATTACCCATAACGCAGTATTAGTGCGGAGTTAAACTCATCCTATCAACCAACTAACTATCCCTGAGGGTGGTCCGGAGACATCTCAATATAGATCCTCCCCACAGGGAATGGTTACTCACTTCGGTAACTCCCAGGGGTATAATCAATAAAACGTTCGAAGACTACTGTTTTTATTATGCTATGAAAGCCGACTATATAAAGTACTCTAAAGGCCAAGAATTATTTAGAAACGACCCGAACGTTTGATTGTTCGCATGATAGCAAATAAATATTGACAACAAAAGAAAATAGAAGTTGGATAAAGACTCCACCGTAAATATGGACCGCATGAAGAGTATAAAACTATGAGAAATTCTTAGATATGTAAAATCACGTTAATGTCCCGTATTTAACACCTGTCCATAAAAAAACCTCGAATAAAGCTTACAGAGAAACATATGTAAAAAGAAATAAATTAGTTTAAAATGTTTTTCACTGACAAAAAGAAGCTTAATTTGCATGAACACGAAGAATCATATTGGCATAGGAGCTTTCAGTGGAAATGGACGTATTTTCAAGCGTCATCTATGAGGGGCGCTCTTATGATCGCGGCTGTCTTTTTGTCTAGAGTTTAGCTGAATATTGCTTTTGTAAAAAGGCCACAAAACAGACAGATGTATAAGAAAGTCACTTGCTGAATAGGGGTGAAAAGTTTAGGTGTTTTAGTTATAATTTCAAATAAATAATGCAACAACTATGCAAAAAATATAAAAATGTGGATTGAAGATAAGATTCCCATACTTGATAAGTCGGCTAATATTTCGGACCTACATTTGAAAGAGTACATTTGAGGTATCATAATGAGCAATATCTTCCTGCTAAATGCAGTCGGCAGCAAAGTTATTGAAGCACACATCCACACTTTTCATACATTTTTTTTTTTTTAAGTTTGATCGCTAATTTTTATCATGAACTCTTACTTTTTCATAAACAGCATAAGAATAAGATCATGACTCGACAAATATTTACTTAACAAAACAACATTAGGTGCGTAAATTTTAAATATGAATTATTGCTAGCGCTTTAATGATTTTGCTGCCGACTGTAATCAAATTACTGAGCATTCAGTATAGCATTGGTTGGTTGGTTGGTTGAGTTTAACGTCGCACTAGTACTGCGGTATGGGTAATTGGCGATGGTGTGGGACGTATCCCTAAGGATGCTCTGGAGACATGCCATCACAATTTTGATCCTCCATGGAGGAGATGGCTTTCCTGCTTCGGTGACCCCCAGAGATATAATTTGGATGGGAACATCGAGGCTTTTCGTGAGGCATCTAGTGTTGTATCACCATAGCAAGTTCGAAACCTCGTGAACTCTATGTCACAGCTAAGTTATTAAACACAAAAGAGGCCTAATATTTTAGATAATTCCATTAAAATTTAGAAAGTCTGTGATATTCCTATTATTTTGCTCCTATAGCATGTTTAATGAATATACAATTCATCATACTGTAACAACAATATAAATTGGTTTTAAATCTTTTTTATGTGTTTATATTTCCTATTTAGTTTTACACAATTTTCTATTTTGCTTAAATGTGAATTAATAAAATTATATATATTTTATAGTAATACAAATGAACGTTCTTTTTAGCACGCAGCTATAGTATAAGGCCAAAATGATTCTCTATCCTCTATCTAAATGTTGCTTATAGTATTTCATCGCTTATACGCGATGAATGATTTTTCTTTCTAGTTTATTTACAATGCAGTAAATTTTTCACATTACTATTTTCAAAATTTACCTGGAATAATTTGCATTCATTTTTTTTTTTTTTTTTTTTTTTTATACGGATTAATTCCAATTATTATTTATTGAAAATTCCAATTCCAATTATTATTTCTGGAAAATCATATTTTTTGAGAGAATTAGATTAACTAGGTGTTCCGTCTGAGAAACAGATCGAAATAAAGTAGCATTGCCTATTTTCATTACAGTAACAAAAAAACCAACAAATTCCCTGAAAAAAAAAAAAAAAAAAAAAAAAAAAAATGAAAAGGAAGTGGTTTATAATTATTTCGCAACGTTTTCGTCGAAGACGTTTTATTATAGAGTTCAAGATTTTGGTCAGAAAGTGGTCTTGACTTCAACGGAGTTGACGACTCGTTTATTACTAGCACTATAACTTAATGAGTTTAAAAAGGACAGATGGTCTTAGTTTTTCGAACAGCTGGAGGGGAAAAAAGAATGATGTGCGGACTCCTCTGTCTTTTTTATTAATGTGCACGAAGCGTTGAGAAGACAGAAAAAATATTCTATCATTTTTTGTTTCCAGCAAAATAGAGGAAAGAAGAATAAATAGAAAATAATTTTACTCAAAAAGAAAAATCAAATGTTATTTATGCATATAGTACATGTTTCAATATTTACAGACTAATAAAGTCACACAGCTTTTATTTATTTATTTATTTATATTTTCCTTAAAAAGTAATGAAATACAGTAAACATCCTAATTTAGTCTTGATACAAATGTTTATATACATGTTTGCAGGCTTCCACTGGCTGCGATAAAGGGGCCCGTTTAGCCTATAGCACGGCCCCGAGACTTTAAGGATCCCCAACAGGCAGCCAAAAATTGAGATTTTTTCAAAAGTAAAAATTGTGTTATAAATACTATGTTAACTGTAACACTGCAGAAGCTTTTCTCTTTCACATTTTGTTCTAACAGATGTGAAGAGTTCAGAATAAGCAATAATGTATAATAATAGAGCCTAATCTTGATAAGTTTCGTCATATTTTATGCATAACAACATTTCCTGATATAATTGAATTAGATAAATCTGCTATTGGATAAATTAAAAATTGCTGCAAGTGGACTTATAAAAAAAAAAGTCAAGGATTATCATTTTTGTTTCCATTTTTGTCTTCAAGCATTTTTCGGAAGGGCTCTCAAGCTGTTAAAACCGCCACGGCTTGTAGATAAATGTCGAGATCAATACTTTAATAAATGTTTGCTTATAACTACTAGAAAAAAAATTTTGATAGTGAGCTAAAATTTTTCAGAAAGATTGATAGGCAAATTGAATCGACAAACTTTTCCTGATTTGTATAAACATAAAAATAATCAAAACGCTACTTCGTACTTCTGAGATAACACACATATTCAACGTTCTCGATTACTTCTTGATATAATTGTGCGACTTGGTCAAAAGCTCGAGGGATTTCAAAAAGATAGAATTGACAAAATCCAGGTCTGACGTTATGGTTAGTCAGAAACTAAAATCTGGTTAAATTTCTGACCATTAGCAAAGTATATCTACAAAAAGGAGACACACTTTAATAATATTTACTGGGTTATCACTTTTCATAATTTTAGACACTGCAACAAAAACCAGTGTTCAAAATCGCAATTAATTATTTCTTTACATGACTTCATTACAAAAGTTTCTAATTAAAGCTTTTTTATACTTTAAAAAAAGTAAAATATTTCTGGAAAAAGCTTAAAAGGTAGCAGTAGTGGACACCTGTTCTCGTAGTGGACATATTTGAAATTTTAAAGGGGGAAAAAAAAAGCGAAATAGAAAGCTGATCGATTGGAACTATATTTTAAATTTCCGAAAACTACTTTTTGAACACCAATGTGTGTGTGTGTTGATTGAATGAAATAAAAATGTATAAATTTATGTCAGGATTTGAAAATAAATCAGGACTGAAAAATTTATGGTAAGTTTACCTTAAATTACCCAATAAGTTAAGAATCTTCTCGAATTTCGGGATGACTCTTTAAAGTTGCTGTAAACAGATTACCATTTAAACCAGAAATGAAAAGGACCGTCCATTACTCACTGGTCGATGATGACCAGTAGTGAATACACTTATAAACGTTATAATATACTGTTACAAAAAAAAATCTGATGTGGGCACCACATGACTTCCTTATACACTTTTAGAAATATACATGTTAAAAAACATTGTCACTGGACCCGAAACAGTTGGCTAAAAATATTAAAAAAAAAAAAAATGTGCCTTGAGAGGACTCATTTTAAAGTTGTGTCTTGGAGGGGGGGACATGTCAAAGTTGGGCCTTGGGGGGGACTCGTGTCAAAGTTGGGCCTTGGAGGGACTCATGTCAAAGTTGTAACTTGGGGGACTCATGTCAAAGTTGGGCCTGGGGGACTCATGTCAAAGTTGGGCCTTGGGGGGACTCATGTGCTTTGGGGGGGACCCATGTCAAAGTTGTGCCTTGGGGGAACTCATGTGCTTTGGGGGGGACCCATGTCAAAGATATGCCTTGGGGAGACTCATGTCAAAGTTGTGCCTTGGGGAGGGGACTCATGTCAAAGTTGTGCCTTGGGGGGGACTCATGTCATAGTTGTGCCTTGGGGGGACTCATGTCAATGTCATTTTGAAAAGATTTTGATGAAATTCTGGCAAAAGCAGAATTTAGTTTAGTACGGAGGACTATTAGTTTTTTTTTCTTCCCAATTATAACATCGCTTTCAAATTATTCAATTATATTTTCGATAAATTTTAGATTTCGATAAATGTCCATCGAAAAATGATTTCCACAAATGTCCAACTATCGAAAACGAAAACGCAAAAATCGCTGTCTGAGACTAATAGGCCCTCAGTCCTAAAATTGAATTATCACCGTGTTCTGAGTTTTTCTGAAAGTTAGTTAAAAACTGATGCAAGATTTGTACTGGTAACGCTGCCGAAGACAGCAGGGACCCTTAACAGTTGGCTGAAAGTATTAAAAAATTGCATTTTCACCGTGTTCTGATCTAGTCTGAAAGTTTCAAATGTCTAGCTAGTCGTGAATTTAGTTAAATAAATTTTCTGTTGAATCACATAAAATAAACGCTGCTGAGGGCAGTAGGTATCGGAAACAGTTGGCTAAAAATATTTAAAAAATGCATTGTCAACGTGTTTTGAGCTTTTCTGCAAGTTTCAAATTCCTAGCTAGTCGGGAAGTCAGATAAATTGCATGATTTCTCCAAACCGTTTCTGAGTTATTACCGTTTTTTGATACATTATGGCCAAAACCTATGTATTTTTTGTCATAATGAACCTAATTTTCTAAATATCTCCAAAACGGAAAAACATACAAAGTCCAAAAAGGGAGGTGCACAACTAGATGTTATAACACACCTCTGTACCAATTCGCAACTTTCTACGTCCAACCATTTTTTATTTATGCGACATACGGACACACACACAGACACACATACATTCAGACGTCACGAAAAATCGTGTAAAATCCCTTATATCTCTAAAACGGGAGTTCGTGTTAAGACGACACTTGCAGGTATACAACTAGACATCATGACAGTCACACGTATAAATTGGCAACATTCAGCGATCATTCGTTTTCGAGCAATGTGAAATACAATATCCATTTCGCAAATCGGGATTACTATACTTCCTTATACTTTGTATAAGGAAGTAAAAAGTTTAATTCAAGAAGTGAAATTTGCGCACTCATTTTAATCATATACGAGCAATGAGTACAAGAAATCAGCTCGAAATAATCAGATGAAAAACAAATTTTGATCTTGCAAAGTTCCATGATCAGTTCGTGACGTCATGACATGGTGTTAGACTCGAGATGAGTGGCAACAGCCGAAAAAGAATAGGGCGAGCAACAGAGGAGGACATGTTTAGTTTAGTTTGGCCCGGAGGAATACTCTTATTTTGTGTTTAAATGTTTTATATATGTTTTGTGATGTGACAGTATTGTGTTATTAAAATGCTCGTCTACATTTATGATATTTTTATTCAGTTCCATGACAGGATAATAGTTGCTCTCCCCGTGATGCGAGAATACGCAGACCAAGAATTCCTTACTAACTCATTTAAAACAGCAAGAAATAACGATAAGATGACAAAAAGTTTGCACTGTCTCAATTAATTAAAGTATCTAAACTTATCGCTGCGCGCAGAATGGGCTTCAGTCCTTAAAACCACTTTTTGAGAAAACTGAAAAAAAAAAAAACTACCGTATTTTGTTGAAAATAAAAAAGATCTGAAAAAAATTATACTTATAGTCTAGTGCCTAGAAAAATTTTCTAAAGTCTTTTTAATTTTAATGTAGAAAATTTAAGTCATACAGAAATTTATTGAGACCCTGGACTTGAGCCCGTTTTGCACGCATGTAGTAATGATGTGGATTTTTCGCAATTTTTTTTATCTTTCAGAAATAATCTTAAATATTCATCTTTATTTGTGCAAAGGTGATGTATTTCAAAGATTGAAACATTTTCTTTAACCTATTTAAGCCACACAGAAAAAAAAAATTACGACCCTGGACTGAAGACCTTTCAGCATGCATACGTGCATTTCTCTCAATTCTGTATTACCTTATATATTCATCTTTTATTTGTACATGGGTAATGTTTTTCAAAGAATGAAACGTTTCTTTACCATATTTAATTGTAAGTAAGGGAAAAAAAAGTGTTTTGTGCAAATATTTTTCAGTTAGTTGTTGAAATATCAGTGAGCATTGGACTTCGATTCTAACTGAAGCCTTTTTTGCTAGCAACAAGAAAATTAACCTCTCTGCAACATCCTAAATAATTTAATAATTATTAACGTCTTTTAATACTAACGTCTTTTCTATATACACCGATGGGTGAACCATCAAAAATACTGAAACCACAGCTATTTCAATTTTGAATAAAAAAAAAAAAAAGAAAAATGGACTGTACTCCTTTTTACACGCACTGATTCAAATTTGGTATCTTCAAATCATCGCTGTTCAAGACATTAATTGTAGAAAGTTGTAATACCTATCTAGAACGCGAAGAGAACTATTGGATGAAATAGAAAGTTCATTTTTCGAGTTTAAATTTAAAAGTGTCTACGACTGACTGATACAGTGCCCACCACTCATCTTAAAAATAACTTTTAATAAACTTATCTTAAATATTTTTTAAACAGTTTGAAGAAGAAGCATATTTTTGTTTTTAAGTAACAGATATAAAATTATGTACAAAACAGAATTTAATTTAGTACGACAAGACTTATTTTTAATCTATTCTCTCATAAGAAAGGGTGCAGTAACCGTGTTACGACCCTTAGCGATGGTTACTCTATTAGAAAGGTTTACAAAATTGTCCATTATCAACGTCGTCTTTGGTAACGTTCAATCGTAAGAATTTGTCCGTTTAAATAGAGACAAGATACTTGGTTTTCATGATGTCGAGCACGTTAATTGATACAAATTGGGCTTATTTATCCTTCTAAAATATTAACATAACATCCAGCTCAGAATTCATCTTAAAAAGTCTCCAGATAAAATATCCGTTTTTCTAGCGTTCCGTGCTGTTTATTATTAAAAAAGAAAATTTCTAAAGTACTTTTCCCTACATCAGCAACGTCTCTATAAACTAAATTTAATTATTCTGTTCCATTTTATTTCATCTTCCACACGTACTTTTAATTTCTTAAATTCAATATTATCTATATCATGGTATTACTTTAAATTTTCATATACGATTTTAATTATAACTATTTACATATTAATTACATTATGTTTTAATTTAATTATATTTTCTATACGAAATTCTAGCAAATTCCTATGTTATTGTATATATTTATATAATTCGTTTCATTAATTTTAAAATTTGTAAAAAGTTTTTTAAATTTTTAGAAACTCCTTGTGTCGAAGTGCGCAAAGTGGTCATATTTAATTACACATCACCGAAAAAATAGCAAAAATGTATGCATGAAAAATCCGAATGTAAACGTATAAATATACCAAAATTTCACAGTCGGATTTTTTTCATAATTACAATATTTTTCTTTACGTAAGAAAGTAAAAATAAAATTTGAAGATCACGAACAGAACTGCACCAGACAAGTAAATCTTGAAGAGAACAGTGGAAAAGCATCCCTTCGATTTTTCGCTACAAACCTTCAGGGAAGGACAAAACCGTGTAGCGGGGTGCCGCTTTTAATGACTGAAATCAGCGACCTCGAAAATACAGTTCTGTAACATGTAATTTAAACAGATTGCGAGGTTAATCTGGAGACACTCCTCCATTTTTTACCTTTTTTTTTTCCCTTTGTTCGATGATGAAAGAAATGAGCCACAACATTCATAACAAAAGCTAAGGGATTTATCGGAATAGGTAATGCATTTCCAAGAATTATCCAATTAAATAGAACTTCACTTCTTTGGAAATGGGGACAAACAAATAAATAAATAAAAGAACTTCAGTTTAGTAGAAGCAATAATATCTATATCCCAAATGGTTGTTTAAAACAATACCTACAGTTACATAAGCTATCTTCGATGTATAATAATAATTCGAATAAACATGATAGATGTTTAACTAATTAATATGCGTATTTTGTTTAGATGACTCAGAGAGTTTCAATGAATCAGAAAAATAGAAAACCTACTTCGTCTATGAACATATACTACGTAAGGTTGGTTGGTTGGTTGTAGGATTTAAGGCCGATTGACTCCTGATGTGTCCTAGGCCTAGAGGGATAATGCCCTCCGTGGGGGTCTTTCTAAGGGGTCCTAGCCCGTATTTACGCAAGTTTCGGAGGAAACCACGGAAAACTCCGAACGGCTAGGTCGATGAGCGCGACCTGGGATCGAACCCGGCACCTCCCATCTACCAGCTTTGAGCGCAGATATACTACGTAAGGAATCGCTCGGAACATATACAATGTAACGAATCGGCTCCAAACACAAACATATACTATGTAAGGAAAGTATACCTAAAAGTATACGTAGGCGCACTATATAAACTTCTGATATGCATGTTAGTAGTTATAACAATTCAGTTAAATATTTGAAAGGCAAATCTTAGCTCCTTGTCTACACACAAAAAAATTCGTATGATTTTACACGTAATTGTAGTGGTGAAAGGAAATAAATGTCTGCTTTTTGTAAGAAAACTCGCTGTTAATTAACCCAGTAATGGATTTGTTAACAAAAAAAAAAAAAAAAAAAAAAAAAAAACGGTGTATTCGCAATGAAATGATATAATACAGTGACTGTATTCATTTTTTTTATCTGGATACATGTTTTTCAATCATACCACAAGGCACACCCAAAAATCTAGGGAGTACTTCTAAGAACCCGGAAATCTAAAGCGCACTAATGTGCCGTGGCACACCACACCCAGAGTGTGATTAAACTTTTCGGAGGTTCCTATCCACATTTTTATGAATTTCAATGGTACGATCCATTTTATTAAAACTAGCAGGCTTTGCCCGCTTTGCTGGTCACTAAATTTAAAGGAAACTCTTTTCTATATAGCTTTATAAAAATAAAATAAAACAAAATACCGAAATTGCTCAAAATCTCGCTTCAGGTCCCTGCTGTCTTTGGCAGCGATTTGGTCATCCAATAAAACTCGGGCGCCTGTCCCTATTACCTGCGACAATGCCATACCAGTGGACTTCCATTTAGGTGCTTATTAGATAACAGTTTCGAAATAGATAGTATCGAAAAAATTGAAATATCCCTTTTACATTTGAATCCCAGTTATACATGAACAACATTATACGTGGTGCACATAATATTTGCTTTTACGTTTATTTCCTATGTTTATTTTGTTTATCCAATCAACCATAAAATGACAGCCATTTCACACCAAATATTACAATATGCTATGACCGGCTACGTCTGTCGCATGAGAAAGTCATTATTTTGTGGTTATATATAATTCATGGTTTGTAAACCTGATTATAGTACAACCTTAATATAGTTCTCTTTGGCGACTTTTGAAATTTTATCAACATTTTAGACTTAGTTCCCTTGTAACAATAAGACCTAATCCCTTGTAACAATATGCTATGAGCGCTATTTCTGCCGTATTTTAGACAACTAATCTTTTTATGGTTATTATATATTTCTCATTAAACATATTTTTATTTATTTACTAGCTGACCCGTCCGGCTTCGCACTGATGAACAAATTTTAGTTAAAGATGGATTGATATGTAAAAAATCAAGAAATATATCTGTATATATATATAAATTACGTGTCACGATGTTTGTCCGGGGTAAACTCCTAAACTAAGGAACCGATTTTAATGAAATTTTGCACACTGTGTGCAGTTTGGTCCAACTTGAGAGATAGGATAGTTTTTATCTCAATTTATTGTCACAATATTGTTTTATTGCAATTATTTGTTAATTATAGACCTTTATTAAAGTTGCTCCAAAATATCTGTGAGTTCCATTAATTTAATTGTTGCCAAAAAAAAAAAAAAAAAAAAAAAAAAAACTACGAGTTCATTTTCTTTCGACATAAAAATAAATACATTTAATCAAACGTGAACGTTAAAAAATTATAAACAGTTAAATTATGCATCTCACGAAAATTGACGTCATAATCAATTTAAAGATTTTATACACATTGATAAAGTGCTAATGTAGTTCTATCATAGATATAGTAATATATATAGATCTCTCATCCCCATGTTATCGTACAAAGATTTTTGATGCCGAAAAAAAAAAAATAAATAAAAGCTTTGGAAACAACCATTAAGTGGTATTGAAAAAAAAAAAAAAAAGAAAAAGAAAAGAAAGAAAGAAATATGAATTTGAAACTGTATCTGGAGTCTTCCATTCCCCTTTAGCAAATAAATTATTCATAAATTTTATTTGCTAAAATATTAGTATATATTCCCGTGTGTATTCACTCGGGGATAGACGGCCATATTTTGGTAAAAACGTCGTCTTTTCCCAAATGAAAATGAATAACTTTTTTCTCCCCAATGATCACTCTATTCTATATATGCTATACTATATCTATGAGTTCTATACGCAAGCGAAGTGTGACTCACTGACCGTCTGTGCAGCCTAGAAAAAGATTTCCTATGTTAATTGCCCACTGGATTTTTTGTAAGAAATTATTAAAAATCGAGGAAATTTATTTCCCGATTTTAATCCTTATATTTGGGTATAGATATGTATTAGTTATCGCGGGTGTTAGATTGAATTATTTTGCTGTCAAATGGACCTTATGCACGGGTGGCAACGGCTGCGGGTATTTACCTATCTCAGCGATTGATATTGGCTAATACAGCAATAAACAAAAATTTCAGGCTCAGCGATTGGCGTAGAGACTTTAATATTCCCGCAGTGACGTATGATGCATAAAGTCCATTGACAAAATTTTAATTTTAAATTTCAAAACTCTGTCGCCCTTGGCTTTTATTATTATTATTATTATTATTTGGCGATCAAAAGCATAACACGAAAATATACATGCCAGATGTATGCATTGTACGAAATGTAATATGTATTATTCATTGTACGTATGTATGACATGTGATATGTATTGTACGAAATATTGTTTCATATTCATTACTCTTTTAATATAAGTTGTTAAAATAACCATGATTTTTGAAAGGAATTAAATATTTTCGCCAGATAATTTGGCGATATTCTTTTTTTTTCGCCAAGGATGACAGAAATGAAATCTATTCCGCTGCAAAATATTAGTATCTTACATCAGATATTTTATTTAGACATTTGAAAACAAATTTGACTTCAAACTATGATAGAATATTTATCATTTTCCTTTTAATTAGTATATTATTAGTATATTAAAATTTAAAAGCATGGTATATAAAAAGTTTTTTTTTTTTTTTTTTTTTTCTTATAATTATTCTTATCTTAATCCTCAATGTTTCCCATCTTTATTAACTTGAATTTACTATTAAAATTTTAACATACTCAAAAACTTCTCATCACTTCGTTAAAATACACTAAACTTTTCCAAAATCTTTTTCTATTTAAAATGATACATGTATTTACTTTAAATGTCCAATATTTCATAAGATTTCCAATTTTAAAGTTTTAAAATATTTATCAAATTTACTTATTTTTCTGGTTTAGCCTTATTGTTTTCCTTTTTATAACTACAGCTGTTGCCATCTTTAAAATATTTAAAATGATGAGGTCATTTTATAGTAAAATTATCCATTATAGCATATATTATATTTCACTCCTCCATAAAAATTGATTTTAAAATCGTCTGTTTCTTTTATACTTTTATTTTAATAGAATTTTAATAGAATTTAATTTATATATTAGTCATTTTAGCAATTTTATCCAAAGTAGCATTAGAAATAATATATATCACTTCTCCATTAAAATTTATTGGACCCTACAATAAAATTAATTTGTGCTTAATATCAACACTACGAAAATTTTTATTAATCGCTTCCAAATTTTGACCTAAGTTTCAAATCTCAACCCTGTGGGTTTTTACATTGGCTACAACGTTTTCGTCTTTGTTCGTAAATAATAATTTGACTGTACTAAATAGTTTACAGCCGTATAATTCAACGTATAACTTAGTCACAGCAACGCGTGGCCGGGTCTGCTAGTCAGTTTATATGTTATAGTCAGGCAATATTATTAACTGGAAAGTCAAAATATAATTTTACAATTATTTTTTTTAATTAGTTGTTAAATGTTGGCAATTTTTACTTAATGCTATTTATTTATTTATTTATTTATTTCATAAAAAGAAACATTTCTTTACTCATGAATAAAAAATATTGAAAAATAAACCTATGACATGAAAATGTTTTTGATAAAATTGACTTCATAATAGCTTTAATTATTATTTATTTGTTCATTTCGCAAATATATTTAATTATTTCCATAATTGATTATTATTTTAATAATGTATATTAAAGGAGAAATCAATAATATGAAACAATATTCGTACAATATATACTATTACAGAATCTGGTGAGAAACAACCACACGACTTCCATTACCCACTATTACACGTAATATATACAATTTTTTGGAGATATTACTTGCATTTTTTGAGATTTTCGAGTAAGAGAAACTTGATACACGTATAAAGACACATACAACAGAGTTTGCATAGCGAGTTAAAAAATAAGGGGGAAAAAATAGATAGTTATTTTTTTAAACACGAATTTCCGAGATCTAAAACTGAACTACCTAATCAGGATGACCGTTAATATTCCTGTAATAAGCACGTAATACTTGAGAAAGGTTATCTAAATTGGATTAAAGAAAAAATTTTCAAGAATACGTTAGAGCCGTTTTTGAGATACCAACTTTTACCAAAACTTAACATACTCAATTATTGACCTAAAAACAATAATTACATACAAAAGGATATTTAATAGGAAGTTAACATGGCGAGTTTGAAAAAAATCCGTACAGGCGTTTTTAAAGGAACGCACTTGCGAAGTCTGAAATTGAGCTGTTTATAGAGGACGCCTATCAATTTTCCTGAACTAAGCAACTTTTCAATCGAAAGGGCATCTAATATATTATTTATACAGCAACTTTGAAGAAAATCATTAGAGGTGTTTTTGAATATGGGTTTACGGTCCCATTTCTGATTTTCGATGACCCAATTCCGGTTTTTCAATTTTCACGAAAATTTGGAAAATTTATCTGTACACCAGACCTGAATCACTTGTGAAGTTTAGTAGATCTATTTTTATTAGTTTTGGAGATATGACAGCCAGAAGATTACACACACACGTGCACATATACACACACACTGACCAATTGCCAAAACCTATACAATACTTCCACTACCTACGGTAGTAGGGTAATTGAAGTAAACACATACATCTCGTATTTACTACGATAATATACAGATTTTCGTATTACGTTTTCGATCGCCAAATACAAAAATCGCCAATGACGATAGATATCAAATCTATGCTTTGTTTTCAAATAAAATATTGACACTTTTAATTAAAAATTTATTTTACCAAAATTTATTATAGCTTCTAGCACTTAGAGAGAGACAGTGTAACTTTTGATTATTGAAAGAAAAAAAAAAAAAAAAAAGCAATCGGCTTTTTAGTTGTAGCGATCGTTCTCTACATATGCATATAAACCTTTCTTCTTTTTATATTAGTATAGCTATAGAGCATAGGTATATTAAATAGGTTTCCAATCAACATAATGTAACTCAAATAATTAAATGCTATTTACATTTCAGTAATGGCTGTATGCGCTATGTATATTGAGCTACTTGCCATAACTGTTAGTTGCTAAAAATAGTCGCCAAATAAATTTAAACATCTCAATACGCAAGCGAAGTGTGACTTCACTTACCGCCCATGGATGCAAGAAAAAGATTTTCCATGTTAATCGCTCATTGGATTTTTTTTTTTTAATCAAAATTCTAGAAGACTTATTTCCCGATTTTAATCCTCATATTTGGGTATAGATATGTATTAGTTTTTGTATGCATGCGTTAGATTGAGTTATTTTGCTGTCAAATTGACAAAATTTTAATTTTAAATTTCAAAACTGTCACCCTTGGCGTTTTTTGTATTTGGCGATCAAAAAGTAATACGAAAATATACATGCCAGATGTATATTTTCGTAATATGTATTGTACGAAATATTGTTTCATATTATTCGTTACACTCTTAATGTAAGTTTTTAAAATAACAATGATTTTTGAAAGGAATTAAATTATATTCGCCAGATAATTTGGCGATATTTTTTTTTTTTTCTGCCAAGGATGACGGATATCAAATCTATTCCGCTGCAACATATTAGTATATTATATCAGATACTTTATTTAGACATTTGAAAACAAATTTGACTTCAAATTATGATAGAATATTTATCCTTTCCCTTTTAATTAGTTTATTAGTTGTATGTTTATTGTGTAAATATCATCCTTTGAAATGAAATGTTTATGTTTTCAATCGAATATGGAAATTTGCCATTTTTTTTTCTAGAGTTTTGAAATTTAAAATTGCAATTTTATCAATTTTACAACAAAAACAATTTAATCTAACGGGTGCACATGATAACTAATACATATCTATATCCAAATATAGGGATTAAAATGGGGAAATAATTTTCCTCGATCTTTATTATTTTTTTACAAAAAATCCAGTTCACGTTTTATATTATTGTTCGAGTGAAAATATATTTTATTATATGTCTAAAAATAAATTAATTCGTAAATCTTTTTGGCAACAATTATAAATTAAAATAAATAATATTATAAAATAGAATTTCTTATTTTATTTTATTTTATTTATTTATTTATTTTTAAATTCCAATTTCGTTTACACACATCAGTTTAAACCACGGAGTAATAAAGACTCCGTGGTTTAAACATTGATGCTTAGATCATTATATTATATCATATCATATCAAATTAAATTATTAGAAAAATAAACACTTTTAATTCTATAATGACGTCAGATTTAACGTGTAAGTTTAACAATTAAAAAAGCTTTATATGAATTTCAATTTAATGCACGTGCAAATATATTTCTTTTCTTTTCACGTCAAGATATTTTAAAAACGAAATGAATATGTAAATGTTTCTTTTATGTTGGCAGCAGCTAATTTTTTTAATATTTCATTATTTCCATTTCTATTACGGCTTCTATGGGGATTTTAATTAAAATGCTCAGGTTTTAAACTAAAATTTATTTTATCAAAATTAAATATAGCCTATAACAATATGGCATACTGTAGCTTTCGGTCAGTGAAAGAAGTTTTTAAATCGGTTCAGTAGTTTCAGAGATTACCCTCCACAAACAAACAATTTTTTGCGCTTTATATAATGATATAGATTAGTGCTAGAGGCCTATTTCAGTCGGTACAGTTGTCGAATTTTTAAAATACACTCTTAATAGTGCTAAGGGCCTATTTCAGTCGGTTTATTGAATGGGGATTTATTGAATGAAGTCCCCCCAAAGGCACACCTTTGACATGAGTCCCCCCCCCAGGCCCAACTTTGACATGAGTCCCCCCCCAAGGTACCCCTATTTCAGTCGGTACAGCGTTGTCGAATTTTTATAATACACTCTTAATAGTGCTAAGGGCCTATTTCAGTCGGTTTATTGAATGAAGTCCCCCCAAGGCACAACTTTGACATGAGTCCCTCCCAAGGTACCCCTATTTCAGTCGGTAAAGCGTTGTCGAATTTTTATAATACACTCTTAACAGTGCTAAGGGCCTATTTCAGTCGGTTTATTGAATGGGGATTTATTGAATGAAGTCCCCCCCAAGGCACAACTTTGACATGAGTCCCCCCCAAGGTACAACTTTGACATGAGTCCCCCCAAGGCCCAACTTTGACATGAGTCCCCCCAAGGCCCAACTTTGACATGAGTCCCCCCAAGGTGCAACTTTGACATGAGTCCCCCCCAAGGTACAACTTTGACATGAGTCCCCCCCCCAAGGCACACCTTTGACATGAGTCCCCCCAAGCAGTGTTGGGCAAATTTCAATCATCTGGACGACTAACGATTAATGATTAAATTAATCGTTAATCAAGAATATTTTGACTAATGATTAATTCAATCGTTAATCAAAAATATTTTGACTAATGATTAAATTAATCGTTAATCATAAATATTTTGATTAACGATTAATTTAATCATTAATCGCAAACGTTTTGATTGACGATTAAATTAATCGTTAATCGTAGATTTTACGACTAACGAATAATTTAATCATTAATCATATTTTTTATGACTAACGAATAATTCAATCGTTAATCGTATTTTTATGACTAATGATTGAATCAATCATTAATCAAAAGTTGTATGACTAACGACTAAATCAGTAATTAATGATAAATTTTATAAGAAATAATAAGAATTCACAGTAAACCTTTTTTCAATATCATTTAAATGTGTTTAGGACTTCACATTTCGGTCTGTCTATATGACTGTCAATCTGTCCATCAGCTTTTCTTGTCATAGTTTTAGTAGAATGACCTGAAACTGATGTATATTACTCAGGTAGCGTTCTGCGACGGGTGCGAGTCGGGTTAGCATTAATTTTTGACCCACGGATAAAAACGTGAGTCTACCCATATTAGAGAATTATTTTATGTTGCTTTTTCAGGAATACAATCTTTTGAATGCAGAGATTGAATGGCATTTTCTTCCTTCGTAGCAATTTAAAGCAACATGACTCATAACGTAAGTTTAATTCGTTAAGAAGAAATGCTTAATATTAATACTTGACGTAAAATCGTTGTATGAGAAAAAAGTTTGCCTTTCAAAGTATATGCCTTGCCTTTCAATGTGTGTACTGTGAATGTTTGAAACAGTTGATTTTTACTTTCCAAACACTACAGTGAAGATAGTATTGTAATCACGTAAAAAATAGGAGTTTGAGATTTTGGTAGTTCTATACGTTTTGAGGTTCCCTAAATTCATATTTACTATTTCTACGATGATGTATGTGTGTATGTATGTGTACATGTATGTGAGTTAACACGATAGCGTCTAAACGCTTTGTTCAAATGAGCTAAAAGGGGGTATATATATATTATAGCTCACCATAGCACGAACCCTGTTGATTTTAGTGAATCTAGCACTTATAGATTTTTTTACTGGGACACAAAGAAAAAATTTTCATCATCATGGTCTAAGGGCCCAAATTTTCTATAGTAAAGTAACATCTAAATGCCTTATTCGGCTGAGCTGAAAATTTATACACATGTTACGAGTAACAGTCGCACAAACTGTACAAATTTTGGTGAATCTAGATTATATATATATATATATATATATATGTTTATTCTAAAGAGACACAAAGAAATTTTTAAAGTAAAATTTCTTTAGGCGCGTTGAGCACTTTTGGGTGAACAAAAATCATTGAACTCCCGTCATCGTCAACTGACGCTTTCCATCCTTGCATGATACAAATAATGTATCATACAATTAACTTGCTAATGTAAAGTGTTAATAATTATATACTGTATATTGTTTTACAATCTGGTGCGGCTCTGCACGACTTCTCTCACCTCCGGGCACTGTGTCTATAGCAGTTAGACCTCACGAAACCGTGAGAAAGCCCACAGCCGCCATTTTTCTCACGTTTTTACAATCTGGTGCGGCTCTACACGACTTCTCTCATCTCCGGACACTGTCTCTATCCCAGTTAGACCTCATCAAACCGTGAGAAAGGCCAAAGCCGCCATTTTTCTCACGTTTTTACAATCTGGTGAGGCTCTACACGACTTCTCTCATCTCCAGCCACTGTCGCTTAACGATTGCAGCCGGAAACGTTGCAGTTAGACTCACAGAACCGTGAGAAAGGCCAAAGACGCCATTTTTCTCACGTTTTTACAATCTGGTGCGGCTCTACACGACTTCTCTCACTCCGGACACTGTCTCTATTGCAGTTAGACCTCACAAAACCGTGAGAAAGGCCAAAACCGCCATTTTTCTCACGTGTTTACAATCTGGTGCGGCTCTACACGACTTCTCACATCTCCGGACACTGTCTCTATTCCAGTTAGACCTCACCAAACCGTGAGAAAGGCCAAAGCCGCCATTTTTCTCACGTTTTTACAATCTGGTGCGTCTTTACACGACTTCTCCCATCTCCGGGCACTGTCTCTTAAGGATTGCAGCCGGAAACATTGCAGTTAGACCTCACAAAACCGTCAAAAAGGCCAAAGACGCCATTTTTCTGACGTTTTTACAATCTGGTGCGGCTCTACACGACTTCTCTCATCTCCGGACATTGTCTCTATTGCAGTTAGACCTCACAAAACCGTGAGAAAGCCCAAAGACGCCATTTTTCTCACGTTTTTACAATCTGGTGCGGCTCTACACGACTTGACTCATCTCCAGCCACTGTTTCTTAAAGATTGTAGCCGGAAACGTTGCAGTTAGACCTCACAGAACCGTGAGTAAGGCCAAAGCCGCCATTTTTCTCACACTTTTACAATGTGTGGTGCGGTTCTACACGACTTCTCTCACTCCGGACACTGTCTCTATTGCAGTTAGACCTCACAAAACCGTGAGAAAGCCCAAAGCCGCCATTTTTCTTACTTTTTTACAATCTGGTGCGGCTCTACACGACTTCTCTCATCTCCAGCCACTTTCTCTTAAAGATTGTAGCCGGAAACGTTGCAGTTAGATCTCACAGAACCGTGAGAAAGGCCAAAGCCGCCGTTTTTCTCACGTTTTTACAATCTGGTGCGGTTCTACACGACTTCTCTCACTCCGGACACTGTCTCTATTGCAGTTAGACCTCACAAAACCGTGAGAAAGCCCAAAGCCGCCATTTTTCTCACCTTTTTACAATCTGGTGCGGCTCTACACGACTTCTCTCATCTCCAGCCACTGTCTCTTAAAGATTGCAGCCGGGAACTTTGCAGTTAGACCTCACAAAACCGTGAGAAAGGCCAAATCTGCCATTTTTCTCACTTTTTCAATCAGGTGCGGCTCTACACGACTTCTTTCATCTCCGGACACTGTCTCTATTGCAGTTAGCGCATTAAATAAAATTTTAATATAAATTTTGTAGTCTTAGTTTATATTAATGAATAAAAAAACACTTCATTTAAAAGTGTTTCCTGCACAATAAAATATTTCCTGACGATTCAAGAAATACACACGTAATTTTTCAAATTTTCACTTCTGTCAGCACTCCCGGAGTGCAACTTTTTTTTTTTTTTTTTTAAATCATTATGGTATAGACTCAAAATTTTTAACTGCGATAGCGTCTAAATATCTTATTCAATTAAGCTGAAACTTTATACACATGCTATAGGTCGCTGTTGCAGAAAGTGTATAGATTTTGGTGAATCTAGCGCATATAGTTCTTTTACAGAACACAACGAAAAATTCTTTATTATTTAGCTCAAATTCTTTAAAGTGTGTTAGCGTCTAAACGCCATATCGGTTAAGCTGAAAATTTATATGCATGTTTTAAATTACCGTCACGCTAACTGTATGAAATTTTGGACTGTGTAGCGCTTTTAAGTTTTTTATAGAGAAACACAAAGAAAAAATCTTTATCATTGTTGCTTAACAGCTCAAATTGTGTTTAAAATGCGATAGAGTCTAAACGCCTCATCTGTTTGAGCTGAAACTTTATACATATGTTAAAGGTCACCATTGAACATAATGGATAGATTTTGGTGAATTTAGCACGTATAGAATTGTTACAGGGACAAAACGAAAAAGTCTTTTCAATTATGCTCTACGTTCTCAAATTTTTAAAATGCAATAGCGTCTAAACGACATATGCGATTGATCTGAAAATGTATGTACGTGTTATAGATTGCAGTCACACGAACTCTAGGAATTTTGGAGAATGTAGCACTTACATTTTTTTTCACAGGGACACAAAGAATTCTTTATTATTGTGGTTGCGGCTTCAAATTAATAGCGCCTAAACACCTGATCGAATTCAGCTGAAAATTTATATGAATATTATCGGTCACCATCACACGAACTACATAGATTTTGGTGAGTCTAGCATTTATAGATTTTTACAGGGAAACGACGAAAATTTCTTTATCCTTATCATCTGTGGGCTCAAATTATTTGAGGAGCAGTGATGTAAATGAACAACATACTATCTAAACAAAAATAATCAAATACCCTATATTAATTTTCTCTTTCGTTTGTTTAAGGACTTCTCTTCCTATATATTTACAATCATTAATTACTTAATGTTCAGAAAGTCGAGAAGAGTCACACCATTTTTAAAGTAAGTGTAATACGCAAGAAATTTGGTCATATTACACACTGAATCTTTGTTTGTAATTAGATTAGTTATTTTTAATGTAATTTAAAATTTTGACTAATGTATATAAATAAAAAGCAAAGAGTTTGTCGGGAGCACATCCGGGTGGCGTATCTCCGAACTGTTGGCGCATACAGGTCAACCTGGCGAATTTTTGTAGCTCGCGCCAAAACCCTTTCTGTCGCAAAGCAACCCTTCATTCCACTTCATTCATGATTCGTTAAGGATTCGAGCAATCTTTTTTTTTTTTCCCCCAAGAGAATAAACTATTAAAAATGTGTCAGTGGAGTTTTAGTATCGTAATTCTTAAATAATATATTTAATGCAAAAATTTATTAGAAATCCTCCACCCTTTAAATTTAATTTAGCAAGATTAATGAAGAAATAAAATTGTAATATTCTAATTTTAAAGCTTTTAAAATTGTTCTTGAAATACATTTATTTATTTATTTATTTATTTTACTTTCTCTTACGAACATATATGGTAGAGAAAGTATTGTTTTGGGGTCAAATTTTCGAAATTGAATTTTTGTTATATATACACGTTTTGAGGCTCCCTGAATCATAATTGTTAAAAATGTGTCAATGGAGTCTTTGTATCGTTATTTTTAGATAATATAATTTAATGCCAAAATTTATTAGAAAACCCTTTAAATTTATTTTATCAAGATTAATGAAGAAGTATATTTGTAATATTATGATTTTAAAGCTTTTAAAATTATCCTTGAAATACATTTATTTTATTTTATTCTGTTTTATTATTATTTTTATTATTATTATTATTTACTTTCTCTTCGTCAAATAAAATTGTTTCTAAACCTATTTTAGATTATTTGAAAAGTACATTAAACTTTACATTCTTACGCTATTGATCTTAAGCTTTAATGTGCAATCTGTCATTATAATATTGAAATGCAGGGTGAAAAAGAAAGTCGTGTGAGTGACACACCAGATTATCATTATTACGCATCATTATTTAGTTTATTTTACCCATATATTGTAAGAAAAGTTTTATTTTTGCTACATTTGCTTAAATATCATGAAACAAAAAATTAGGTTTTTAGCGGTTGCCTGAATGTGTGTGTCTGTGTGTTTGTTATCACCATACCTCAAGAATAGATATTGGGACTCGGATGAAATATTAAGTAATTCGTGTGCAGTGACTAAGAAAAGAATTCAAATTCATTAAGTCTATGTGTGAATTTTCTGGTAAATACAATTTAATATTTTTGGATGAAACAAAAAAAAAAAAAAAAAAAAAAAAAAAATTGAACATTTATTTTATGTGCATAAAAGAATGTTTCGTATACAATGTAGAATGTATATCCTTTATTAGAAGTTTACACAGAACCCCACAAAAGAATTCAGATATATTCATACAATGGAATTGCTGAAAGGTCATTTCATGTCGTGCTATGTGTTTTAAATTCTGTACTAAATTAGTACACTATATTGTGTTTGTAAAATATATAGTAAATATACAGGTCTACCCCAAATTAAATAAAAGCATTTCTTTTTATAAATAAAAATCAATGTAATAAATGCAATTAAAGTTTAATTAATTTAAAATTATTCTCTTATTCTAATTTACTTTATCTTATCCGTAAAAGGTCGCGAAAGCATTGTTTTCGGATCACGTTTTCGAAATTGAATTTTTGTTACATTTATATGTTTTGAGGTTTCCTGAATCCAAAAATTATGTTTTTAGTGGTTGGTTTATGTTACTTGTCTGTGTGTATTACAGATATTGAGTTTGTAAAATGGATGCATCAGTTTTTAAATATCACTTATGTCATTGATAAGGACAATATTGCTTTGGAACAATGTAAGTTGTAAACTTCACATGTTATTCAAAATTTACGTTTTCTTTTTAACATGGCAAAATAGAGCAAAATTTCGTTTAAACGTCCATTATGCCAATATTTTGTCGTAAACATGTCAGACTAATATTTTAAAATATATTTTTTAATACACTTCATTAAATATGAACATTTTAATTTGAAACTTTAGTAATTAAATATTGTGTTTCCTTCATTTGACAAATTAGGCCAATACTTCCCACGATCTTGCAATATGGGGATCAGTTGTGTTGGAAATTAATGTACGAAAACAATCCTAATAAAATTAGTCATTTAATTACGATAAATCAAATTTATCGAATCGGATAGAGGGTAGCCTATGAGGTGCGGCATTTCAGTCTGCGACTGTGTTGAGTGTTCTATCATACTCATTCCTTTTAATATGAATACATTTCGCTCTCAATAGAAATTAGTAAAAATAAATATAGGATGAAAATGGTTATGCGCATCATTATTACTTTGATTTGTATAACATATTAAGTTAGATTGTTTATGATTACTGAAAAACAAATAGAATAGCATTAATAAAATGTTTAACGTTTTATTTTATAACTTTGTATGTTGGGGTTGGGGGGGTGGGTAAAGAATGAGAAATGGACATGTCCGAGGAGGAAATTATACTTAGAAAATTTTATGAATTTCAACCATAAAATTTAACACGAAATATCTATTTTATTATGATTAAGATGCTCTTTAAAAATACATAATAGATAAATATAAGGTGATAATTTATGAAAATTCAAGCACTGCATCGTAAGAGAGATATTTTATAAAGTCATACATTTTAAAAATTTAAATACAAAATGACAATAAAAATAGTTGAAATGTAAAATGGCGTACTACTGATTTGGACTTATGAACATTTTTCATGCATTTTACTAAGAATTTGTAATTTGTTTGAACAATTTTTACAAACTTTTTGGCCTTATACATGAAATCGGATCTCAATGCTAATATATTACCATTATTATTATCTACTTCTCTATTCGGATAACTATTTCTTAATTTCAAGATATGTTTCGTTTTGCGATTTAAATCCTACATTAATAATCAGAAGAAAAAAAATTAATAACAAAAATAGAAAGAAAGAAAAACGCCGGATGTTTATTTATACAGGTTAAGCGGCGTGAAGTTTCTCTTTGCACTTCCAGATTTGGCGAAAATCGCATTCTCTGGCGAAAAATTGTGAATTTGTTCTGCGTGCGCCAACAGTTCGGAGATACGCATCCGGGTGGACCACTCCTATTTTTGATTGGTCTAGATTTAACTACTTTGGTGATGAAAGTCGGCCTTTTTTTTTTTTTTTTTTTTTTTTTTTTTAATAAAACGGATGATTTTTTTAAAAAGATACTGCATAGATGTTATATTTTTTAAAAGAGTTCTAAAAATTGTTCATTTTTTGTGTGGACACTATATACCAGAAGTTATTAAAGATATTACGTTGCAAAGTTTTCTTTTAATTAAATAAAATATGAAAATAAATATTCGTTATAATTTATTAGTTGCCCCACCCCCCAAGAAAAAAAAAAAATAAATAAATAAATAAATAAATACGCGTTCATTTTCTTTTGACATAAAAATAAGTACATTAATTTAAACGTGAACATTAAAAAATTGTAAAAAAATAAATCATGCATCTCACAAAAATGACGTCATTATCACTTTAAAATTTTCTACATGTTGATAAAGTGCTAATGTAGATCTATAGCTATAAGATTCAACAGAAAATTTAAAAGCATGGTATATAAAAAGTTTTTTTTTTTTTTTTTTTTTAATCTTATAATTATGTATAATTTTGTTGTCATTTCGGCGATGAGTTGATATGGGTATCGCAAATGCCTAAGTAAACATTTTGGCGAGAAACGTCCAAGTTACTTCAGTGCCAAATTTCATGTTCCGCCAAGAGTTCCAAGCTTTTTTTTTTGCACAATATTTCTCAATTTTATTTTAAATATTTTTGTAATGCGAGTGCGGAAAAAAAGGAATTTTTTTTTTTTTTTTTTTTTTTTTTTTAATTGGTCTAATTATACAAAATATCTTCATGTAAAATATTATACGCTTTCCGTTCTGTTTATTATCAAAAAGAAAATGACTAATGCAGTTTTTCCTGTATTATTGACATTTCTATAAATTAAATTAAATTAAATTATACAGTACCAAGACGTTGCGTTGAAGAAGTCTGCCGAAGTCAGAGAGCGCCCGAAGTGAAGTTTTTAAGCAATTTCAATGTATTTTCTTTTTAGTTTTAATTTGCTGAACTGTATAAAAAATATAGATTATTTTTTTAATTCATTTAAATATAGTGACCAACGAAGCAGGCAAAGCCTGCTAGTACTAATCTATATATATAAAAGAGTAAACTCACTGATTCATTAATTCACTCACTGACTCAACACGGCTATGGCGATCCCCCGTTCCCCCCCGGGGGGGGCAGAAGGTAAAAACCACGTTTTTAAGCATAACTCGGTTCCAAATTATTTCACAGTGAAGAAATTGCAGATGGGGAGACTAGACTTGAATACAAAAAAATCATTTTCTGCGATTTTGGAATTTTGGATTTTTAAGATGGGTAAGGGGTAAAAATGAGGTTTTCGGGGGAGGCAAAAGGCAAAAACCACCTTTATAAGCATAACTCGGCTCCAAATTACTTCACGGTGAAGAAATTGCAGATGGGGAGACTAAACTTGAATACAAAAAATCATTTTCTGCGATTTTGGAATTTTGGATTTTTAAGGGGGTAAGGGGGAAAAATGAGATTTTCCGGGGGGGGGGGGGGGCAGAAGGCAAAATACACCTTTATAAACATAACTCGGCTCCAAATTACTTCACTGTGAAGAAATTGCAGATGAGGAGACTAGATTTGAATACAAAAAAAACTTTTCTGCGATTTTGGAGTTTTGGATTTTTAAGGGGGGAAGGGGGTGAAAATGATTTTCGGAGGTGCAGAAGGCAAAAACACCTTTATAAGCATAAATCGGCTCCAAATTACTTTACGGTGAAGAAATTGCAGATGGGCAGACTAGACTTGAGTACAAAAGAATCTTTTTCTGCGATTTTGGATTTTTAAGGGGGGAGAGGGGGTAAAAAGGATTTTCGGAGGCAAAATTAGCAATGCATGGATTTTCGAGTAAAATTCTAGCAATAATAGCTCAAAGATATAAAAAGAAGAAATGCCAAGCGTCTTCTTGAAGGTATTTGCAAAAACTCATTTTTGATTTTTTCCGATTTTCAATTTTGGGTTTTTTTTTTTTTTTGGGGGGGGGGAGTCGCGAGGGGGTAAATTCGATCCCCCCTTTTAGCACTAAATTCATCCGTGGAAATCTATGAGCTGAGGTCACAAATTTTGTGTGTGGCTTATTTACGTGTGTCCAACACCCATTGTAACGGGATTTTGTGAAAGACCCCTCCCTTTTACACCTTTGGGGGTTGGGTGGGGTGGGGTGGGGCATAAAAGAGAAAAATCACTGATTCACTGACTCAACACAGTCGTTGCGATTCTATGAGAGATAGACTCGCACATTTTGGTGAGCACGTTGGTTTTAGGAGACTGACGCCCATTATGGCAGGATTTTGCGAAATATCCCCGCTCCCCCCTGGGGGGGCAGAAGGCACCCCCTTATAAGCATAATTCGGCTCCAAATTGCTTCACGGTGAAGAAATTGGTGAGAGAGAGACTACAGTGCAAAAAAGCATTTTCTGCGATTTTGGAATTTTGGATTTTTAAGAAGGGGTGGCGGTAAAAACGATTTCCGCAGAGAAATTTAGCAAAATACGGGTTTTTGGATAAAACTGTACCAATAACAGCACAAAGATATAGAAAATTGTCAAGATCCTTCTTCAGAATATTTCCAAAACCTCATGTTTGTTTTTTTGCGATTTTCGTTTTTTTTTTTTTTTTTTTTTTTTTTTTTTTTTTGGGGGGGGAAGGGGTTACACCCATTGCAATGGGGTTTTGCGAAAGTCCCCCCCTTTTCCCCTTGGGGGTGGGGGGGGCAATATAAACCCGTTTCCAAGTATAACTTTGCTTCAAATTATCTCAGCAAGATTAATTTGTATATGTGGGTTGTTTATGCTTTCCCAACACGCACAGTAAAGGGATTTCACAAAATTTCACACACCCCCCTTTAAGGGCGGAGGAAGGCAAAAACACGCTTATAAGAGTAACTGTGGTCCAAATTATCTCAGGATAGCGATTTTTTGATATGTCAATTGGTTATGCATACTCAAGACACATACTAAAAAGAGATTTTGTAAAATTCCGTCCTATTCCCTCTTGGGGGTGGGGTTGCAAAAAGCATGTTTCGAAGCATAACTTTTCTTCAAATTATCTCAGTAAGCTTAATTTTTACATATGAGTTGTTTATGCATTCCAAACAAGCATTATAAAGGAATTTAGGAGGGGAGGGGGGCAAAAAACGCTTTTAAGAGTAACTCTGCTCCAAATTATCTCAGAATAGCGATTTCTTGATACGTCGATTGGTTATGCGTACTCAAGACACACACTACTAAGGGATTTTGTAAAATTCCACCTTATCCCCCTTCAGGGTGGGGCAAATCATGTTTTCATGCGTAACTCTGCTCCAAACTATCTTAGAAGATTTTTTATTTGCGGGGTGGTTATGCATTCCCAACACGCACTATAAGTCGATTTTGTGAAATTTTCCTTTTCCCCCCTTTAAGGGCGGGGTGGGGGGTGGAAACACGTTTTAAAGAGTAACTCTGCTCCAAATTATCTCACGAAAGCGATTTTTTTATAGGTTAATTGGTTATGTGTACTCAACACAAACAAACAACAAAGGCATTATTTGGAATTACGTGCTATCACCCCCTTGAGGGTTGGGGGGGGGATTAAAAACATGTTTCCATGCAGCCTTTGTCATGTTGATGTTTTCTTTTGGTTTTTCATAAATTTGTTTGGATATGATGGTTTTGAAAATTTTTAAAACAATATCGCGGTCAGCAGGCTCCAAACAGATCAACCATTTATTTTTAAAACATGGATATGACAAAGCAGCAATTGCAGCATTTTGTGATTCTGGTTTGTTGATATCAAACAAATTTTCAAATCTTGAACTTACACTCTGTTTGTATGTTTCAATTAATGATTTGCAATAAGCAAAATTGTTCTTTTTGTCAATTTTCTTCAATTTTTTTCTAAGAGCAAGAAGACAAGGTAATGTAATTCCATAATAGGTGTTCTGTTCACTTTGCATAATATCAAGCGCTTCATTGATGGGCGCAGAACATACTAAATATTCTTTTATGTATTCGAAGTCGCTATCTGTAAAAGTATTTTTTATATTCAAAGCCTTATGTAACTGTAAATTCTTCTCTTTTATATTTAAAATTTGTTGAAATGCATCAAATAAACTATTCCACCTTGTTTCTCCAGGTCTACTCAAAGTATGCTGTAGTGTATCATATATTATTTCTGAAGTACGGGGGCGTGCCGTTGCCTTCCACAAAGCATTGCACTTTTTCATTACACTGCAATGTTTGTTTGATAATGGGGTATCATTTAAATTCAAAATTTTATTAGCATCTGTTGTTGCACATAGACTTAGTGTATGCGCACAGCAACGTAAATGCGCTGGTAACAATAATTCGTCAGCATTTAAAATTTCGGGAAAATCCACGTATGAATCAAACGATTTTTCATCTTCGTCTTCAGAATATTTTCTAGGAGTTACCTCATCTTGCATATGATCAATATTCTCTGATTTCCAATATTCACTTGTTTCAACATTGAAGAGCTGCACGCCAAACTCCTTAAAGGCTTTTATGAAGTTAGATCCATTGTCTGTTATTGATGCCACTATTTTACTTGCGTCAAGATTAAAATCTTGGTTAATTTCCTGAATTACTTCAGATAAGCGGTCATAACTATGTGTACCTTTCAATCTTTGGCAGGCTAATGCAGCCGACACCCTGCGCATATCATTGTTAATCCAGTGGGCTGTCATAACAAGGAAACTTCGTTTTTTGCTGGACCATATATCTATCACTTTGTAAATCTAAAAATATTTTCGAAAAATATGGGTCTTCTATAGTTCTTAAAGATACCATCGAATGAATAAAATATTTAGTTATATTTTCTTCAAACGTTTCTTGAGAAATTGTTTGTGCTTTATTTTGTGTAGGATAAATACTTTTGGAAATGCTAACGCTATTGCTTGCATTTTTATTTTCAGATCTTTTTCTTTTATTATACTTCTTATATTCTTTGACACAATCTTCTCCATGCCGCCGTTTTAGATGACTAAGGAAATTGGATGGTGCAGGGATGGAACACGGGCGCAGAATTCATACCACTATCAATGTAAGAAAATTTTCTACTTCTTAAATCAACGATAATATAGTTAGAGAAATTTCTTAAACAAATTCCGGTATGAATTCTGCGCCCGTGTTCCATCCCTGATGGTGTGTTATAACGTCCTTTTACTTTAACTTGTTGATTAACCGGACATTTCATACATAAAGCCACAGGTGTAGAAGCATTAGACTCTTCAGGCAAGTACTTAAAAAATGTTCCATCCAATAAAAGAAGCCGCGGTCGGGAACAGCTGAATACATAAATTGAAGGAGGTGTATTGTTACTATCACAGTAACTGATGGCAATATCATAAGCTTCATCATCATTATCTGGAATTTCCATTTTTTACCAAGAAAGAATTATTTTTTTCACTTATAAATATTCGACAAATATTAACATTTAATATATTTATACAAATAAGCGGGATAGTAAACAAAATATCACAAAATGTTCCATCTTTCTCAATAAAATTGTAAATAAAAAAATTTTATCTTTCAAA
Source organism: Salticus scenicus (assembly GCA_963930645.1). Classification (NCBI taxonomy): domain Eukaryota; kingdom Metazoa; phylum Arthropoda; class Arachnida; order Araneae; family Salticidae; genus Salticus; species Salticus scenicus. The sequence goes on from OZ005656.1 coordinate 92,523,668, forward strand.
ACTGTTGCTAAAAATAAATTTTAAAACAGGAGAAAAAATATATATTTCGCAGACGAACAAATTTTAAATATGTAATTATTAAAGTCATTTTTAATTTATTTTTATTATCTAAATATTCTCATTGGAATATTTAAAAAATGTTTTATCTGCAGACGATAAATTCTCATTTACTAATATATCTTCAAATTAAACATAGTTTTTGTTATTTTAGTTTTCTAGTCAGGAAGACAAAATTCAAATCAGTTTTTCATTCAAGAATATGCACAAACTCAAAATAAATTCATTACATAAATAATTATATAACCGGTTGATGTAGCTAATAAGCTCAGTAATATTTTTAAGAAATATTATTTTATGCATTTTTAGTAGACTTGCGTAAACTGAAAAGAAATTTCAGTTTAAACTTCATTTTAAGTATTTTTAAAATAAAGAAAAGTGTCGAAAATTGAGTACCTAATAGTTTTTAATTTTCATTTTTATAATTTTCATTTTTGAATTTGCGAAAATACCATGTAAACTATTAACTATTTATAAAACAAATTAAAGACCTCTATTTAAGAGATATGCTACCCAAATACTTACGTATTTAGGTACTTTCGAATTAAGAAATTTTGTCAAATATCTAGAAGAATTCTATAGGAATCATCTTGAAACTTCGGTAGTGTAAAGAACATGTTATACCTCACGTTTTTCAGCAAAATTTGTGTCCTGAAGAGGAAAAGTTCACCAGTGTAAAAAAATAAACAAAATCCAAAATGTTGTGGATCACCTTGTAAAAGATAATGCTTTAAACTCGTTTTGGTTGTAGCATATGATTATGAGGATTTTTTTTTTCATTATCTGTATAAATTTTAAGAGGTTACCTCATATGTTCATGAAGATATAACGGTTTCTTTAAAAAATCACAAAAAAATTTCTCCTTTTTTAATTAAAACACGTAGGGCATTAGATCCAGTGGATATTGAGAAACTTACATGAAAACACCCAAACATGTAAATTTAAAACCTTCATGTAAATTTAAAACCTTCCGAGAGATACGAGGCTTAAAACAAAAGCAAATGCACATGGTAAATTATAATTGCAGCTATTAATGTATCTGAATATTTTAGTGTTAATCATATCATATTCTATACAAAACATTATGTTAGAATATTAACAATACATAAAATTTCTTTATGATTTTTACAGTAGAAAATTATTTAAATATGATTTTTAAAAATGTCTGACCTAAAACACAAACTAGTTGTACACGACCTATTAATGCCATTCTTAATAGGGAACATTCCATTGTGAACTCCACTAATAAATAACAATTTTTAAAATTACTAAAAGTATTGATGGGGGCGGGAGACAGGCAGGTAGAAAAATAAACAATCGGACAGAGAGACACACAAGTTGAAATCATATTCGCACTTAGGTGCGAAATAGTTAGAAAGTGTTAAAAACACTTAACGTAAATGAAAGTACAATTCCAGCAAATTTTTATTAATAGTTCTTAATGTAACTGAATATTTTTGTGTAGCCCTGTAAATCAATTGCTAATTATATTATATTCACTGGTGCGTATGAATAACATATTTCAATTTCATTAAGCTTTGTAATAATGTTATCAAAATTTGGTTTACAGAAATACCTCACAGAACGCACGGCTTTGGAATGCTTTGGAGTGTCCCTGTACACAAACCAGTGGTGGTATTTAAACAATATATATAGGAAACAACCAATTATGAACTTGAATAACATATTTCAATTTCATTAAAATTTGTGTTCAATAAAGGTATTAAAATATGGTTTATAGAAATACCTCCCATAGAACACAATGCTTTGAAATAGTTTCGGTTGTCCCTGTACACAAACCGGCAGAGATATTCACTCCATTTTCAATAGAGAACATCCAGTAGTAAACTTGAATAACATATATCAGTTTCAAGAAATTCCATAAATATTTATGACAATTAGAGCGTGGACAAACAGACGAACAGACAGACAGATACACAAACTGAAGTAAAATTCATACTTAAAAATTGTTAGAAAGTGTTAAAGATACTTAATGTAAACGAACGTGCAATCCCATCAAAATTTTACTAATGTCTCTTAATGTAACTGAATATTTTTGTGTGGCCCTGTAAATCTAATGCTAATCATACTATAATCTATAGAAAGCATTCTTTTGCGCATATAAATAACATATTTCAATTTCATTAAGCTTTATGCAAAGTAAAGTTACTAGTGGATCTGCAGATCAGGAGCCTCAACGTCCTATTTGCATCAGACATTATTCAATAGGCCATTTTTATTTATTCCTTATTGTGTAATAGTATATATTGATTCGATCGACTTCTTACCAAAATCAGATACATTACAAAGGGGGCCTGCCGCCCCCCTCAACCCCCCGCTGTATCTCTCTTTCTATACCTACTTGTATATCATATAAAGTGTTACGGAATTGTAAATAATTGCATTTATTTTTGCATAATTTTTTTCAAAGAGGTTTAGTAAGCTGATAAAATGCTAATTTTGTGCATTTCTAGTCGTTTTAGCGTTAAAATAGCCTAATTTTCCTTTGAAAACTCATTAAAAACTCCAATAAGGGAAGAAATGGATTTGGCGCCAAATTTGGCGATTGTTTCCCTCTTGGCGATTCTTTTTGGCAACGGCGAGAAAATATTTATTAGGTATATACCAAATATGGAAGCTCTAATCTCATTGACTGATATGATACGAGAATTTCCCAGAACAGTCTGGGTTCGATAGAAATGTATAAAAGGAGCATTATTTTCGCCAAGGCGGTCAGTCTCAGATCTGTGTCAGTTTCGTCAAATGCTTGCTTTGCTTTGAGCCTCTTTGAATGAGACTTTCTTTATGTGTTATTGATAAACAGTTTTACTGTTGTTTTGCTGTTAACGGCTGTTGTTTAAGCTATGTTTACTGGTTGAATTGAAGCTGATACTTGGTTTATAGACCTGTATTTTCCTGGATCTTTCTGTGAATAAATCACTGAATTTTTGCAAGTTTCGCCTTTCATTCTCGGACAACTTACGAACCCCCAAGCACGCAACAATATGTATTCTTAATAAACGACGGTCTTGTATTATTTCCCTGAAATTCATAAATACCAAATTTAAGAACTATCAAATTTCATACAAAAAAAAAAATCTGGTGTGAAACAACCACACGACTTCCATTATCCGCTATTACATGTATTATATGCATTTTTGAGAGATAATGTGATCAGAAAACATAAAAGTGACCTAAAGAGAAAATCGTTAGAGCCGTTTTTGAGATACCAACTTTTACAAAAAATCAATTATTGACCGGAAAAAAATAATTACATACAAAAGCATATTTAAAAGTGAGTTAAAATGGCGAGTTTGAAAAAAATCCGTACAATCGTTTTTAAAGGAACGCCTTTGTGAGGCCTGAACTTGAGCTATTTATACAGGACGCCTATCAATTTTCCTGAACTAACCAACTATATCATTCGAAAGCACATCTAATAGAGTGTTTATATAGCAAGTTTGCAGAAAATCGTTAGAGCCGTTTTTGAGATACGGACTTACGGTCCCACTTCCGGTTAAACTCAATTATTGACAGGAAAACAATAATTACATACAAAAGCATATTTAAAAGTGAGTTAAAATGGCGAGTTTGAAAAAAATCCGTACAACCGTTTTTAAAGGAACGCCTTTGCGAGGCCTGAAATTGAGCTATTTATACAGGCCGCCTATCAATTTTCCTGAACTAACCAACTATATCATTCGAAAGGACATCTAATAGAGTGTTTATGTAGCAAGTTTCAAGAAAATTTTTAGAGCCGTTTTTGAGATACGGACTTACGGTCCCACTTCCGGTTTCCGATGTCCCACTTCCGGTTTTTCAATTTTCACCAAAATTTGGAAATTTCATCTGTACACCAGACGTATTTCAATTCTAAAGTTTCGTAGATCTATCTTTATTAGTTTCTGAGCTATAATAGCCAGAAGATTCTCCACATACATACATACATACATACACACACACACACATACATACACACTGACCAATTGCCAAAAACCACTTTTTTGGACTCAGGGGAACTTAAAACGTGTAAATCAGGTGAAAACCCGATATCGAATTTTCAGACCGAATACAATACTTCCATTACCTACGGTAGTAGGGTAATGGAAGTAAAAATTACATAGCATATCGGAAATATTTTGCGTAACCTTTAAACTAGTTATCAATTCTATGCCCACAATTTTCAACAGGAAAACATACTTTTAAAATTCTAATAAAATTTCATTATATTTGATGGGGTGTAACCTTGTTAAAATACACTTATAAGAAATACCGACTATAGACCGTAATAGTACGAAATTCCTTTATGTATCTCGGAAAAGTAGCCACAGTCATTATAAACGCCAATAATAAGAATAAACCTAATTAATTATAACTCATTAATTTTTCAAACTAATTTGACATCATTTGGATGATTACAGTACATGCTCGAAATTTTTTGTGTGGTCCCATAAATTGTTTAGTCTATGCATAACCTTTTTTAAGAGTAAACATGATTTTAAGCATTTTTATAATGTATGTTAAATTTATTAAGTTCAATTCAGCATAAACGCATGAAACTGCGCGCTTAAATTAAAAATTTGTCCATAGGCTCGAATGTTACGAAATTCTTTCGTGTGTCTTTGTAAACGAACCATAAACATTGTATACACCAGTAAAAACTATTCAGCTTATTTTGCGTTTAAAATTAATAATTGTTCCAAATTTAAAATCGTTTGGATGACTATGTGACATTGTCAGAACAATTCTGTAAGATCCTGTACATTAATTAGAAAGCTTAAGAGAACATATTTTCTTCAAACAACATAAGTTTAAGCATCTTACTCACGTACGCTAGTTTCATTTTCTTCATTGCAAAGTAATGATATTAAAATGCGTTTAAACGAAATTCACCCCATACGCCGTAATGTTTAGAAATTTGGCATGTCCCTGTACACAGTTTATAAAAAATATAGCAATAAATATTATACAGCTAGTTATATGCAAAGCTGGAACGAGGGCGCCAATTTGCAAGTCAATCGAAGGATTTTTGCGGCCGCTATTGCGGTACATAAAAATTCTTCCCATAGGCCGTAAAAATAAGAAAACATTTGGCGTGTCCCTGTACACGAACGACAAAAGGAATACACACCTAACACTGTACAGCTAATTCCGTTGGGCTCATGAATATGTGTACCAAATTGCAAGTGAATAGCGTTATTCTGTGAGGTCTAACTGCAACGTTTCCGGTTACAATCTTTAAGAGACAGTGGCTGGAGATGAGACAAGTCGTGTAGAGCCGCACCAGATTGTAAAAACGTGAGAAAAACGGAGGCTTTGGCCTTTATCACGGTTCTGTGAGGTCTAACTGCAACGTTTCCGTCTGCAACCTTTAAGAGGCAGTGTCCGGAGATGAGAGAAGTCGTGTAGAGCCGCACCAGATTGTAAAAACGTGAGAAAAATAGAGGCTTTGGCCTTTATCACGGTTCTGTGAGGTCTAACTGCAACGTTTCCGGCTGCAACCTTTAACAGACAGTGCCCGGAGATGAGAGAAGTCGTGTAGAGCCGCACCAGATTGTAAAAACGTGAGAAAAATAGAAGCTTTGGCCTTTATCACGGTTCTGTGAGGTCTAACTACAACATTTTCGGCTGCAACCTTTAAGAGACAGTACCCGGAGATGAGAGAAGTCGTGTAGAGCCGCACCAGATTGTAAAAACGTGAGAAAAATGGCGGCTTTGGTCTTTCTCACGGTTTTGTGAGATCTAACTGCAAAAGAGACAGTGTGCGGAGATGAGAGAAGTCGTGTAGAGCCGCACCAGATTGTAAAAACGTGAGAAAAATTGCGGATTTGGCCTTTCTCACGGTTTTGTGAGGTCTAACTGCAACGTTTCCGGCTGCAATCTTGAGGGACAGTGTCCGGAGATGAGATAAGTCGTGTAGAGCCGCACCAGATTGTTAAAACGTGAGAAAAATGGCGGCTTTGGGCTTTCTCACGGTTTTGTGAGGTCTAACTGGAATAGAACCGGAAATGAGAGAAGTCGCGTAGAGCCGCACCAGATTGTAAAAGCGTGAGAAAAATGGCGGCTTTGGCCTTTTTCACGGTTCTGTGAAGTCTAACTGGAAATGTATCCGGCTGCAACCTTTAAGAGACAGTGCCCAGAGATGAGAGAAGTCCTGTAGAGTCGCACCAGATTGTAAAAACGTGAGAAAAATAGAGGCTTTGGCCTTTATCACGGTTTTGTGAGGTCTAACTGGAACGTATCCGGCTGCAATCTTTAAGAGACAGTGGCTGGAGATGAGAGAAGTCGTGTAGAGCCGCACCAGATTGTAAAAACGTGAGAAAAACGGAGGCTTTGGCCTTTATCACGGTTCTGTGAGGTCTAACTGCAACGTTTCCGGCTGCAACCTTTAACAGACAGTGCCCGGAGATGAGAGGAGTCGTGTAGAGCCGCACCAGATTGTAAAAACGTGAGAAAAATAGAGGCTTTGGCCTTTATCACGGTTCTGTGAGGTCTAACTGCAACGTTTCCGGCTGCAACCTTTAACAGACAGTGCCCGGAGATGAGAGAAGTCGTGTAGAGCCGCACCAGATTGTAAAAACGTGAGAAAAATAGAGGCTTTGGCCTTTATCACGGTTCTGTGAGGTCTAACTGCAACATTTTCGGCTGCAACCTTTAAGAGACAGTACCCGGAGATGAGAGAAGTCGTGTAGAGCCGCACCAGATTATAAAAACGTGAGAAAAATGGCGGCTTTGGTCTTTCTCACGGTTTTGTGAGGTCTAACTGCAATAGAGACAGTGTGCGGAGATGAGAGAAGTCGTGTAGATCCGCACCAGATTGTAAAAACGTGAGAAAAATTGCGGATTTGGCCTTTCTCACGGTTTTGGGAGGTCTAACTGCAACGTTTCCGGCTGCAATCTTGAGGGACAGTGTCTGGAGATGAGATAAGTAGTGTAGAGCCGCACCAGATTGTAAAAACGTGAGAAAAATGGCGGCTTTGGCCTTTCTCGCGGTTTTGTGAGGCCTAACTGCAATAGAGAAAGTGTCCGGAGATGAGAGAAGTCGTGTAGAGCCGCACCAGATTATAAAAACGTGAGATAAATGGCGGCTGTGGGCTTTCTCACGGTTTTGTGAGGTCTAACTGCAATAGAGACAGTGCCCGGAGATGAGAGAAGTCGTGCAGAGCCGCACCAGATTTTAAAATATACAGTATGTAATTATTAACACTTCACATTAGCAAGTTAATTGTATGATACATTATTTGTATCATGCAAGGATGAGCGTTTGCTGACTCATGAAAGCGTTTGCTGACGATGACACGAATTCAATGATTTTTGTTCACCCAAATGTTTTCACTTCAAATGGGTAGCGTTAGCTGACGATGACGGGAGTTCAATGATTTTTGTTCACCCAAAAGTGCTGAACGCGCCTGAAGAAGTTTTTACTTAAAAAACTTTGGCGTGTCCCTGTACACGAACTACAATTGGAATGCACACCCAAAACTATACAGCTAATTTCGTGGGGATCATGAGCATGTGTACAAAATTTCAAGTCAATAGCGTGATTTTTGCGGCCGCTATCGCACGACAGACAGACAGACAGACGGAACACAAAATCCTTTTGTGTCTCAACAGAGGGCCTCCATTGACGTTTCGGCAAAAATTGGAAGTCAATAGCTTGATTTTTGCGGTGGCTATCGCGGTACATACAGATTCTTCCCATAGGCCGTAGAAAATCTTTGGCGTGTGCCTGTACACGAACTAGAAGTGGAATACACACCTAACACTATACAGCTAATTCCGTTGGGCTCGTGAATATGTGTACCAAATTGCAAGTCAATAGCGTGATTTTTGTGGCCGCTATCGCGATACATACAAATTTCTCTCATAGGCCGTAATAATAAGAAAAACTTTGGCGGGTCCCTGTATACGAAATATAAATGGAATACATACCAAAAACTATACAGCTGATTTAGTGGGGCTCATGAACATGTGTATCAAATTTCAAGTCAATAGCGCCATTTTTGCGGCCGCTATCGCGCGACAGACAAACACACACAGAGCCCAAAACCGTTTTGAGTCTCAACAGAGGGCCTCCACTAACGTTTCGGCAATTAAAATATGCTTTACAGAAATACCTCCCATCGATTACAATGCTTTGGTATACTTTTGGGTGTCCCTGTACACAGAGCAGTAGAGGTATTTACTCCACTTCCAATAGGGAACATTCGATTGTGAACTTGAATAACGTATATCAGTTTTAAGAAATTCCATAAATATTTACGGGAGATAGAGCTAGAGCGTGGACAGACAGACAGACAAACCGAAGTGATTAACATTTTTCAACCTTGTTGGAAAGTTTTTAAAAACCGTTACTGAAAATTGCTATCAAAAATTTAGCGGCATCATTTGATCTTCTGAGAAAAGGAGGGGGGATATCAGCTATGGATACAACTACAATTCAATCACGATTAATTTAATCATGATTAATTTAGTCATGATTAACAGTTAATCATTTGCTGCAACTAATATATTAATCACGATTGATTTAATCACGAATAATTTAATCATGAATAACGGTTAGTTGTCTGCTTCTCGAATAATTTAATCATGATTGAATTTTTAGTTGCAGCAAATGACTGAAATATTAATCACGATTGATTTAATCACGATTAATTTAATCGCAACTAACGGTTAGTCGTCTGTTTTTTGATTAATTTAATCGCGATTGAATTTTTAGTTGCAGCAAATGAATAACCGTTAGTTGCGATTAAATTAATCGTGATTAAATTTTTAGTCAACTAATTAGTTGATTGAAAATTTAATCGATTGATGCCCAACACTGCCCCCAAGGCACACCTCCCCCTCATTGGGAAAAAGAGAAAAAACGTTGTTTTGCGGCTATAAGACAGTTTGGACTTCCAACGTTATTTGTTACAATATCTGCAGCTGAAACACATTGGTTTGATTTAATGAAAACTTTATCATGGAATTTAGATCGTCACGAATTAACTAAAGAAGAATTTGTCGATATTAACAAGTTTAGCAGTAGGCCTCTGGCACTAAATTAAAATCTGTCAATGTCAGATTTTCATGTTTTAAATAATGAAATAATGTCGTGTCTGTATAATTTTTTTTTTCTTTCTTTTTTAAATATTAATTTGAATTAATCAAATATTTCTGTTCGATAGCGTGCAAGTGCAGTCACACAGCATAGTGATTACTGTATGTAAAAAATAAATAGGTAAACATCATCGTGCTATACAATTTTATTATGTTGCTCCATTGGCGGCTTTTGAATTTTTGTCGCCATATTAGAGATGGATTTTTTTTTTTCCGTATGAAATGGGAAAGATTATTTTGCTAATAATTTTATCAGACACCTTTTTGTTTAAGAATCCTTCCTATTTTGCTTATATTTTTAACGGTTTTTAGGTTTAAAATAGTGCTTGCTGAAATGAATTTGCTATCTTTAAAACTGCATTTTTTCTATAAACTTTTTAGAAAAATAAATCATTTATGTGACTACTATTTAGGTTTAATATATATATTTTTTTCTTTTTGTAATACTTTATATATTTTTTTATATTTTTGATGCGCTACTTAGATTAAAATGGCTGTCGCTATATTAAATCTCTTGTCGAAAAACATTGTACTTCAACACCAAAATTTAAAAAATCGCCCAGGAGGATCTATTAATGAAACTATAAAATAAAAATATGTTTCACAGAGTTTAAATAATCTATTTAAAAAACTTTTAAAACCCAAATTCTTAATATATCGTATCACATAAATCTTTTCGAAGTTAGAATAAAATTTAATTTGAAAAAAAAAGAAAAAAAAAAACTGTTTATTAACCAAAATTGATGAAATTTGAACTGCAAGTTGGTCTTGTGTTGTGCAGGCTGTATATTATATTTTTGTGTTCGTGAGAGAAATTTAAAAAAATTTTGAAAACTGCAATTTTTAATCCCACTTCAACAACATGTGACTTAATGAGTAGCAGATTTTTTTTTTTCTCCAAACGGTTTCCATACAATCTTCTGTTGTTGCCACCTAAAATTCATACTTTAGTTAATTTTAAAAAATCTAATTGTCCGATCGATAAGCTGTTTAATCCGTCGGATTCACAAAAATCGCCCCTTTTATTTGATACCTTATTTGTAACGATAAGACTGATATTCCTTTGAGAACCATTGTTTTAGAAAGATACAAAATAGATTATATATACATTATGGTCTATAGACTCTAAATTATTCGATTTAAGAATATTATTTTTAAAAAAATGGTATACATTAATTGTTTTCATATTTCAGTCAGTTTGCAATAAAAGTTATCCAACGATTCTAAAACGAAGGTGGCCGCTCACTATGCAGCGGTTTCAACCTTTAGAGAGGGGCTCTAATGGCACTGTGGAGATTTAAAAGAGCCCGTCTCTAAAGGTTAAGCCTCACCCGTTGTTTATAGCATAAACATAAAAAAAAAAAAAAAAATTACAAAGGTCGTCAAAGCAGAACTATCACGCGAGAGAGCGACAAATTTACATGAAAATGAAGAGGACCGGAGCCTTGCTCCCTCGCTTGAAAAGGCTTGTTAAGAAGAGATTACATGGACTTTACCATTTGCTGAAAAAAGTTGGTGACTAGTAGTCTATTTACAAAGTTCACACAGGTTATATACAGAGTTCACACAATCTATACAGGGTATTTCAAACTCATGGACAAAAATTTAAGGGGCGGTAGAAAACATCTAAACAAGCCAATTTCACCGTAGAATGCATGGGCGGAGAGCAAGCGGGGACTGCTAGAGGGCGCTGTAATGGACAGGGCCCGATTAAGCTTTGAAGCTAGGGGAAGCTCAGCATCATTTTGGGCCCTCCTTTCATTATGGAAAATCTTGTTTTCCTGTTACATATTGTAATATAAAAATGCTATAGACCAAAAAATAGTGTGTGTTTATTATTATTTTTTTTTTCCATACATCTGGGTGGTTTCTACACAGAACATTAAAATCATACAACTTTTTAATTAAGAACATTCAGTTTTTTGAGGTTAAATAATAGATTTTTCCCGAAATAGTGAGTGTTTTGTCTTGTTTTAGATAACCTTTCTCAGAAAAAATTCAATCTCAGTGTGAAAATGAAACAAAAAATTCAAGACCACGTTTTTAATCCTTATGGGGCTCCCTTATTAAATTTTATAGGGGAAGCTCGTGCTTCCTGAGTTTTTTGGATAATCAGGCCCTGGAAAGTATAAAGCACGCGTTTTCTTACACATCGTCATTTCTACCGTGGATTTCAGCAGGCATGGCGACATACAGTAATCAGAAAAAGGCGAACGTGCATTTTAGGTATGGTCTGGCGAATGGGAATGCTCTGGAAGCTGCAAGACTGTACAGGCAGCATTTCCCGAGAAGACAAATGCCAGACCGAAAAATACCACAACAGTCTTGCGGCATCCAGAGCATTCCCATTCGCAAGACCATACATAAATGCATGTCCGCCTTCTCTGATTACTGTATGTCACCATGCCTGCTGAAATCCACGGTAGAAATGACAATGTGTAAGAAAACGCACGCTTTATACTTTCCATTACAACGCTTTCTAGTGGTCACTGCTGGGCTTGCTCTCCGCCCATGCATCGTATGGTGAAAATGGCTTGTTTAGATGTTTTCTACCATCCCTTAAATTTTTGCCTTTGAGTTTTAAAACACCCTGTATACAATGTTAGAAGTCTGTGCATGGATCGTAGATGGATGCAGATTGTAATGAGGTAATACACTGGATTTTTTATAGATTTTAATACTAAGTAGATTTATAAAATTTTACATTTGGGTAAAGGTGTGTAGTAGTTGGCTGGTTGAAAATACTACGTCAAGCATTAATCTTTGACAAATGTTGGTTAATAACAACAGCATGTGCTGGACAATTGCTTCCCGGGAGCACTTCCGTGAAATGCTGTAGCATCAGACATGACCAGTTGCTGTCATGTAGGAGAGGAGGAAAATTGAGGAAAGACAGAGAAAGAATTGTTTGTTGAGTTTGATAAATCCTGAATTTAAGGTATAGATACACTTTAATTTGAGCCGTAGGGCTCTCTAGTCATTATATTGTCCAGTCAAGTTGTTGGTCTAGGACAAGTTTTCCTTAAATGGTAAAGCGTTCAAAGTTGACAGTGAAAGTAGTAGTGTTGTGCAGTCCCCTCCTCACCGCATGAGCATAAGGGTGATCGTCAGCAGTGAAATTTGTGAATGTATTGGGTAAGGGACCATGACCTGAGAGAAAGACAGAGGTTTCTGGGGAGAGGTACCAATAAATGAGTGAGACATTTGGTATTAGCTTGTGAGTGTGTCTCCCTTTCGGAGACACGCTCCAGAGATCCTGCCAGTCGTTAATTAGTTTTTGATTTAGGTGATATTTTATCTAAGAAAGGGGAGCTTTTAGTGAATAGGCTATGTCACTAGATTCTGTTGCTGATTTTGCAAGAGACTACTAGTTCATTTCTGATGATACCCTTATGAGCAGAAACGTGTGCCAGGGATATTTTGCTTTTTAATTTTGAGAGCTTTATTTTAATTTCAAGTACTTGTGGGTGTCTGCTCTTGTGGCGAGCTATGGCCTACAGGATCGAGAGGCTGTCACTGAAGATTGAGATTTGATTGTAGTCTGGAGAGTTTTCTTGATCAAATGACTTCGACCATTTTGGTGAAAATTAAGGATTAGGCACACAGAAAATGAACCTGACGGGTTGTCATCAATTCGAAAAATTAATTTTTCACCGATAACATAACCCACTCATCACCGGATGGAAAGTACTACAGATATTAAACAACTTTGGTTATTTAAATACGTAATTTGATTACATTAGTTGTACTAGATAACGCTGAATGCTTAGAAGTGATAATATAGCCACTAAGCCTTAGGATTTGAAGTAGCTGATTAGGATTTCATGGAGCCAAATAATGGTTGTGAAAATTCTCTCTTCGTCCTCTGCTCTGTTTTTGCTGAAAAAGGTATGTTTTTTTTTCTTTTAACTCCTCTTTGTATTTTGAAACTGCAACTGAACCAACTATGAAACAAGAGGGAAATAAATTGAATGCCTCTGATGACGAAATAGATATAACAAGAAAGAAAATAAAAAACTCGGCATTTATCGCCTGCGATGAAAATAAAACAGTGGCTCCTCCTCGCATATTGCAAATGATAAATACTTATTCACTAAAATAAAAAATAATGACACCTCAAACGTGGTTTAGCAAACGGAAATATTTTAACATCATAGGGCTCTGGAGATGTAATTATAACTTCCGAAACAGCTAAGTGGGAAATAAACAAAATAAAGTTACTCGATGTACTTTATGTACCAGATCTTGAAACAAATTTAATCTCCGTCAGTGAGACTACTAAAAACGGCTGTACATTAATTTTCAAAAATGATAAATGCGTAGGCTACAAAAATTCGGAAAACCTTCCTTGAGGGGGAACTAAAGAGAAACTTATATGAAGTAAAACAACCAAAAGCAGTTCAAATGAATATTTTAACTCATGAATGTAACAATAAGAATTGCGCCACGCTTTGGCACAAGTGACTCGGGCATAGAAATTACGCTGATATAAAAGACATTTTGGATAAACAACTAGCAGTGGGAATTAATATAAATTTCTGCAAACATGACAAAACTTGCAAAACATGTATTAAAGGAAAACTAATAGATTTACTATATCCTCAGCAATCTAAGTACCACGCTAATAGAGTACTTGAATTAATACATACTGACATTTGCAGGCCATTTCAAACACACTCCATCAGGGGAAAAACTTTTTTTTTTGACATTCATCGATGATTACATCAAATTTTGCATGATTTACCTCTTAAAACATAAAAGTGAGGTATTAACCACGCTCAAAAAATTTATAGCATTAGTCAAAAATAAGTTTGCAAATTACCTGAAAGAGTTAGATTTGCTAATGAGAAAGAACGTGGGAAAAGAAATCGAAAATTTCCTGGAACAAGCGGAAATAAAACACGGGTCCTCCCACTTTGGAACGGTCCTTATTGACTGTCCCAAAATGGGGCTGCTGAAAGGAAAAACAGAACTCTCGTAGAAATGACTAGAACAATGTTAACATAGTCTAATTTATCCCATCGTTTTGGAGGGCAAGTAATACACATAGCAAATTATCTGCTGAATAGACTCCCCACAAAATCAAATGACAAAAGTCCCTACGAATTATGGAATGAAATTAAACCTAATTTATCTCATTTGAGAGTATTCGGGTGTAAAGCTTTTGCTTACATAAACAAACAGAGAAGAAAAAAATAAGACAATAAAGTGCAAAAGGGAATTTTTGGTAGGATATGACTATAGATCAGAGGAATACAGGATTTACACGGGAGGAAAAAGCATTATTATTGCAAGAACGGTTAAATTCTTGGAAAATCAAAACTGAACTCTCATTACAGGAAAAAACCCAAAATTATGTTAGTCAAAGGAAAATATAAATGCCGAACTTAATGACACACCTGAAAATAACACCGAACAAACACTTAAAATAAACAATTAACCTAGAAGGCAGTGGCGTATTGTGAATGACGTTTTGGGTATGCTCCATACAAGTGGTTAGAAACAGCTCGTTTCATGAAAAGTTGATTCTTCTGATTGATTGTTGAAATGTCATCATACCTAGGTTGTTTCTCAAAATAAGCGAATTAACCAATAAGGTGATTGAATATCTTTTTTAATGTTCTGTTTCTAACTACCCGAGTGGAGCATACCCAAACTGTCATTCACGATACACCACTGCTAGAAGGTCCTCAAGATCTAACATAGGAATACCCCCCGATCGACTAATTTACATGGTGGAACATGATCCAATACATGAACCGCAAAGTTGGGTGGAAATTCAAAACCTAACAAATCCCGTTCAGAAAAATAGCTGTATATAAAACAACCAAATGGTTTCATTAATCCAGGGAAAGAAAATAAAGTGTGTAGGTTGAACAAATCGATTTATGGTCTCAAACAAGCCACTACAGCTTGATATTTAAAACCTGGGAGTTTCCTAAAAACTCTAAATTATGTCAAAAGTAAAGCCGATTCGTGCCTCTATGTAAACAATACTTCAGACATCATTTCTTTTATTATCGTATATATAGATAATATATTAACTGCAGGAAACGACAGGCAAATTAACAAAATAATAAGGAAATTAAGCAAAGAATATGAAGTTAAGGATTTAGAAGAGGTTATTTTCTATTTGGGCATGAAAATAACTAGAAATGATAGAGGAGATTTCAAAATAAATCAAAACATGAAAATCGAAGAGTTGGTACAAAAATTAAATTTCAAAACCTCTAAACCAACACATACACCAATGGAAACAAATTATTGAAAATTTGATGATTATGACAACCCATTAGATAACAACACTAAATACTGACAAACAATAGGAAGCTTATTATATTTGGCTACTGTAAGCCATCCAGACATATTAGCAGCCATAAACATATTAAGTAGGAGAAATGACAGTCCATGATAAAAGGACTAAGAAACAGTTAAAATGGTAGTAAGATACTTAAACACTACAAAAAATCTGAACTTCGTTATCAGTACAAAAGTAGGGTTCCTAGCATGAAAAATACTCAAAAATAGTTGCTTTAATGTTTAAAATAGTAGCCACTCCGAATGGTATAGCAGCCAAAACAGTAGCTATTTCAATCCAAATAGTAGTCTTATATTTATATATAGATATATATATAAACATTTAAACAATTTTTTGGATAAGGGGGGTCAGAAGATATAAAATTAACTCAAGAAATTTGAAATTTTTTTTGTAAAAGAAAACTTATGCATGTGTAAAGGCATATTAAATTGAATTTACATATAGAGATTAAAAAAAAAAAAAAATCAGTAGACCTTTTTTGGAGGCACCAACTTCCGAGATCTAAAACTGATCTATCTAATCAGGATGATTGTTAATTTTCCTGTCATAACAATGAAAAATTAACAATAATTTGATGCAAAAGGATATGTGAAAAGGGATTTATATAGCAATTTTCAAGGAAATTGTTACAGTGGTTTTTGAGGTACTTTCACCAAAATGTGACAAACTCAATTGTTGACCGGAAAACAACTACATACGAAAGGATATCTAAAAGGTAGTTAATACGGCGAGTTTGAAAAAAAATTCCTACAGCCATTTTGCGAGAACCACAAATTGACCTGTACTTATACAGAAAGCCTGTCAATTTTTCTGAACTAACCAACTAATACATATAAAAGAACATCTAAGAAGATGTTTATATAACAGTCTTGTGGTCCCACTTTTGGTTTCCAATGTCACACTTCCAGTTTTCTAATTTCATCAAAAGTTGGAAAAATCATCTGTATACCAGACCGGACTCAATTCTGAAGTTTCATCCTTCTATATTTATTTATATCGGAGATATGGTATTTAGAAGATCCCTCTCTTTCTCTCTTCCCTCTCCCCCCCCCCCCACACACACACACACCCTAATTGCTGAAAACTATTTTTTGGGACACAGGAGATATCAAAACATGTAAATCAAATTAAAACTCAAAATTAAATTTTTTAACAGAATACAATAAATATCCCTATTACCTACGGTAGTCAAAGTAATGGAAGTAAAAATGCAGTGAAGGTGCAGACAAAAATAGCAGGATAATTTTTGTTCAAAATAGTCTCCATTTTCCAGAAAATAATGCTGACTAAACTGAAAATAGCAGCTTTTAAGTCACTTTTACACAAAAATAGTTGCCACAGTAGCCTGGGGATGATTTTAGTAGCAAATAGTTGCTTTACAGTCACCGCTAAGAACCTTGTCAAAGAAAAATCTAAACTAGTAGTTTACGCAGATGCAGATTGGGGAGGCAACAAATCCAACAGAAAATCGACATCTGGTTCCGTCTTCATTTTAGGAGAAAATCCAATTCAATGGATCACTAAAAGGCAAAAATGCATCCTTCCACTGAAGCTGAATTCATTTCCATGACCACAGATGTGAAAGAAATTGTATAGATACTGAAACTATTAAAAAACTTGTCCTTACCTCAAGAGTTATCGATCAAAATATTCTAAGACAATATTTCCTGCATAAAACTAATAAATAATGAATTTTCGGCAAAACTTAAACAGGTTGATCTACAATTAAAACTACTTGAAAGACCTAAACAAAAAGGAAACTATAGAACTCGAATATTGTCCAATTGATCAAATGACTACTGATATGGTTACGAAGACACTTCCAAGGCAGATCTACGAGAATAGAAAGAAGTTGCAACTGATTAGGGAACCAAAAAAAGGTCTAAGGAGCTGAAGGAGGAACTGGTATATATTTCCTCATCTCCACAACTTTTTTTATTCTTTTGTTTGAATCATATATTCCAAAAATATATACAAACTAATTCCCCATAATCAAATGAAACCTTGAACAGTAAATGAGTACTTGAAACATTTGTGGGCAAAAAGAATTATGAACTGAAATAGACATTTATGACTATTTATTGCTAAATAAACATTTACAAACTGTAATTTACTTAAAGGAACTCCTAAATTAAGCTTTATGTTTATGTAAATAACATTATTATAAAAATAAAATATTATTCTATTTCACTCAATGTTGTAATATAATAATAATCTAATCAAATGATTTATGTTGTCTATTACAGGGTTGCCCACTCGAACAAGAGAATGAAATTCCCTGACATTTCCAGGTGTGTTCTACGAAAATTCCAGTCTAACCATATATTGAGCACTGGTTGCGTTGAGAGCAAAATAATTACGGTACTACTTGAAAACACAAAAAATACATATGACAAAAGTTACATACAGTGATAGCATCTGTCGCTTATAAGCAGAATAAGAAATTTCTTTCATGAGCGGAAAGGAAGGCTGGCGATATTTAAAAACATCCTGGAAGCTAAGGAGAAAAAAAGAACAGAAAAGTGACCCTACATTGGTGGAAAAATTGTTTTTTCTTTAGCAACTATCGTATGAAATTCCCTGACTTTTCCAGATTCTGGCTATAATATTCAAATTCCCTGACTTTTATGGTCAATTTTCGAATTCCCAGACTATTCCAGGTTCTCCCGGTAGTGTGGCAACCCTGCTATTAATACACACTCAAAATTGTAATTTAATTTTATTCTCGCAGTCTGTAATCTCTCTATTTTTACTGTATTTAAAGTTTTTAAAGATAACGCTAAAACTTTTTTAAATATTGTCTATTAATGAAATTCAAATTAATAAAAAATACAATTAAAAACGTTTTAAATTACCTTATTAAAAATCCTTTAAAATTGGCCAATATATTTCAGCTTCATCCGAAGCCATCATCAGAGCCCGATGACAGAAGGTTTCTGTCATGGAGCTCTGATGATGGCTTCAGATGAAGCTGAAATATATTGGCCAATTTTAAAGGATTTTTAATAAGGTAATTTAAAACGTTTTTAATTGAATTTGTAATCCTTTGTAAACTTAAATATGTATTAATAAAAAATATATTTGTTTAAATAATAGTGTTGAGTGTTTAGTTAATATAGAGAAACGGGCGTCCTTATAATTATGAGAACCAGTGTATATAGAGGTAGAAAAGAAAAACCTCATTTGTATGACAGACAATTTAAAGCTAAATTTAATAAAAAGGAATTTGCTAACTTTGTTCAAAATATGGGCATACTGCCAGATCATGTTACAAATGGACAAGACAAAATTTCAGAAAACAAAATCAGCGATCATACTCACAAAAACAAAATTTTGACACAAAGTTTAGATATGATTCTAATGTAAGAAATGACAGAAATTTAAACTTCTAAGGAGATGTATTTCAGCTTGTGAGAATGTATCTCAATCTCAAAAATCACCAGTATTTAATTTTTTGAATCTGGAATTGCCAAAGGTATCATTGTGTATGTATATATTACGTTCTGAAATAAGAAGCATGAAGCTCAGAAGTTATAGACACTAGCAGTATTCAACACTTATGTGACAAAATTGTGTGTGTGTAAAATGTGACATTACATAAAGCAATGCAAATCTGTCAAAACTTTTGAAATGTAATGGTTACACCTTAGAAGATTTATTTCTAAGAAATAATGTCACACATAAACCCACAGTAACAATTCCATGAAACTGAGGGCACTCATAACAAAATTTAAAATATACATAGATAAATTTTGTTATAAGTGTCCCTAGTTTCATGGAATTGCTACTAGGAGTCAATGTGTGATATTATTTCTTAAAAATCAACCCTCTAAGATGTGAACATTTTTTTTTAGAATTTTCCCTATTTCTCATACCAGGAAACAAACTAATGTTCAGATGTAATACAGAAAAAAATACGTGTGTCTTCATAAGTCATTTGAATACCACCACCAAATTTTTAGATTATCAGCATAGTCACACAAATGAAATAGCTTCAAAAATTACCAGTTTCCCCTTTTAGATTATAGGGGTGGGGGTGGCTAATTTTCCCAAAATTTAAGCTTTTGTACCTCGGAAAGGGTAAAAGAACTTTCTTAGTTTTAGAATAAATCTACAAACATACTACTGCAATATAAAATTAACATGTTATGTGTTTCTCTTTCACAATAAAAGAAAAAAATCCGAAACTCAGTGGCTTTATACAATTTGTTCCGATATTTCAGAGACACAGATCATAGCTCGTTTTTCAATAAAAAACTTAATGTAACTTTTTTAGTAGTGTACGATTCATAGATTCCAATAAGTTAATTTTCATGAAATTGACAGAATTTTATAGTTTTCAATACCCTGTAACTTTGAAACAATAGCGCACAAAATTTTTTGAAAACTGCTTTGACTTTTCTTTTCCAATGAGTTCAACATTAATAAATATGAAGAAAATCAAAAATGGTCAAGCAATCATTTTTATTTATTTATTTATTGTGTTGAGACTCTGTGGAATAACTCATTTATATGTGTTAGAGAAAAAAGAAGGGGGGAATGAAAATTTCCAAATTTTTTGCAATTTATTTTTAATTACAAATATTTTGATTATTATATTCAAGACACTTCCAGATAGTTTTGCGCAGTAAAAAAAGTTTGCTTAAAACCAGTTTTAATTACCTAAAACCTAACCCTGTAGATAAAGCATATTTTGTTAACAGGTATAAAGTAGATTAGTTAAAAATACTACACACTGAATACAGCTAACTTAAAATAAAATATTTATATAATGTTTTATATAAATATTTATATATATTATTTACATATTAAAATATTTATATTATAGTCTGAAAGAAACAGCAGCCTATCAGTTACAAAAAATCACTTTTTTTTCATCATATAAGTAAAGATTAAGATAATAAGAGCTGACAATAACTAACCTTGCTGACAGCCAAAGACCATTTTATTTTATGGGAAAAATTTACCTAAAGTGTTTTTTTAGAAGTCTTTTTTCCATTCAGAAAATTCACAACCATTAAATTAGTATTTGTTTTTAAAAATTATTTTATTTTTTATTTTTTAATATTTTATTTTTAAGCTAAAAAAAGCGAAAAATTAACTAAGAGCATTTTTTAGCAAGAAAATAAAATGTGAATAATCAATTTTTAGAAAACGAGTACTAATTTAACAGCTGTAAATTTTCGGAATGTGAAAAAGGAATTAAAAAAAAAAAACACACACCTGGTAATGAGTAATTGTGGAAACAAATTTTCCCATAAAGCAACATTGGTTTTGGCTATTAGCAATTTTAAGCACTGTTCACATGATCTTTCACCATTTGTGTGTTCACATGCTCTTTCACCACTAACTACTTTATATACCTTAAGGTATCATTTTACTTTATCCAGGGTTGCCACTCAAACAGGAGAATGAAATTCCCTGACTTTTCCAGGTTCTCCAGATGTGTTCTAAGAAAATTCCAGTCTAACCGTACATTGAGCATTGGCTGTGTTGAAGGTAGAATAATTATATTAATCGAAAAAATATAAAAAATACATATGGTAAAAGTTACATACAATAATAACATCTGTCACTTATAAGTGAGATAAGAAATTTCTTTTACGAGTGGGGAAAGGAAGAATGAGGATGTTTTAAAAAATAGCGGAAGCTGAGAAAAAAATAGAAAAATGACCCAACATTGGAAGAAAAATTGTTTTTTCTTCAGTAATCACTATATGAAATTCCCTGACTTTTCTAGATTCTAACTAAAATATTCAAATTCCCTGACTCTTATGGTCAATTTTCGAATTCCCTGACTATTCCAGGTTTTACAGGTTCTCCAGGTAGCATGGCAACCCTGTCTCTCTCATTTCGCCCTTCCCAAATTTCTGATAGGGGTAATTCTAAGTTTAAAAAAAAAAAAAAAAAATCTGAATTACATATCACATTTTTTTCAAATACTATTTCATATATGCAAATGCACCTATGTATTATGTAAAAAATATACTTACATATATGTTATTTGAATGTTTCTTCATGATTTTGAATACGAGCTTATTATTATAAATTAAAATATGTTATCAGACATTGAAAGAAAGAAATTTTTAATAAAATGTCCAAAACATTAAAAGATTTTTTTCACCCTCTGAACTGCCAGATTTAAATTTCCAGAAATTTTGGAACAATAGTACCATTCCAGGTTATAGAATCACTAAAACTAAATAAAAATAAAAAGATAACTTGTTCATTTTTCAATTGATTGGAGTGATTGTGAATTCATTTAAAAATACCTGAAATTGTATCGAGAAAAGTTTTCATAGGAGGAGAGAACATAAAACTTATTGCAGGGAGGTTCTATATTCACTATTTAATTTTAATTATCCTTGGGGCAAGCTAAACCTGACAGTGTGAGGAAGACTGTAGAAATTGTACCTCTATGAAAGAAAATAGTTCTTTACTAAATTTAAGTATAATAACCTTTCTACTAAATTGTCTTCATCCTGCTAAACTGAAAATTGATTGGCAATTTAAACAAAACATATTTGTGTTACTACATGGTATATTTTGTAACAGATAAGCATAAATTTTATATGAATGTATTGTTTCACGAAGAAAGTCTTGTTGGCAAAATATTGGCAGAAGAGGGAATTCCGGCAGCAACCTTTTAACCCCTTTTGTGAGGTGTGAAACAGTTTGGTGGGGCTAATTATTATAAATTAGCAAAAAAAAAAAAATTATTTCTCAAATCATTGTTAAATTGTCCGATTTAGAAACCTAAATAACACCAAGTGCGTGAAAAGGTCTCCGTAGCCTCTATAATGTTATCAAGTTCTGCGTTCCCAAAGTATAGATTTAATTTGAAATTTATATTTTAATTACCGGAAAAACTTTAATACCAGCATTGAAAAAGAAAGAAATACAGGAATTAGGTACATTATTTGAACACAATCACCCCTGCTTGTTTGTATTATCAATAAAATAATTCAATAGATTTATCAATAAAGATAAGCGGCAAATGGTAATTTTAGACTGTAAAATTATTTTAAGGTTGTTTATTTATCCAAACTACCAAATTTTTCATGTATTTCAAATTATTTTAATTTTTACAATATGTTTGAGCTGATTTTTCAAATATGCAATTAAATTAAAAAAGAAAATAGCAAATTCTAATATCCTAGTATTTTCCTCTAACAGCAAAAACGATTTTCAGAATTTCCAAAAGTAAATATTTTGAGCTAATTTTTAGACTATACTGCCAATAAAAAGATCAATATTTTGGAAGAATCTATTTTAAAACTTTTCTTTCCCTCGTAAATTTCCCAATTTCTAGTCATGAAAACCCATGGAGAAATTTGTTTATAGAATAACTCATTACCTAAGTGTTTTTTTTTTTTTTCACAATTGTTAAATTAGTAGTAGTTTTCTAGAAATTGATTTTTTTTAATTTTAATATTTTGAGTTTAAAACAGGGATGAGATAAGACAAAAAACCTGAAACAGTATGCAAAGGCAAGATATTGTAATTGAGTACTAATATTCTGATGACAATATCTGTTATCTTTCATAAAATTCAAATCCATAAAAATGGGTCCCTTCCCAAAATTCAAATTCATAAAAAAACTTTTACAAAGTTTTAAAATAAAAATGCCTTTATTATGTAAAAAATGTTTCTATGTTTTCAGTATTATTTTTAATTAATGTCTTAATTTGGTTCAACGAAACTCTAACTTGATATTAAACATCATATAAAATGATTTAAATAAAAGGTTATATACCCCCCCCCCATCAACTTTTTTTTCTTTTTTTTTTAACTTCACCAAAATGGGCATCTAAAATTAAAACCTGGATCGACCTCTGGATTATGCTTTAGTATTCAATCAAGTTTTATTTGATTAGTTAATGTAACAAAAGCATACAAGAAATACAAAAAAAAAAAAAAAAAAAAAAAAAAAAATCTGGAGTGACTCCACTCGACTTTCCGAACATTGAGTAATTAACAGTTTTGTAGATAAAGTAAAGAAAGAGGAGTTGTTAAACAAACAAAAGAGAGACAACCATAATAGAGTGTTTGAGTATTTTTCTCCATATATTACACGATGTTTTATTTAACACTACTGAACTTTGAGCCCATACGATCACAATGATAAAGAATTTTTCGTTGTGTCCCTGTAAAAACCTATAAATGCTAGATTCACCAGAATGCTTATATTTTGAGCAACAGTGATTTATAATATTCATATAAATTTTCAGCTCAATTGAATAAGGTGTTTAGATGCTATCGCACTTTTAAAAAATTGGTCCCATAGGCCATAATGATAAAGAATTTTTATTTGTGCCCCTGTAAAAAAACTGTAAGTGCTACATTCACCAAAATCTGTACAGTTGGTGCAACGGTAACCTATAACATGTGTAAAAATTTTTTGCTCAGATTAATAAGGCGTTTAGACGCTATCACACTTTTAAAAATTTGGCCCCGTAGGCCATAATGGTAAAGAATTTTTCCTGGTGTCCCTGTAAAAAAACTAAGTGCTAGATTCACCAAAATCTATAGGGTTCGTACTATGGTGACTTACAATATACGTACCAACTTTCAGCTTATTCGAACAAAGTGTTTAGACGCTAGCGTGTTCACTCACAGACATATACACATACATACATCATCGTAAAAATAGTGGAAACAGACTCAGGGGACCTCAAAATGTATAGAAACATCAAAATCTCAAATTCGGATTTTTGACATGATTACAATAATTTCCTTACTAAAGTGTTCGGAAAGTAAAAAGGCTGAAATTGCATAAAAATCTCCTCCCTATTAAAAATTAACTAAGTTAAATACATTTTTCTCATTTTTTAACTAAAAATGAATTATAAAAATATTAAAGAATGTTTTTAGAAAGCGAGTGCTAATTTAATGGTTGTGAATTATTTGGAAAATTCAGAACCATTAAATTAGTACTCGTTTTCTAGAAACTGATTTTTCTAATTTTAATACTGAATTTAAAATGCAAAGTTTAACATAGTACATTCTCCCCTCTCCAACCCCCTTTTTTTTTCTGTTGAAAATGAAACACAAAAAATTTAAAACAATGAATTTTTGGAAAACAAGCAGTTGTGAATTTTTGAATATAAAAAAAGAACTTAAAATAATACATTACGTAATGAGTTATCCTATAAACAAATTTCATGGAATTTTGTGACCAGACACAGAGAAATTATAAGGAGGGAGAGAGGAGCATTAAGTTGCAGTACGCTGTATTTGGAGAAAATGAAGGGAGGAGGGGTGAATTCAGGTATTAATCATTCTACAGTAATACCAAATTCATTGCATTTGATCAAAAATTACTGCATGTGTTAAAAAAACATAAAATCTATATTAATAAAATAAAGTGTTTGTCTTTCGCAACATACTGAAAAAATTAAACCAAAATGTACAATATTCGTATGGATAACTGCTAAAATATAAGACTTATGCTGCTGACTTTTCTTTCTTTCTTTCTTTCTTTTTTTTTTTTAAATATAAACTGCAGCTGATTGTTGAAATTATTTTTTTAATTGTCAGTTGCTGGAAACAGGACATTTAGCACATCTTCCTTAAAAATAAAGGGACTTTAGGGACTAAAATTGAAAAAAAAAAGGGGGACTTACGGGACCTATTTATTTTAGGCATAAATATCAGCAATATATTAATGTATTAAAAAAAAATTTTATGATCCCCTGCCACATGTAAACCAAGTTTAATTATCAGACACCAAATAATTTTGAGATATATACAGCCGCTGTCAAAAGAATTTTTTTTTTTTTTTTTAAATACCTTGAGACAAAGGCTCAAATACCTTGAGACCTAGCCCCATGTGCCCATGGGGCTAGGACATGGCTTGTCTAATAATTTCCAAGATGCACTCACTTTTACTGCTTTTTATCATGCAAAATGAAAGGTTTCAGATTTCACATTTAAAACTATGTTTGACATTTTGAATATACATTTTTTTTCCATCAATTAATTGTCCTCAAAATTTATCGTTTTAAGTGCGGATGGATGGAAGGTACAATCGATTTTTTACTTGATAGAGTATTTTGCCCTCCATAAGAATCTTTTTAAAGGATTTTAGCCTGCATTCATACGAGTTTCAGGAAAAAAAAAAAAAAATGCAATTTTCGAATAGCTAAGCAAGGTCCATGAATGTGATCAGAATTATAATCTGGCATTTCTTGTCAACCAGCTTTCAGAGAAGAACCTGTAGCTACTAGTGTGGCTTGCCGCTTTAAAAATTTCTCCATTTTTACCATATATAAAGAAGTTTGCAATTAAAAAATAGTAAAAAAAAAAATAAATAAAATTGTTTAAAAAAGGAAAGGAATTTTTGCCTTTATAGTTAAGGATGAAAGAAAAAGAAATGATGAAGAAACAGACCTGTGGCACTATATCTAGTTACAAAATGAAACAATTGCTATTAAAATCTTTTTAGCCTACATAGAGAAATGTTCACACTGAAAATAAGGGAAATAAACTTAGGTGTGCTATTTTCATGTGACCCGTATTAGGAGACTGATTTCGAATTCCATGGAAAGTATGGGAGTCGTATGCAGAGGGTTGATCATAAATTCTGTAGTAAAAAAAATAAAATCAGAAAACAGTCTTTAGTGAAATGCTAAAATACTATTAGGCTTAATAATGCTTGTTCATATATCATTCTAGACGCCTCTTCATGTTACATTTTTCTTTTGCAAACTAAGATTTAAATTTAATCACGATATTTTTATAAACAATTTGAAGTGACTTTCGTGGACTTTCTAAACACTTAGTACTTACTGAGTGTGTAAACAAATTTTAATCGCTGAATATTTCAGTAAATAAATAAAAGTGAAAATCATGTCAGTGTGTTTTCATCCATAATCATACGTTTATTCAATGAATGTAACATATCTGAAATTTTTGGGCATCCACGTACCAAGAAAATAAATAGTAAGCATGCAATTTTAGTAATGACTATTCTGTAGGAAAATTCTGAAACATATGTTAGTTTGGTTTTACTTTTAAATAATTTAATGAACTGAAGAAAATTAGTCCTCATAAAATGTGATATATATGAAATCTTTTATGCTTCTCTATGAAAGAACTATGCATAATATGCTCATTATTTCATATAATGATCATGCATTAGTATGTATAACAGTTTTTTTCTTTTTATTATATGTTAAACAATTTAATATATCATTTTTGTAATTTTTTTCTTGAAATAGCAGTGTTCAATAAAATGCTTTAGCAAAAAAGTGAAAATCTCTTGTTTAATTTTCGCATTCTATATAAATGTTACGCATTTTGCAAAAAATGCAGCCATAATTGAAAGCCTGTGCCACTAGTACTTAGTGAGGCCACCCCTGGCCTTGATGACTACTGCACAACAATTGGGCATTGGGAAAATTAATTTTCAGTATGTTCAAGTATTTCACTGAAACAAACTTGGATAAGTGCTCTTGTAACTGCATTATTGATACCAAGTTTGCATTCAGTTTTAAATCCGAACTATTACCATGCTGTTGAAGAGTAGTAATGCAGGGTTCATACTCAAATATGGGGAAAAAATTCCCTGAGTTTTCCCTAAGTTCCCAGACAATTTTCAAGAAAATATTAGCAACGTATTACAAGAAACGCTTCTCTAGACAGGACAAAATATAGCTACTTTTACTGTATGATGTCATATTACTGCCAATCATGCTAGAAATTCAGGTAGAAATTTACATGCGTATTTTCACAATACTTAATCATTTAAATTTTGATATGAAGCTAAACAAGAAAAACATAACTTGAGAGAAAAAAAAAAATTCCAGGTTTTATAACTGATTTTCACTGACTTTAAATGAAAATTTTTATTTTCCCTGACTTTCTTTAACAAAATTCCAAATTCCCTGAGTATTCCCTGTTTTCCAGGTTTTCCCTGATGAGTATGAACCCTGTAATGTCATGGTACTGCAGCAATTTTTTTATCTAAAAATATGGAAAAAGACATGATATCAAATATAGTAAAAATTAATACAAAAAAAGTGGTGTGATGAAATGGCAGGCTTTAACAATGCTACAGTATAAATTAAAAATGTGGCTGCTTTGAGTCAAGTGAACATCTCACAGCTATCCTGGATGTTTACAGATATATCTTTGATAGTCATGAAAGCTGAATTTGTAGCTAGGCTCATTAATAAAAATAATACAGCTTCTGATCGAATGTATCCAGTACAACTGCAATTGAGGTAGCACTATGCAATAATAAAAAGACAGTCTGCACAATGATTTCTTTAACCTTAGCCCCCTTTCTCAAAGCCCAATCGCCGAGTTATACGTATTTTAGTATCCCTGTTAAATATTGGATTACTGGCTGCCAAAATTTAATCACTTTAATATTCTATATCTACTGTAAGGTATGTGGTGAATCAATTTCAATGCATTTGAATAACATTTATTCAGGATACCAAAATATCTTATGATTTTTGATAGGGAAAAAAAGGGAGACTTATGGACCATTTTGCCCAAAATAAGGGACTTTTAAGGACCTAAAATAAATTAAGGGACTTTTAGGGACCACACTAAATGCCATGTGAAAATGCAATTATGTCCCCACAAATTTATGAAAATCATGCTTTTTCACACCAGATTCCTGACATATTCAGCAAAACCTTCCATAAAAAAAATAAAAAAAAAAAAAATCTGATTTTTAATAAATTATTTTGATCTGATTAATTATCTGATTTTTATTATTAATATTTATTTGTTCTAACATCTGATTTCTGAAATATGTCATTTCTGGGACTGTTTTTTAAAATATCCAGTTTTTTCGTCAGTTTTGAGTTCGCTGAGTTTTTAATGAAGAACCCATTTTTGGACTTTTATTCTGCTTATACAAATCCATGTACTGTAAAACTGTTTTATCACATATACAATTATTTTAACAAAAATCATACAAAATACTTTTCATGGTGGACACTTTGTGTGTTAAATATCAAAATAAATTGCAAGGAAATATAAGTTATTGATGTTGTCAATATATAAAAGCACATGACATCTGATCCAGTATAAGAGGTAGTTGTTGTGTAGCATTGAAGTGGACAATGTCGTTTTTACCACACTAAATCACGTTTACATAAAGTGATCATTGGTCAAGGATTAAAATCAAAGTTGCTCACGGCAAAAATGCATCATAGTGTTATTAAGAATTATCTGAAGCCTACATAGGATAATTGCATAATGGGTCAAAGCATTTAGTACAGGTCGGATTTGAAACCGCAGATTTGCTATCTCAGAGCTGCCAACTTTGGTGGGAAAAAAAACAGGAGATTTTACATAATTTCAAGGTAGAAAAAGGGAGATTTTACATAATTTCAAGGGAGAAAAAAGGAGATTTACGGTTTCGTGGAGAAAAACAAAACAAAATTATTTTATTCAATACATGATACTTTTTTAACTAAAACGACATAATATAACTTTTGTTTGATAATTTATATTTTAAACTTATTGGAGAAAAACAAATAGTTAACAAGTTCATTAACAAAGTCTAAAAATAACTACATATGTAAAGAATTTTGAACCCCTATATCGTTTCAGTTGGTTCTAAAATCTAATAAAACAACTGGATCGATGTTTTTATGAACATTGATTCAGAGTTTTTCCCAGATAATTTAAGGAGGGTGCTGCACCTCGCCTGATCTTTCATTGGAAAAAAAAAAAAAAAAAAAAAGAAACACTTTGCCCCAATCTATTTCCTACCCCCCCCCCCCCCCCCCATTACTGCATTTGTAGAAAATAACCTAAATGCTGTAAGATAAATGCAGTAAATATAAATAAAACTATTGTGTGTGACAATCAGCACATTAACAACAAATAAAAGTACAGAAAAGTTTAAAAACAGACTTTTTTCTTTTTGTATGCATATTTATAACAAAAATTTTTAAATTAAGTGTTTGGATTTTAAATGCCAATGTGTGCTTAAAAATTCAAATCGCCCTCAAGAATGTAAAAAGTTTTTTTTTTTTTTTTTTAACTAGCAGTACCCTACATTTTTTAAAACCAGGGGGAAAATGTTTGATTCTTTTGTTGTAGAATGAGAAACAGATTCTTTTTTTTTTTTTGGGGGGAGGTGGAACTGTTAAACTTTCTACTACTTTATAGGCTCTAGAATCTAATAAAGCAAGTTTAAAATGAATATTGACATTTTTGTTGTGGGTTGTAGATGGAGAAAGAATGAGAAACAAAAGAGCTCAAAAGAGCATTTGATCACCGATCAGTAGTTGGAGATAGGAAAATATGGGGGGGAGGGGGAGTTAAAAATAATTACGTAAGCGAGAAATATTGAAAGGATTCAGCTTCTTTAGAGATTCTAATATCTCATAAAGTAAGTTTTAAATGAATATCGACATTTATGTTGTGGATGCAGAAAGATTGTGAATTGGAAGGCCTTCGTAAATCTGGAAAGATGGCACCTACGAATTGTCAAAAATTAGCGTTTTTTGTTCGATTTTTCGAAAATATTAGAAAACGGGAGAAATACACATTAAAACGTAAAAACGGGAGATAGGTTTAAAAAACGGGAGTCTCCCGTGAAAAACGGGAGAGTTGGCAGCACTGCTATCTATTCCTTAACATCACACTGGTGAGTGGTCTCCTTTCCACAGACCATCAGTGACTGTCCGGAAATTATCTGGGCTCAGTCATCAAACGGTGTGAGACTAATACTGAAAAAAAGTATCACCCCCCCCCCCCTTTTTTTTTTTAAATGATGATGAAAATGTCTCAAAATTCTCAAAACTAAAAAAAAAAAAAAAAAAAACATAAGTACCTTTATTAAAATTTAAATAAAAATCAAGGACTTTCCAGGCTTTGATTTTGGCTATTTAAAAAAACAAGCGCTTTTAAGAATTTCCAAAGACTGTACAAACTCTTAATGATTTATCATAGAGCTATTAAGAGCATTAGTTTATAACAACCATTATAAATTATATTTTAAGAGTTCTTATACATACAGTCGGTAACAAAAGTGTCCGAACACTAGCAAAAATTCCTATATAAAAAAAAGTAGAGTTAATACTGTTTTGTTAAATAAATCCTTGTTCAATCATGTTCTTAGTCAGTCTAAGAACATGATTAGACAAGGATTTATTTAACAAAACAGTATTATCTCTACTTTTTTTTATATAGGAATTTTTGCTAGTGTTCGGACACTTTTGTTACCGACTGTATATTTAGGGGTGAATGTGAATTAAAAAAAATATATAAATAAACTGTAAGTCAAGCCAGAAAAGTTATGATAAGAGAACATATAACTTTAATGCTGGGAGGTCATATCCTTCCATTATGAAAAATTTTAATTAGTTTTAGTAATAATACGAAATCAATATTTTTAGTTTTAATTTAAGAATTTAACTACCAGAAAAACTGGAATAACAGTATTGAAAATTAAATACCTAAAATCAGGTAAATTACCTGAATAAAATTACTTCACATATTAAAATTAAATATGAAATTTAGTGACAGTAATTTTTTTTTTTTCTAAAACACTGATTTCAGGGATAACCCATAAAAATTTTCATTACCTGCCGATCTAGCTAATTTTATATGTATTTAAATTCATTTACCTTCAAAATTGCAATATATTAAAATAATTTCCATTTTTAGGAATAGAAATAAATATAATTAAATATGTAATAAATATAATAAGCAGCTCATTTGCTTTCAATATTGCTTAATACTTGTCATTTAGGAGAGAGGGAAAAAGTTATTAAAAAAAAAAAAAAAACAAATTTTTTAAAACAGTAAAAAAGTTTTATTAACAAAACAAAAAATGACATTAAAAATAGTGAACACAAATCTTTCAACTGTTGTTCTCAACCGCGGATAACCTGAACAATTTGTCGAGAACAATTCTATCACCCTTTTCATCATTTTCTACACGGAATGTAATTCTAAAAGCTGGAATGTGATCATCAGTCAACATGATTTCTGAACCAGAATCAGAAAAAGACAGGTGCCAAACATCTTTAAAATACTTCTTCATTGAACTTTTAGGATTTGGCGGTTTGTGGATTGATATCAGTCGATGGCATGGTGCTTTGCTAAAAAGGAAAAGAAATTTTCAGATTTCAGTGCAATTTAAATGCGAATTGCAAACTTTAAAAATACATGAATATAAAAAGAAAGCAAATTTAATTACAAATCAAACTTTTTATACATAATTTATAATTTGGATTAAAAGATCTGAAAATTTTTTAAATTATATATAAATAGTTTTAAAAAATAGTGTTATGTGAAAAAGAAAATTTTCTGGTAATTTAAAACTAATAGCATTATTTATCATCATTTGGAGATTAGAACTAAGAAACTTAAATTTTAACAATGCAGAGATGCCAACTTCTAATGACAAAAAAACACAGGAAATTTTTTTAACAGAAATCGTGAGACTTTTTCCAACAAGAAAGTTTGTAAGAAAAATGAGTAAAATAATGCAAATTTAATTTTAAGTAAAGCTTTATAAGCTTAGGAGGTACTTACAAAGCATCAGTATTAAAATTAAATGAATAATATATGATTACGATAAAAACAAAATCTTACTTTAGCTTTACAGACGTAACTTTCGACAAAAGTTACGTCTGTAAAGCTAAAGTAAGGTTTTGTTTTTATCGTATTTATATTCGTGGCTTTATTATTATAGTTTTTTAAAGTGAATAATATGTTTCTTGCTAAAACAAACTATATAAAAAAAAAAAAAAAAAAAAAACCTCAGACATACAGTTGTTTTAAATTTAAGTCAAAATAGGCTCCTAATATAATATATTCTGCTCCTAATATAAAACAATAAGAATCTTAATTATCTTTGTAAAAGAAAAGGTAATAAAGAAATGAAAATATTAGCTATATTCTAATGAAATTTGAATTGAATTCTTTAAGTTTTCAATAGTTATAGTATTAAAAAAAAAAAATCTTTTGATAAGACATTTTTCATTATGCAAAAATGAAAGTTAAAAATTTATTCTTAGCAAAAATTAGTTTCAAAGCATTGTATAGTAATTCACATTCAAACTGAACTTGATAAATTGCAGGGCAAGATAAATTTCAATTTTATTTCAAATTTTTTTACCCAATCCCACAAATTTTAAGCATAAATTATGTTAAGAGGGATAGATAAAAATTACATCAGAAAAGCAGGAGAAATGAGTGGAAAATCAGGAGCATAGAAAAACAAGCAAAATGCAGGAGACTTGGCATGTCTGACTATGTATTAAGCATAAAAAAAATTAAAAGATTAGATTTCAATATTTAAACTGATTATCAAAATTATACGCAAGTTAGAAAACAGTTAGGCAACAGTAAAAAATAAACTTCAGAAGGGATAAAAAAAGGGGGGGAGGGGGGAGAAGGGTATTTGAAACTAGCACACATTTGATGAAAATGAATGTACTCCTATTAGGAGGTGAAGCAAACTTGTTGCATAAAAATGGACAAACTTTGAACAAAAGAAAGTGACAGTCTGGAATTTTAAATTTGCATTGAATTTTGAAATAATTTGTAAATTTGATTTCAAAAATTTTGTTTCATTTGAGAGATGCAACTTTTTAGCATATAATAGTCAAATTATGTATCTCAAATATCACACAATGAATTATTTTAATTAAATAGTTTTTGAAAACACCTGACTGGTGAAAAAACAAGTGAGATCAATTTAAAAATTTCAGTAAAATCACAGGTATGATTTTTCTCACTTTCTAAGAAAGATAAAATTTTACACAATGTGGCATAAGATTTTATATCTATTTTAAATGGATTTTAACCTAAAGAAACTCGCACTTGAAACTGGCTTTAAGATATATAATAGATGCTTGAAATAGAAATCTCTGGCAAATTAACTATGTTTTGGTTGTTGCCGAGCTATATAGATATTAATGTAACTTTTAAAATAAGATTAAAAAAAAAAAAAAAAATTATAAAACACCATTTTAATTAAAGACACAAAAACACATGACAAATGCTTGGCTAAACATTAGCCCTCTTCAGTATCAATATACATATATAGCATAACAGTTAAGATAAAGTCACAAAACATCACGAGATTAAGTACTCGAGAGGAACTGCTTTAGCCTCATTCAAGGGAGAATGCTGCAGTGGCGAGGTCTTGAATGAGGCTAAAACAGTTCCTCTCAAATACGTAATCTTGTTGTGATGTTTTGTGACTTTATCTTAACTGTTATGCTATGCATGTATATACTGACACTGAAGAGGGTTAATATTTAGCTGAAGCGTTTGTCATATGTTTTTGTGTTTTTAATTGTGTTTTATATTTAAAAAAAAAACTCATTTTAAAAGTTGCTTTCATTTTATACAGTAATGAGATGTATTGATTATGTTCAATTTTATTAAAATACATAAATATTGTGCATATAGACATTAATAGCAACCTTTTTCTATTTATAGATTTAGCTACACATAATACGAATGTTTTCCTTACATGGCACTGATAACAGGAAAATGGATAAGTAAACACACTGATAATCATTTTTAAAATGCTAAACTTTAGAATTACTAAATTTCCATTTAACTCAAAGATTTTCTGCAGAAATAAACTTCAAAATGCAATTTTTTTACCCAAGCTTATTTAATAAGTTGCGATTTAGAAGAAGAAAAGAATGGCTTTTTTATATACATTGTGCGTTCTAAGAAATACATGATCAAAGAGGACACCACTTGATCTTTGCTAATTTACCCAACTTTGTCCTAATGACTGCACTTTATTTATTTCACTCTAAATAATACACTACTTCTCTACAATGCATGTTTAACTGTGACCTTGACTTTCATTCTTGTATTAAAATATAAAGAATGAAATA
Organism: Salticus scenicus; assembly: GCA_963930645.1. Lineage (NCBI taxonomy): Eukaryota > Metazoa > Arthropoda > Arachnida > Araneae > Salticidae > Salticus > Salticus scenicus. Next base: position 92,557,991 of record OZ005656.1, read on the forward strand.
TGATCTATTCTTTAACCACGTTTCTTGTGACAACAGGAACCTCAGCACAGGTGTTGACTCAACGAGTCCAGTGTTAAAATAGAGGTGACAGTTCTTGTTGAGAGAAAACAGGTGATAAAGTAACAACAAATGGCTGGTTGTTTAACAGATTTCAACCTGTCGGTCAATTTGGCCATCCACCAAGCCTTTGGAATCATCCTTAATGCTAGGCATAAGAAACATGCTTGCACTATACAATATTGACATGCTGTCAGCATGGAAAAATGGAACTTATTAGCTCAAAGAAAGAAAAATAGCTACTAGTCTAGCAACCAATTGCTGGACTGCCACTGACTTGAAGACGAGAGAAGATGGTTGAAATGTTATAATAATGAAGATGATAATATATGCCCAATATACTACCTTAAAATAGAATTAATTTTTTAACCAAGACATTTCACTTTTCTTACAGAACTTGTTTAGATGTAGTTGTAGTTAGAAGCACATGCACAGCATGCAACCTCTTAAACTTTGATTTTCATGAATCAGCGTTTCTCTGTATCTAGGCACTTTATGGCAGTGGAGAGCATTATAATTCACTCCTCTCTTATTCAATGCTAGCCACCTTCGACGAGCAGCTGGTTGACGATCCTTGAAAAATCCGACTGTACGAAACTCTCACTTGGTGTCTCATTTCAGGACTTACAACAGCTTATTGATATATAGTGCAATTTAATTGTAGTAAATTCTCGCTCGATAGCGCTCTCTTCCCGTTTCAGTATATGAAACAGTCTGTTCGCTCACCATGTTAAGATCTTTTGAAATTCTACCCATAGCAAAGTCCCGCTCGCTGGTGCATGCGGCACCTTATCCCCATTTTAGAGCTTACAACAGCTTACTTGCTCATAGTGCAAATAGATTTGAAAATTTTAACTATAGTAAATTTTCGGTCTGTGGCAACTACATTGCCCCTTTACGGTTTATGATTTGAAAGTCTGTTTGCTCCCTATGTAAAGGAACATTGAAAATTCTGATTGTGGCAAATCCCCAACCCAGTGGGGTCTATGGTCTCCTAAGCTACTCCCAAATAACTTAATCATAATTAGAGATATAGAATTATTGAAATATCAAAGCACCGCCTGGCAACAGATTTACAACATGTACTCTTCAATTCCAATAAACTTTTAAAATGATATATTACATATGAAAATATGTTAATTAGAAGCTGAGATACAAAAGTAATATAAACATTGTTATAAAAAGATTTGTATCTGACTTTTCCGTGGTTTTCTCTGAAACTTGCGTTATTGAAGGCTAAATAATGTTAAAAATTCTTAATGCGAAATGTGAGCAGAGTATCGGAACTCAAAAGTCTGAAAAACAAAAAAGAATAAAGATGTTTTAGGTTTTCTGTTTTTCTCTGAAACTCCCATACTGAATTTAATGGCTTATATCAGTTTAAAAGTTTGCAATAAAGTTACTGTAAAATATATTTTGATGTCATTATCACTTTAAAAATTTTATACACATTAATAAAAAGCTAATGTAGTTCTATAGCTATAACTTCCTGACTAGCTAGACATTTGAAATTTTTAGCTCAGAACACTACATTCTTTTAATACCTTTATTCAATTAATAAATGTTTGAAAATTTCTTATAATTGCTCTCTTTATTATGAATTTGATCATTTTCTTTTAAGTTGCAGGGTTGCTGCACAAATCAGGAGAAAGAAATTTCCTGAGTTTTCCCTGTCTCTTTTAGAAGTAAAATCGATGACATGCAATCATGCAGCATTAGAATATTTACAAATCAATTGAACTTATTTAGGGTATATTAATTTTATTAACTTACTATAGTTGGGGAAAAAACCATAATTAATTCATTATAAAGAACTAAAATTAAAAAAAATATTTGATTATGAAAAATTTTTCAAATGTTTTTCCAAAAAATTTCAAGATTCCCTGAATTTTCCCTGTTTTTGAAATAAATTTTGAAATTCCCTGAGTTTTTTCCCTGTTTTTTAAATAGATTTTCAAATTTCCTGAGTTTTCCAGGTTTACCCTGTTTTCCAGGTACGGTAGCAACCCTGAGTTGATAGAATAATTCATCCAAAAAAATTTTTTTGTAATATTTATTAATACATAGAATTATCAAGCTTATATGATTCAACAAAAAATTTAAAAACATGGTATATAAAAAATTCTTTCTATACTATAATTATTTTTGTGATTTCTTGATTGATTTCTACACTATTTTTAAAAAACCAATTAAACACAATTCACACCAATTAAAAAAGAAACAGAGCACAATTACTGTTTTCAGTTAATAATATCATGTATCAAATTAAATATTTACCGCATTTTTGAAATATAGGCAGTTGTATCTTCCAATAATGCAAAAAGCTTGAATACTGCACAATCCCTATTTTGTTCCTGTAAACAAAACACACTTTTTAGAATTTAATTTATTAAAACTAGAAGATTAAAAATCACAATTATATATATTATGATATTGTACATAAATAATACAATTAAGTGAAAAAAGAAAATAGTAACAACTGGGGTAATTTGCTCCATAATAAATGCATTGGGTTATCTTAGCTAGCTACATGTTTATGGAAATAGTAATATTCCAAAATTCAGACTCAAAATAACTAACTTAATACAACTTTTTTTTAACCTAAGAAATTTACAATCATAACCATCTATCAAAATATTTAGACTAAGTTTAACTAATATCACTGTAAAAATATATGTATTCATTTACCACATTTACTTTAAACGATGTACAAACAATTTCATTTAATATTTTTGAAGCCACTGCCATTAACTGAAGTCGTTGTGCTGACTGTATTCATTTATTATCTTATTTCTGTTGATATAGTTACCACTTAATTCTCCGTCAACCTCAACCGCAGGTTTATCAATAAACCACAGGTTCAAAAGTAAATTCTATTCTCTGTTAACTCGCCTCTGCAGTAGCGCTGTTTAAAACATAACTGAGGTTCATTAACTCAACCTACCTCAAATGGTAGGTTAGACATAGGTTAGAGCAGGCCTGTCTAACCCAAAACACTTGGTGGGCCACATTGGAAATATATTTTATTCATTCGGGCCACACCGTATGTACAGCCATAAAAACGCCCCCCCCCCCCTCTTTCCCAACTAATTTTGATGTAAATTAGTGTAGAGACATGTGGCTGGTGCCGATCGATTAGTAATAAGGCCTAATTTAGAACGGTTTAGTTAGATTTTGCTTAAGGGGGTGTCTGCATATTAAAACTGGCATCAACTTCATTTTTTTAAAGGAAACCCCCAATTTCGAAAAGCTTTTGGATTATTTGGATCAAATCAACCCAGAAAATGGTACAGTTTATATGTTTCTCTCTATTTTTCACATAATTCGTTAAAATATGGAGATACTAATGTTAAATGAATGTAATAAATATTAATTCATGTCTTCTCAAAAAATCAATATATTGAAATGTCTTTTTTTTTTTTAACCTTAGAATGAAGCAACTCAAATATATTCCATGCATATTTTTGATTAAAAAACATTTTTTGAATTATGAAAATTATTAGTATTAATAAAATTATTATTCCATATTTCAAAACATTATAAGTTACGACCTACATTAATTTTTGCACGAACAGAATGAGCATCATAAAAAATATAGGTTTCTAAATTTACAGTTTATTCCTATCATTATTTTTCGAATTATATTGATATTTTAATTTTTATTGCTCGTAGGGGGCTATCACTTGTTATCATTTGTGTCATATATTACTTTGCTTGCACAGGATTTAAAATAGTTATTCATGTAAGTTTAAACGTACACATCATTTCTTAATTAGCATTACTTTAGTTTATATTTAAAATTGTTGTAATTATTTTCCGATAATTATCTGGATAGATATACTACTTTTCTCTGTGATATCTTAATTTAAATTTTTTTAAATATAGAGATTTACTCATGATCAATTTTTTGCTTGCAACTCTATGAAAACTTGATATAAGGAATATAAACTATACTTTTTTCCGAACCGCCTTGACATCCGAAACTCTAATATGTAGTCTAAAGTGGGTGTTACTATTCAGGGAAAAAAAAAAAAAAAAAAAAAGAAGTTTGTGCAAGTTTTAATATGTAGATGACACCCAAAACAAAATTTAGCAATTGAATTAAAAACTAGATGTTATTACCAATTGTAAGGCATGAGCTGCCAATTGTAAGGCATCAATGATTTACAGTGAAATTAGTCTATTATTATTATTGTTATTTTATGACTGTACATATGCATATGTGCATATATGTTTGTAAGTGTATGATTCATATTCGTAGCAGAATACATTAATTTAAAAGATTATTTTTATTCATAAATTAACAACGGAATCGTGAAAAATTTATGACTATATATTAAAACTATAATTAATAAAAAGAATCAATAAGGGATCTAATAATATTTCAATACAACAGTTCTTTAGCTACCATAATCGTTGAAATGTATTTTCACTTTGAAAAGTACGAACCTATTTTTTAATTTTTGATCCGTTAACCAAAGTTGTCAAACTTTAATTATCATTTTTCTCCTCGCGGGCCGCAAGAAACTATGCGGTGCGCCGCAGTTTGCCCACCCCTGGGTTAGAGCATGATAACAGTAAACAGAAGCCAAACGCACATACACAAATTATTTTATTTTGTTTTCACTCTGCTTTATAATTTTGTTATTGTTTTCTGTTAATGACAGAAAGTGATATTGCATATATTCAATAATTTGTATATACTATATATATGTATAACACACAAAAAATATTGAAATTTTTTCAAAAGTATTTAAATAAAAAATTAATTAAATATGTTTTAACACCATTAAATTTGGAGTAAAATTTATAAAAATTATGACATATTGTAGACACACCTGCGTATCTATTTTAGTTTCTGTCATAATTTAGACTTTAAAACATAATTACAAATTTTTTAAAACCTGGAATTCTTATGAAATTTCACTATTTAAACATAAAATATTTCTTAAAAATTAACTTTTTAATTGATCCATAAAGAAATATCTAAATACGTTCAGGACATATATTTGAACAACAGTGATATAAAATTAAGGGGTTGTATGACTTAAGGCCAATTAAAGGTCGGCAGCAAAATTATTGAAGAGCATATCCACACTTCTCTTTTTTGGAGAAAAAAGAGAAGTGTGGAAATTAAATTTCAGAATGGCTAGGTCGATGAGCCAGACCTGGGATCAAACCTGGCATTTCCCATCTACCAGCTCTGAGTGCAGAATCTCTCTGTCACTAGCGTCGGCTTAAAATTAAAAGAAATTTTTTAAACTTAGCAAGACTTGAGCATTAAACAAATAAACATATATTTTAAATCTTACTTTCTAAATTAAATAGTTTTGAAGAAGATATAATTAACACTGTTATATTTTAATAGATATGTATGTAAATTTTCTTAATTTTACAATGATAACCCAAAAAAAGCTTCATAACGTCCCCCGTCCCTTTAAAAAAGAAAAAAATGCTAGTCATACTTCAATAATTTGAATGTATGTATCTTTTTATCATTTATAATATGAATAGAAAATTAGTTTAAAATTTGAACATCATGATGAGAGAGTAAAAAAATTCCAATTAAATATATGATTCCCATTTTTTAGAAAAACAAATTACTCCTTAAAACCCATTAAATTATCAGCTATTGTCAAATGCTTTTCAATTAAAGGTTTATATCCTTTGCCATTTAAACATTAAAAAATAAACATATATTGTGGCCCCCACAAAACATTTTTCTATGTTTTACGATGCAATTTGTTTATAAATATTATAATCAATAAAATTATTTCCATGGTGAGTACAAACAATTTCATATATTGTAACTGAATTTTGAAAAAAAAAAAGAAAGTCACTAATGGTTTTTACAGACGACATCCTAAAAATGCATTTAATCTGAATTTTTTTTAATTTATTTTTTACAAAAATGGGGAAAAAAAAAAATCAATAGCATTGATTTAAATTATCAAAAATATATGTTTCAAAAATTCATTTAAAATGTTTTTATGATTTCTTTTTAAAAATACTCATTAACTTCCCACTTATTCACAAGGAAAGTAATGCTCTTGAATATATAAAAATTTTATCTTGGTTCACTATTACTATTACAAATTGTTTTATTTCTTATCAAATGGGTACTTCATTGTCAAAGTGAATTATCTCCTTGGAAATTGATTTTGAAATAACAAGCTTTTTTCAAATTTATGCATAGGAAAATAAGTCAAGATTCAATAAGTGTTATCGATTTTAGTGTTTAATACAAATCATAGTCATAAGAAATTATAAACTATATTAAAAACAATTTGAAGTAACTTAGAAACTTCATTTTTATAATGAATATTTAGAAGTTTTAGTTTTCTGAGAAAAACATATAATGCCATTTGTGGAATTTTAATGCAATTATTGGAATTTCTTCTTTTTTATAATGAAAGATGTGACAAAATGTGATACAATTAAGCAAAAAAAAAATTATATTTAAAAAATATGGAGTTACATTACTTTTGTCCAATTTTTTTTTTTTTTTTTACAAAATCTACCTATATTTGATGCAGTGTTGTCATCTCTTGTTAAGAATGCTTAATACTTTTTTAACCAAGTGTATATTGTGTATTTTAAAAGTCGTCAAATTATTTGCTTATTTTGAGCAAAAATGTTGAGTGTTTATATATTTACATAATATCCTTTCCCTTTTTTTTTAAAATATATTGCCCATATCTGACAGCAGCTTATATCAACATTAGAATTAAATGCATTGGCTATTTCATCAAAAGCCACAGTCTTTTAGTCCAAAAAAACTGTTTCTTTGAATCAATAACAGAAAGCCTTTCTTATCTGCCAGTAAGATTTTGTTTTCTTATCTTGTGAATAAATCTCACTTGTTTTCTTATTTTATTAACAAACAGCTATATATATATATATATATATATATAGTACAGTAAGAAAAAGACAGCAATTTGTACATACAAGCGCGAACCGCCATCTTGAATGAGCAGTGCTTGATGCGTAGCGAGTCACATGCATACATTGGCCAATCAGCACGACGGTTCCCAACGCAGGCTGATAAATGCGCAGTTCAGAAACATGCTTCTCAAGTTAACAATGAATAGGAAATATTCGACTAGCGGTTAACATTTCTAACCTGGGTTTTGCCACTTGGGATTAAACCAGCGGTGGAGGTTGACGGAGAACTACGCAGTTTAGAATGTCTTGAAACTGAATTATCATATTCAGATTTATTTTATTCTGGCATGATTCTTATTCAAAATGACTTAAATAACACTAATGACTTGTCAGGGGTCTGTCCAGAGAAAAATCGGGGTCTGTTAAAGGACCCTTCCCAAAATTACTTATCCTATAAAAGGACCCTTCACAAAAATTTTTATTCTAAAAAAGGATCCAAAGGACCCTTCACAAAATTTTTTATCCTGAAAAAAGACCTTTCACAAAATTTTTTATCCTGAAAAAAGACCTTTCACAAAATTTTTCCGCTTAAAAACAGACCTTTGACAAATCTGTTTCATTTTGAAAACTAATCTTCCATGGTATGAACAGAATGCCTAAATAATTGGATGTGCTTTACTGCATTTCCTCGAAAAGCTGATATTCAATTTCTAATTTATAAAAAGGTTTCTATGTGTATGTGTGAGTTTAGCTCTATAAAAAAAAAACCATCATTGTCTAAAATGAAACCTTAAATGTAATTTTATTTTTCAAAATTAAATTTTTCACAATATCATAAAAAGAGGACCCTAGCCTAAAAGTTCGGAAGAACTTTATTTTTATACTGAATTTAAATTCACAAAATTACATGTAGAATTTTTCACAATTTCACAAAAACAGGACCCTGTCTGAAAAGTCTGGACAGACCCCTGCTTGTGTACAGAGCTTAACAACAGAATTCAGATACATTACAGACTATAAGAAATATTTCTTTAAAACACACTTTAAAAATTTTTATCTTGCAGAAAACAAAAACAAGGAAAATAACATTATTCAGATGTATAAAAGTTAGTTTCTTACAGAACATAATATGATTAGTATTCATAACTGGCTTGCTGTGCAAAAATATTCAGATACATTATGAAATGAAAATGAAAGTACTTCGAAGTGTATTTACAATAGTGTCTCAGTCAATACAAAAAGAAAAGAAAAATTTATAATTTTTAGCACACTACTGGCTGGGTGTGCAATCTGTAAAGAATGCACAGGGCTATGGCTACATAAGCAAAGCATTTTATGATTTTTCTCTTTAACAGAAAAGAACTATCCCATAAATTGTCAGATAAATCTGATAGTTTTTGAGAATTTTTCCATTCATAATTAAGAATTATATAGGTGAATATAAAAGTATGGAATTCTTTATTTTACTTTAAACTTTATTATCATAAAGACTTATAAAACTTACTACAAAAAATTAACAAGACTAATAACTTTAATATTATTTAAAAATAATAATTAAGTTATGAACTTATATTTTCAGCTTTTTTTATATTGATATAACAATAACAAAATTATAAACATTTCCTTACTCTGAATTATATAAATTATTATTACTATACATATATTTTTTAAATACTTATGTTTTATTAATAAAGCTTTCCGATATCTGAAAATTAGAATTTGCATTATGATATTAAAATTTAGCAAATGACGCTTTAATTTACCAGAATAATTTATTGCATAAATTTGTGTCTTGTTGTAATATTTTTCAATTCTTTTGGATAATTCCTTTTTCTTTGAGGTTAAAAAAAAAATCCGATATTAAAAAAGTGCTGTTACTGCAATAGTGAATGAAAGAGTATGAAAGAAAAACAAGTCTCAGTTCAGGTATCAAAGAAATAAATGCCTACTCAGTAAATCATCAACAGGGTTCCCACTCTTAAAAGAGAAAAAAATTCAAGGACTTTTCAAGTACTTTTCAAGGCCTATTTGAAATTTTTCAAGGACTAGGGAAAAATCACAGAACGCTAGGCATATACACAAAACTTTAGTAACTACTTTCATTAGTAATATTTTTTTAATAATTAAAATAACTTTGCCTGTTTTCACAATACACTTTTGATGGATTGACCAAATTAACTTTTACAAGAGTCAAAAAACGATTAGTTTAAGATTTGAATCATTAAGATTATTCCAAAGTTTTTAGGTTTGAGTCCTGGTCTGATCACTTTCTGCTCAAAATTAAAAACCAGTCCATCAAACAGGTATAAGACTGGCAAAAAAAAAAAAACAAATAAGTTGAAACTATATGCAAAAGCAAGACAATGAAATAAGATTTTTATGACAAAATCATTATATTAGACAATGGCGTGCGCATGTGGAGATGGAGATAGTTTAGCCTTGACAGAGTTCAGGCTAAGCTCGTCTATTGGAGTGGAAAATTCAAGGATTTTCAAGGACTTTGCACAAAATTCAAGTACTTTCAAGGGCCCTTGAAAAAGAAAATGAAATTCAAGTACTTCTTAAGGACTTTCAAGGACAGTGGGAACCCTGATCAAACAAAGAGTCGAACTGGATAAATAAATCATGATGCTTCATTTATTGTTTCAAAAAAACTTTTTTTAAATCATTGAAAAAGATACTTTGAGTTTTTTTTGTTTTTGCTGATATTGTGAATATAATATGGAGTGTCTTGCCTCAAAGGTAGTAGCAAGTGGTTTTTTGCATCTGAAAATGAAAGGCCATGGTGGTAGAGCTTACATTAATTTTATGGTGTGTAAAGAAGTTTTTATCATAATATGGATGTTTCATTTTAAATCCAATTCAATTTTTACAGTATAAATAAGTATATAAAAGAAAAAAAAAAGAAAATCACTTGTGTCGTGGGGTTTTATATCCCTTTTGACTATCGTACAAATTCGTTCATTAAAAAGCTCATTTTGAGCAGCTGCGTGATCGATTTATTATTAACAGGGTTCCCACTCTTAAAAAAGAAAAAAATTCAAGGACTTTCCAAGTACTTTTCAAGGCCTATTTGAAATTTTTCAAGGACTAGGGGAAAATCACAGAATGCTATGCATATACACAAAATTTTAGTAACTACTTTCATTAGATTTTTTTTTTTTTAAATATAATTAGAATAACTTTGCCTGTTTTCACAATACATTTTTAATGGATTGACTAAATTAACCTTTATAAGAGTCAAAAAACGATTAGTTCAGGATTTGGAATCATTATGATTATTCCAAAGTTTTTAGGTTTGAGTCTTGGTCTGGTCACTTTCTGCTCAAAACTAATGACCAGTCCATTGTGTGCATATGGAGATTTAGCCTTGACAGAGTTTGCGCTAAGCCCATCTGTTCGGAAAATTCAAGGATTTTCAAGGATTTTACACAAAATTCAAGTACTTTCAAGGGCCCTTGAAAAAGAAAATGAAATTCAAGTACTTCTTAAGGACTTTCAAGGACCGTGGGAACCCTGATTAACATGGTATAAAAATTCTTTAAAAAATGTAAGATGAAATTTAACAGTTGTAACTTGCAGCAGGACTGATTTCAGAATCGTAAGAAAGGACTAAGCACTCATTAATAAACAATAAATGTCGAGGCTTAATATTTTGATTTTATTCTTTAAATTAACGAAGACTTGAAATTTAGTAATGAGCCTAGAAGGCTTAAAAGATGAAGCTGAATGTAGTTTATTACAAAAAGGCAATGCCAACATCATGAAAAACAATATGAATTGCTTTCCTTAACTCCAAAAAAATTTGTTATGTTCAAGTACATGTATAATTAAAAAAACGTAGCTTTATGTTGGCTATATTAAGCCAAACCTCTACATCCACACTCTGATTTTTATCGCCAACCTGAAAGAAGCTCATATGATTATAGTGAAATCGTATGACGCCAACCTGATATTTCAAAGATATGTCAAAAATTCTATCTACCCCAACTCACACGTTCAAAAAACTCATAACATTCCAGAGGCTGATAAACCTTGGAGAGGTATGCTTTAGTGCCAGTCAACGACCTCTTCAATTCCGTTGAAGAGACGCACAATTCAGTATTTTTGTGAGAAATGGAAAGAATATCTTCTCTTTCAAACAAAGTCAGGAAAAAGAGGGGGTGGATTCAAACTAGATTATTACACTTGCTTCCTTTTTTAGTAGTATGGGGTATTAAATAAAGTTAGAGAATTTTTAACCTATTATGTTATTAAGATAAATATTTATGGAGTAATTTAGAATAAAATATATTTAATTTAGTTATTAATGAGATTATCATATGTCATGGAATCCTCATGACAACTTGGATTGTACTTTTTTTTCTTTAATGAAACTATAAACTTAACAATACTTAAAAATTTAACTCATAATACATTAAATCATATACCAAACACATCTGATCTTTTCTAAAATTAAAAAAAATGATTATCACTTTAAAAAATAAAAGGTAACATAATTAAAGTAAAAGTAAAAATTTCTAATTAACATTACCTGATGATGCGTCACATAGTAAAAGAAATCTTCTACAATAATAGCACAAGGTAGAATAGTGTTCATGTGCATTTCACACAAATACCTTATCAAACCTAGGGGCTCAGAAATGTATCTGTAACAATAATAATAAACAAAAATAAATCAAGTATTTCAAAGACTTACAATAAATGCTTGAATTTTTCGTATTATAAGACAATGACACTTAAACACATGATTAAAAAAAAATGATAATTCTTTTACAGTAAACAGGGGTCTGTCCAGACTTTTCGGACAGGCTTCTGTTTTGGGGAAATTGTGAAAAATTCTACACATAATTTTGTGAATCTAAATTTAGTGTGAAAAAAAAAAGTTCTTCCAAACTTATCGGCTTGGGTACACTTTTTGCAAAATTGTGAAAAATGAAATTTTTCAAAATAAAATTACAATTAAAGTTTCATTTTAGACATTAACAGTTCACTATTATACAGCTAAACTCAAACATATGCATAGAAACCTTTTATAAATATCAAATGAAATATTAGCTTTTCAGGGAAATACATCAAAGGACGTCCGCTTATTCCGGCAGTCTGTTCTTAACATGGAATGTTAGTTTTCGAAATGAAACAGATTTATCAAAAGTCTGTTTTAAGGTGGAAAATTTTGTGAAGGGTCTTTTTTTAGGATCAAACTTTTGTAAAGGATCCTTTTTTATGATAAATAATTTTGTGAAGGGTCCTTTTTAAAGATATAAAATTTTGTGAAGGGTCCTTTAACGGCCCAGATTTTCCTCTGGACAGACCCCTGCATGCGTGAAAGTAAAAAAATTTTGCTGGACTGAAGTATACATATTTTTTTTGTAATATTGGGTAAAATATAATAAACGCATACATAATGTATGTATGTAGATATTCGAAACATACATTTCCAAGGGTTACATTAATAAGCATAAGTATAAAAACTTAGGAAAATTATTTATTAATATAATTGAATTAACATTGATAGGGGCTGATTCAGAAAAAAATTGGGATCTTTATTTGCCCCTAACAAAGATTAATTGGCCTATCTGTATTTATAACACATAAAAAAAGACTGAATTCAGTCAATAGACTGAAAACTTTCACCCATAGACCCCTGGTAAATGTAACATTCAATGATAAACCACATTACACTATATCAGTAAGTATTTGGACACTTTCGAATTTAGACATTTTGTCAAATATCCAGGAAAATCCTTTAGAAATCATCTTGAAACTTTGGGAGCATAAAAGAACATATTACACCTCACATATTTCAACAGAAGTTTTTTTCTGAAGAGGAAAAGGGGATCAGTAAAAAATTAAAAAATGTTTTGCATCATCTTGTAAAAAGCAATGCTTGAAATGCATTTTGGCTGTAGCATGTGATTATAATGATTCTTTTAATTATCTGCATAAATTGTTATGAGGCTACCACATATATTCATGCAGATTTAACGGTTTCTTTAAAAAATTGCAAAACAAATTTCCCCTTTAATTATAACATGTAGGGTATTACCCTACATGACCCTGTGCAAAGCCATTTTTAGAAAACATGACATATTATACACAGCATCTGCAATTAGAATGCAAAAATGTCAAATATTTGAGGAAATATGAGCATTTTTACAAAATAATTTTTAGCTATGCATCTGTAAGCTTTATAAAAATTTTATTTGTATAATTTAATAGCCAAAAGTATTGAGCTATTTATATGAAAATCCCAAACAAATATCGGTATAGGTAAATTCAAACTGTTATGAGTTGTAGAATGAACAGAATTTCAGTTCCTCTCAAAAGAAGGAAGATGAGACAGAGGGCTTTATCAATCAGCGAATACTGGGCATTGATTGAATCAAAATAAAAATGTAAAACCCCTTATTGTTTACCTTTTATTTTGAGAGAAACAAATTATGTTCATTGTATAACTCAGAACTGTTTTAATTTACAACATATTTGTTTGGAGTTTTCATATAACAAGCTCGATATTTTTTACTATTAGATTATGTTGATGAAATTTTTATAAAGCTCGTGCATGCATAGTTAAAAATTCAGTAAAAATGCTAATGCTTTGCAAGATGTTTAACATTTTTGCATTCTGATTGCAATATGCTGTGATTAATGTAGTACACCAAGTTTCTAGAAGAATCCTTATAATCACAACCAAAATGCATTTTATGCATTACTTTTTACAGGGTGATACAAAACATTTTGATTTTTCTTTACTTTTTTCTACTGGTCTCTTTTTTTCTCTTCAGGAAAAAACTTTTGCTGAAATACATGAGGTGTAACATGTTCTTTTTACTCCCAAAGATTCAAGATGATTCCTAAAGAATTTTTTTTAGATATTAAACAAAACGTCTAAATTCGAAAGTGTCAAAATACTTAGACCCAGTAGCAGAATGTTTTCTGTCGATCTGCGACAGCAATTTAAGAATTAAAAAATAATCTGCAGTTATCAAAGTGCAAAACAGTTACCAAAGTGCATTTTTATCATAAACTCACATTTATTTAATGTTATTAATCTGTTAGATATGTCAAAGCATTGTAGCAATGAAATTTTAATTAGATATAGCTAGGTATAGAATTGACATGAATTATTAACCTTCATATAACATAAGAAAAATATCTTTGTTCATGGTTTTCTTCGTAAAGACTAGTAAAATATTTGTAGTAAGAATCACTGAAACACTGAAATTAAACAAATACGAGTGAGAAATATTGAACAATTCTATTTCTTTATTGGTTCTAGAATCTAAATAAGTGTAAAAAGAACACTGACATTGTGTTGCAGCTGTAAAAAGATTGAAAATTGCAAGATTCCACAACCCATTTGATCACTGATCATTATCGGGAAGGAAAAGAGTGGTGGGGGTTGCAGAAAAAATTACATGAGAGAGAGAGATATTGGACAATTCTACCAATTTATAGGTTCTAGAATCTAATAAAGCATGTTTAAAATGAATATTGACATTTTTGTTGTACTGTGGATGGAAAAAGATTGAATATTACAACGAAGAGTTTTATTACTGATTGTTTGCAAATGGCAAGGGTGGGGGGGCAAAAATTATATGAAAGATATGTTTAACAATTATAAGGTTAAAATGAACATTGACATTTATGTTGTGGATGGAAAAAGATTGCCAATCGTTAGCGGAAAGTTGGGGGGGGGGGGGGAGGCAGAGAGAGAGAGAGAGGTTGGGTTGATCAACACATTATTTCCATTGTATTCAAAAAATATTGACAACTAGACTATATTGTTAATACAGGGTTGCCACAAAAGAAATATAACAAAAATAGTTGCTTTAGTAGCCTAGAAACATTAAAATAGTTGCCTAAATAGTAGCCTAGTGACTAAAATACTAGCTTAAATATCACATGCTAACGATCATTGAAGGATAAAAACCATACGCATTTTCTTACTATTCAACATAAATGTACCAATAATAATAATAAAAAAAAAAAAGTTAGGCAATGAGTCACTGTGGAAACAAATTTTCCCCATAGAATAACATGGGATTTGGTCGTTGAAAAGATTAAGTATTATCAGCTCTTAAGAGTTTATTTTAGTTATTTAGTTATTTATTTTTTGCTGTATTCTTCCTTTTCTGATTTACTAAAAGAGCTTTCTTTTATAATTTTGTTATTTTTTTTTTACATGAAATCAGGGTGAGGAAGGACATAACAGGTCACAGGAGTGTACTAGTAATCATTTGCAATAAGCAAATTGGCCAGCTTAATAGCTACATATGTCATGTCTGGTGCTATTTCTACATTCTCATTGGATGTTCTACCTGTTTCAAGGTCAGCATCAGGGATATACCATACTTTAAGGTGGTAAAAAATAAATAAATGAATAAATAAATAAAAGGTGAAAAGATTAAGATATAGGATTGTTTATAAAATGCATAGAAAATATTTCTGGATATTTCATGATATTTCTGGAAGAATTTTGCAAAAGGTGAAAAATAGTCTCCCAATAGTTGCCTTTTTGTGAAAATAGTTGCTTTTTCAAGTTTTTGGGGTCAAAAAAGTTGCCATAGTCGCAAATAGTTGCCTTTTAGTAACCTGTGGCAACCCTGTTAATAGGTAGCATTTTTAACTTCAAAAGAATTAAAAAAAAAAAAAAAAAAAAACTAAATTTTGAACTATTTTTCAAATTATATAACAGACTTTATGTTGAACAGAAATATAAATATTTACACAACATTAAAAAATGCCTGTGTAAAAAAAAATTAAAAGCAAACTGCAGTTTCAAGAGCATTAAGAATACAGTTATCAATGTAAAATGATGAAGGTAGATTAGTGCTCTTACATATAGATAGGGAAACTAATTTTTGAGTCTGAATAGCAGCCAATAGGATTTTAACCCTATAAGCATTAAGCCCGTCTTTTTCCGGCATGCATAGTCAAAATAAAAGGCTGGTGTAGCAAAATGTTGCTTTTTTCAAGAAAATAAGATTAATAAACATGTGCAGTATACAGTGTTAAATTCTCATATTTATACTGTGCATAGTATTAATTTTATGAATCATTAAACAGATATACCGAAAAACGGCTAACGCTGAAAGGGTAAGAAACTGGAGGTGTTGGCCAATCACCTATTTTTTTACATAGCTTTCTTTATATATCCCAATTCCTTTTTGTCCAGTTTTTTAAATTTCTATTGGCTGCTATTTCAACCAAAATTTGCTTTCCTTATATGTAAGAGCACTAGTCCACCTTTGTTATTCTGCATTGATGATGTATGTTTAACACTATTGAAATTGGAGTTTGCTTTAAAAATATTTTTTATATTAGAGCTTTTCAATGTTGTGTAAATATTTATATTTTTTAATTTATGAGGACAAGAATAAAGAAGGAAATTTTATTACTTTATAATGACATACATAAGTATCAAATGATCAGATTTTTTAGTTTTAAGTAATAAATATAGCAGAATAATATATATTTAAATTAAAATGCTGGAAATCTTACACCATCTTAATACAATCTAATAGAGCTGTGGTACGACATAACATTCCTTCAACAGGAAAAGGCACTGTCGTGAACTGATTAGGACGGATAAATATCACTTGATCTCCATTGCTTACATAGGATAAAGCTGCTTGTAACAAAATAGAGCTTTTTAATCTGAAATAAACAAAAAGATGATATTGTAAATTTGAACTGCACTTTCACATCATTAAGATAAGGACATACAAATATTAGAAACTACGATAGAATTTGATATTTATGGTTTATTCAAGATTTTCTCGTGTCTGCCTTCTTGGTAAAAATATAACACTTGTGCATGTATTTATCTGTATTAATATGAAATTTTAAGATTTTTCATTGTGAAATGAATTCATATTATATCATCATCAAAACTGTATTGTGTAGATGTACATGGGCATAAGATCAAGACGTTACTGGAGAAAATTTGCTTTAAGGTGCGTCTTGGTGTGTTCTACAAAAATTACCAACATAGTGCCTTTTTGTATCGTTTAGAAGTTGCAACATTCCATTTGTTGCATAACAGAGCGAGTTTTTCAGCGAATAAAACAAAACTCTGAATATCTATGAAAACAGATTGTTTAAAAGCACAAAATCATAATAAAATGTAGTTTTTAAAATATTATAACTTCAAAATAATGCAAACTTTTTTTTTTTTTTTTTTTAATAATGTATTATAGAGATATGGTTAAAGGTGGGGCTGTTTGTTTTCCTTGTAAACTATTTGCCTTCGCAAAGTTTTTTGTTTTTTTCTAAGTAAAAATTACAATTTTTATGTATGAATCACAAAAAGCATAAATTTTGGTAGCACTTTAATATAAAAAACTTTTATTTACCTGTTTTTTTTACTATCAAACTTTGTGTAATCATCCCCTTTCAAAACACTACTGTTCAAAACAAAGGCACATAAATACATAACAAATACAGAAAATGTATTTTGAGTACATACATAATATTTACTTAAACATTCAATACCATTCCCAAACTTAAGCAAATCTCACAGTATTGGACAATTTGTATATAAGGTTAAAATGAACAAGCTTAATATATAAGGTTAAAAATATAATGTATTTTCTTTTTGTGTGTGTTTAAAAAAATATGCTAATTCCAATACTGTGACGTCATTCAATTTATCTATTTGACTTTTCTATACTTTTCCCCTAACCAAAGACGTACTTTTGATTTATTAAAATTTCTTTTTTCAGATTGCTTTCAAGAAAGAATGTAGACGTATGAATGAATGCATGAAAAAATGTATGTTTGTAAAATTCTACCACAGATTTGAACATTAGTATTGATTATTTTCTGTATTAACTAAAAGAAATACTTCATGTTACCATGTTATATAATCAAATAGGAATTAAATAAACTATTAAAAATTTTAATTGAAATCTCTCTTATGTAAAAACAAAATGTTATTTTTCAAACCTTTTGAAAAAATGAGTTCTAGAGCAAGAGAAAATGCACATGCAGAGGATTAAAATATACAATTTAAATAAATATATCTACAGGGGAAAAAAAAAAGAAAAGTCAAATAGGTAAATTGAATGACATCACAATACTGGTAAAAATGCCCTACCCCTAAGGACTACAGCCAACAAAAGGTTAAAAAGATATCCAATTTTTCCCTTTTCCCAATACAACTGTAGTGGCATCATCAACGTCATTTCCCGTATAGACTATCATAACTTACCGATATTCTCGTATAGATTATCATAACTTTCCAATAGACAATGTGTGTTGCTATATATACAGTACTGGCCTGGCCAGAATGGATGACTCACTTGCTTTTCCCCATTCATAGCGTCAGTTGGCATTAGATTGTCTCTTTGGCTGACTGCCAAGCGCCAAATGTTCTTTTTGGGCATTTTGTTAGTTCATTGCTTGTGTTCGGTGTGTGTGGACTTATAAATTTTTGCAGAAGTGTTAAAATAATAAAATTGGCTGGTAAAAGAATTTCACATGAAATGCACGCACAAATACAAATTCTGAGTGAAGAATAATACTCTGTTTTCCGATAGTACTCGGAAAATTGCTGTCAGATTGAAATTGGCACAAAAGACAGTTTCCAGATCTATAAGTAATATCAAAACCACCAGAAACTACGGCTATTCTAAGGCAAAAGGTCGTCATAAGAGCATAAGCAAGCACATGGATTGTTCATAATTTTGTTAGTGAAGAGGGCACCCAGAAAATCAGCGAAAGCAATCCAAGCCAGTTTACCAAACGATGTTAATCTCTCTAGCCAAAGGACAATCCACAGGAGGCTATTCAATGCAAATTTAAAGTTCTATAAGCCTGCCAAAAAGTCTAAATTTTCTCCCAAGAATATTGCTTACCAACTGATATTTTGGAAAAAGTATCAGGGTTGGATTGCGGATTGAGTGGAACATGTGATGTTTTCAGACCACAGTACCGCAGTTTTACGCATTTTGTAGAAACATACGACAGTCTCCCAATAAAAGGGTCTGTCAACGTTACATTATTCCTACTTCGAACAATGCTGCAAAAATCCTGGTTTGGGGAGCCATTTGTGCCAAAGGTAGATGTGGATTATGGTTCATGCCTGAAGGCACATCAATTAATGGAACTGTTTATGCTGATGTACTAAAAGAGAGGGTACTATTGTTAATGGATATTAACCAGTGCACCCACTTCCAACGTGATGAAGCACCATGCCACCAGACTAAAGCTGTTAAGATATGGATTGCAAAAAGGATTTTCAGGTCGTTGGACCGTGGCCCAGAAATTTCCCGGATCTAAACATGTAATTTCAAATCGCAAAATTGCTGAGCGTAACTCCACTTCACTTTCTCACTTAAAAGAAACTGTAAAACATGTGGGTACTACAGAAATTACACCAGACTATTATGAAAAATTATGTATTTTCATGAATAATTGTATCCAAGCTTTATTGAAAAAGAAAGGTTTCCACACCAAATATTGATCTCATTCTCAATTATGTATGTATACTGTGCTTATATAACTAAAATTAATCATTTTCATAGAATAAATACTTATTTAAATGTGATTATTCTAGTGCATTTATAAAAATCACAGTTTTTTGTGGTGAGTCATCCATTCTGGCCAGTACTGTATATATTTTATCGGCAGTGAAACATCCTTCATGTTATTGGACTTCACAAAAGTATCTCACGACCATCCTTAGGGATGCATCGCAGACCGTCGTTAATGATGCATTATGTCGTACTAGTGGGACGTTAAACTCAGTCAACCAACCAGAAATATTTCGCATACTGTATTGCGCCCCATAAATGTGTTTTGCATATTAAAACACATTGTGGGGTATTTTTCAAGTTTTTTTTTTGGTCTAAAATTTAAACTGAATCAACAGTTTGTGATGTTACGGACTTCTTTTTTAAACGTCTGAAATTAATCATGCCCTTAGCCACGCCTCAATATCTTTCTATCACTAAAATATATCGATTGAAAAAAGTATATATTCATGGGTGAAAGAGGTGATGAACTTTTTCTAATAATTGCGTATGATATATGTTTATTTGAAAATATATTTTCAAATGATGTTTCTACACTCATTCACTAAATCTGTTTACTCCATGAACAAGAAATGTAGAAAGCACTTCATTGAGAGTTTGCTATGTCTGGCGAATTAGAGCGCCAATAGAGTGAAGCTCCATCAACTAAATTCCAACTTCCAAATAGGGGTGCACCAAATATTCGGTATCTATTTGGTATTCGGCCTATTCAGCCATACTACAGAATATTCGGTTTGGCCGAATATCAAATTATTCGGCTACTATTCTATTCGACTAGTTGGAATATATAAAAACTCACTTTTTAAAAATTTTTAATCATTTGAAAAAATTCTGCTATTTTTAATTATCATTAAATTAAGATTTTTCAGAGTCATTAAGAAATAGATTATTTTTAAATGAAAATAATTGTTTTATCTAATTTCAAGTAACATGAAAGAAAATTATTAGTTACATTAATCATAACAATTAATAATATCTAACAAAAGTTGTCTTTATCAATAACAGTATGACAACTGTAGGCATTAAAAAAATTTAAATTTGTATTTTAATATGAATAATTATTTATTATTTGCTATTGAATGCTTTCTGTCATGGAATAAGTATTGAAAGTTTAGAAAAATTGCTTTGCAGCACTTACTGGGGAATATTCTCTCATTGAAAATAATGAATTGTAAAGAAAACATCATGAAATAAAGTTTGTTTTAGTTATGCATGTCAAACTGGATAATTATGAATAAGTTTTATAATTTATATCATAAACATGAAAAATTTTTTTGTATTTAAGAAAAATAAGAATATTCTCGATTATTCTCCAAATTTGAAGCTTCAGAGAATATTCTCATCTCACATCTCTAAAAAAATGATTTTCACAAAACATTTTTAATATTGTTCAATTACATTTATTAATTTTATAAAATCTCAGCTATAAAATTCCAAATATCATTGATGTTGGCCTTGGCTTTTAATTTAATCACTCATGACCCCAGTAGCAGAATTTTCTGTATCTGCAGCAAAACAAAATTTGTCTGCGATCCAAGAATATTGAACCAAGTTTGGTAGCACAAGAAACATTAGCAATTCATAAATTTTGTAAAATTTACATCTATCTACAAAGAAAATAAATTGAAAATAATGTCAAAGACATAAATGTAAATTATATCTTTTTTTTAGGTCTGGCATTTCTTACTGAAATGCTAAATAAATCTGCAGACCAATACAAGATAAACTGTAGTTATTACAAGGGACATTATACCCCACTTATGAAGCTCATGAACAGGGGATTTAGTTGAAGGGAATTGAAATTGTTTAAAAATAACATGAAAATTTAAACGCTTCAAAACTTTGGCTAATTTAACCTGTGAATAAATAACTAAATTCCCTGTTCCTGAGCTTCATAAGTGGGGTATCTATAATGTCCCTTGTAAAAACTGTGATTTACTTTATATTGGTCAAAGAAAAAAAAAAATCTTGAATGCTGTTAACGTGAACATTCTCGATATGTTGTTAATCAAGAAATATCTAAATCTTCTATTGCAAAGCACAGTTGGGAGTATGATCAGTTTTAATTTTAAGTGTGCCAAAATTATCTTTCATGCCAAAAACGTTTCCAAACTGGATTTTTTGGAAAATTTAGCTATTTATCTTAATTGTGATAAAATTGTCAATGAAAAACCAGATTCCACTTTGCTGTTCTTCCACTTCTACAGCCTGGAAAAATTTGCTTAATTCAATTAAATAATTTCTTGCATTATGTTAATAAAATAATATTGTTATAATAAAATATATCAGGGGTCGATCCAGGCAAAAATTGGGTCCCCTTTGCTGCCCTTTCACAAAATTCCACACCATAAAAGGGCGCCCTTCACAAAATTCAAATCTTAAGCAATTTTTTTTTTTTTTTTTTTAATGTTTCCATTCAGTATTATTTTTAATTAATTGGTTCAATGAAACTATGTTAATATGATATTAAACATCTTTTAGAATGACTTAAAATGGAAGGTTTTATACACAATATATAGTATATATATATATGTTTTCTTTTTTTTTTTTTTTCACAAAAAGGGGACCCAAAATTTAAAACCTGGATCGACCCCTGTATATAAAATAAATAAATCTGCAGAGCTGTAAACAATCTGCAGCGTTCGCTGCCGTGCTGCACTGTTTCTGCTACAGGGCTCATGACCATCAAATTTTATCTTAACAAGGGCTGATCGCGGTAAAAATTCGGGCCCTTTTGCTGCTCCTTTACAAAATACCATTTCATAAAATAGGCCCCTGTACAAAAATCCATACAATAATCCTTTTCGCAAAATTAAAATTTATAAAACGGCCCTTTCACAAAAGTTCATTTTATAAAAATGATTTTTTTTTAATTAAAAATTTTCTATCATTTTAAGTAGTATCATTTCAAACGATTGTCTATATTTGGTTCCACTAAAATGAAATGTTTTACACAACATATAATGCTTTTTCACAAAAAATATTTGTTTTTCTCAAAAATAAGCCCTAAAAATTGAATCAACCCCTACAAAATACCTATATACTTCTTTAATTAAATTTATTAAAAATTGTTACACAGTAAAAAAGAGTTAGGCATTAAAAATTAAAAAATAATGATCCAAGTCTTTTTGTGTACCTTGTCATTAACTTTCAAAATAAATAAGAAAGGGGCAAAAATTTTATTGCAGGGAGCAGTTTTCGAAGATAATTTGGGAAGGGGTTTTTTTTTTACCGATTTATTCACTTTTTATAGTTACCTAGTTAATCACCTTCACCAATTTGCAATAAGAGGAAAGGAATTCTATAACTCTATTTTTAAAAATATATATTGCAAAAATACTTGTATTACGGAAGTCATTAACATCAAGATAAATATTAAGGGGAATAAAATAAATAAATCACTCCTCCTATAAAGACAGAAAAAAAGAAAAAAAAAAGACATTTTAAAAAGAAACTCATAAACACGCTTACGTATAAATTACGATCAATAGATGGCGCCAGCAAACAAATCGAGTCTTAGCAGACGCGTATTAGATTTTTTTTTTTTTTTTTTTTTTTTTTTAAATCTAAAGAAAATACCAAATCCTTCTAAAAGTTAAGACACCAGTCATGAAGATATAGATATTCTATTACCATGACACCAGTTTATGTCAAAGTGCAACTATATAAGCTTTTAATGAAATTTTGGTCACTGATTCTCGAGATAAGGTCGGAAGTTTTGTCCACACAGACAAATAACTTACACTATCGTAGTAAAAATTCTTTGACACAGAAACACACACATTTTCTGGTCAAATCGTGCTCAGGACATCTTCAACAAGCAAATCCATCAAAAAACAGATAATTAAAATTCTTAAGAATCTCATACTTTCTTCTATAGAATAAAAAAAATATTTTTTACATTTTCCAGCCTTAAAAAAAAAAAAAAAAGTATGAGGACTTAAAATACGGTACAACTTCAGGTTTTCCAATTTTCCTTGAAAACTGGCAAACTCATCTGTCATTGAAATTTCGTTGTTCTATCTATCTATCTTTTTAAGTTCTAAAGACGATAGAAGAATCTTCTACTCAACCCCCCCTCCCCCACAAAAAAAAAAAAAAAAAACATACATCCTCTCTAAGTGGGAAAGGGATGCTCTTACATATAGAAATTTTTCTTCAAGGTTGACTCCCTCCACTTACCCTTTTTAAATTTCATGACATGTTATAAATAATTCTCATTGATTACATTTATACGAAAATTTGTCTAATACAGTAATATTAAAAATTATGGGGGGGAGGGGGGAGTAGGGAAAGGCTGCGCCGTCTGTTGAGCCAAAATGTAATGAACATTTTAAGTTAAAGTTTAACTAAATGTCAAGTTTGGCTAAATCTCGTGTATTGGTTCATGCGATACAGCGACCAAAAAAAAAAAAAAAAAAAACTGATAAGAATGCTAAGAGTTGCGCTCAATTTCGACCCGAAATAATTGTACGTTTTTGCAAGTAGTGTTTGTTCCCTTACAAAAGTTTTATTCTAAATCATTCAGTCCTAGTTTTTGGAACATTCCACTGCCATTCACAAGTTGGTTAGAATAAGTTATCAAAGTCAAAATGAATAAAAATTATCGTGTTTTTACACAGTAGCTGTAATTTTCTGCTACTTTCCTCGATATGAAATTGAAAATATGTTCGTAAAATTTTTCAGTTCCAGTTTTATAAGTGTTAAGACGTCCAGAGCGCGTTTTAACCATTTTTGAAATGTTTATATGTAGAAAAGGAAAAAAAAAAAACATTGTGGTAGCTTCTCAATGAAAAACTAGAGTCAGAATTTTAAAAAGATTGAAACTTTACTCAGGTAATAAATTTATAATATACATAAACTGGTCAATCAATTTTTAGTGCATATCGCCCAACAGGTGGCGTTGCTCTGCTGCAATCTCTCCTCCATATACAGCAGTGGCGGATTCCCCCCCCCCCAAAAAAAAAGCACTGACATTCAAAATTGAATATTACAATTGCAAATTTTTCATTTATCTGGAATAACATGCTGAAAAATCTTAGCCCCCCCCTCCCCCCCCCCAAAAAAAAAGTTAAGTTCTGGATCCACCACTGATATACAGGAAGATTACATGCCATCCATCTGACGGCTAAAACAAACCTAAATTAAACCAACATAGTTTTTCCTAATGACAGTTTCATACATGAAGTTTGATGCACTTTTACACTACAGAAACTGAGAAACAGCCTTCCCATAAACCGGGGAAATTATAGCACAACTGCGCCGCTTGTCCACCGATCACCATCATTTTTCAAAACTGTTGCCCTCTGTTCACTATATATATATATATATATATATATATATATAAAATAAAATAAAAAACCTATCAACAGAATAAAATTTTGCGTGCTGAAAATTGCTCAGAAACGAGAAAATTTTTAACAAACACGCGAGTCATAAAAATGGCGCTCACCAAAATAAAAACTACCTTTCCAGGTAAACTATTTTCATAGAATTCAGAAGCGAAATTAGAAGCATTTATTAGTAGAAAGTCCAATAATGAATCCAACGTTCAGTCACTTAGCAACTACGAACAAGTGCAGAATTATCGGTCAGTCGAAAGGATATTTAAAAAAGCCCCAGGAAAGTAAAAGCGCTTCGATGACCTATTTATTGTCGGATGAATCATCTTTGGCAACCTTACAACTTATTTCCGAGGGGCACGCCTTCGATAATCTTATAGCGTGTTTCCCTAGTAATTCTGCTGGGCACGGTTTTATGTAAACGGAAGTTTTATAGTAGCACTGTATTGCCTCTTTAGCTAAGCAAACATTACAACTTCGCCAAAAAAAAAAAAAAAAATTGCACGATATTCTTCACACGTAACATAGATAAATATTACATTTAGAGTAAAATGGCATACTTTAGATTACTTTCAAGGTCAGAAAAGTTCTGAATTATGGGAGTAAGTGCCAGTGCCATGCCAGATTTGATAAAAGTTAAACGGTGTTCAATGTCAACTACCAAAACTTTTCATTGTCTTTTTTTTCCCCTTTAATTTTTAACAATTAATTATTTCTTGATCTTTATAAATTAAAAACTACTACATTCTTCATACAGCGTTTTTACTTTCTCTATATAGTAAAGTATTGGATTCGTAAAAATTTACGACTTCCAGTTTCCGATGGATCTGATCATTTTTTAGAAAATGTCTATCAGTCATAAGGAAATTTTGTTGGTGCTGTATCATCAAGAAAATATGAAAGACTATTTGAATCAATTTGCTTGCGCATCGGCGGACAGGTGCCGCTGCTGTGCTAACATACTCTATGCATAACTAACATGCTCTATGCACGGGAATGCTATTTCTCAGTCATTATACATTACGTTGATTTAATTTTGATTTAACACACAGGTAACATTGCTGTAACTCCCTTTCTGCGAGTTTAAAAATGGCTATATCTCAGCATCTTATGATTAAATTTGCTTTTAACTATGTAAGTCAAACCTTTATTGTGAAAAGTTATGTTGATTAAATTTCTGTGCATGTGAGCTGATAAGTGGAGCTGTTATATACAACGGATGATCTTTTTTAAAAATAAATAAATAAATAAATAAATACTGGATGAACTGGCCTTTTTAACATCAAACATGCAGAGAAAATTATATTGAAAAAAATCAAAAATACTTTGGATTACCCTGTATCATAAAAGGCTACAAATAACTTGTAACTTTAACATTATTTAAGTTACTAATTACTTTTTTTTTTGGGAGGGGGTAGGAATACAGGGAATAATATGGGTCATTCCATGTCAAATCAACACACAAAAAAAATAATCTGGTGTGTCACTCACACGACTTTCTCTTACCCTGAAATTTAATACTATAAATACAGGTTGCAGATTAATAGGTAAGATAACGAGTACTGTTATGTAAACCTATGTTAAACAATTCATATTAGGCTTCTGAAGAGTTTTATATGATAATTAGTTCTGTGTGAAGAGGGCTACCTCCCCCCCTCAACCCCCCGTTTCATTAATGCACCTACATTTATATAGAATTTTATTTGGTTATTAAAAAATAATTTATTAAAATTATTGTTTAAAAAATTGTCTTTTATGATAAGGCAGACGATTTCCATATTAGAGAAGTAGTCCATTTTATTCTCAATAAAAAAAAAAAAAAGTACGATTTTTTTTCTTTTTTTTTTCGTTAAAAGTAAAAAAAAAATCGATAACTTTGTTTTAAATTATCGCAGATCGATGGTTCAACCATTCGTTTTAAAGGTATTGGCGAGCGCTTTTGAAAGATACCCATCATGAAAATTTACTCCCCTCGAGGGGGGACTTCCCCCCCAGGGGAGGGAGGCGAGGCTCCTGCATGCATAATTTTTTTCCCCAGTTAACTACCTCTATTACAAAAAATATACATTCGTTTCATTTGGTTTAGTGCAGTCTATAGACATTAAACTTTACTTACCTGCAATTTCCCCCATAGACGTAATGTATTCGAATTCTCTTGATTGACTCTGTACACGAACCATTTGCTTGATCTTAATGAAAAGCTTACTGTAGCATCCCTATATGATACACATTTAGAATACCAAGTTTGAACTTTCTGCCATATGTTTTTGAGATATGCTGATAACAGACACACAGACCATTTGCTAAAAACATGATTTTCGTATTCAGGGGACCTCAAAACGTGTAAATATAACAAAATCTCGTGTTCGAAAATTTGACCCAAAAACAATACTTTCTCTACCTTACGGGTAAGAGAAAGTAAAAAACTGCATTTTTAACCTGACCCCCTCAAATTTTTATGAAATTCGGCTAATTTATTTGTCCTCTGGTGAAATGAATGTTACCAATAAGTCCCTATCTTTTTTAGTTTTTGATATACAGGGCTGCAAAAATGGGTGAAAAATGCAAAATTTCATAATTCTACAAATATACCCATATTTTGTTCCCTAATTAACTCAGAGATATAATATTGGTATCACTAGAAAGCTTATAATACACGCTTTCAAATGATATATTACATGTATATATTTTTAAAGTTTTTCATTTTAAGGTCAAATATTTTGACCTTTAATAACTCAAAAAGTACACATTTACTTTTCTTTTAAAAATTATGTTATTTTTACGTTTATTATCTATAATTTTTGAAAATTTTAACATGGGATGCTGAATTATAAATTAAAATGCAACCTTCCATCAGTATTTTCATAATAACATAACGTAATTTTTATACATATTTTGTTCTGTAACTTAGAGATATAAAATTGATATCATGGAAAAGCTTATAATAAAAGCTTTTAAATGATATATCACATGTATATATTTTTAAAGTTTTTATTTTATGGTCAAACATTTTGTCCTTTGACCTTCAATATCTAAAAAAGTACACATTTAATTTTCATTTAAAATTTGTATGTTATTCTTATGTTTATTATCTATAATTACTGTATATTTCAACATGGGACGACCATTTTTTTTTTTTTTTTTTTTTTTGTAAGGCATACGTTATATTATGTATGGAAATACTGGTAGAGTTGCCTTTTAATTTATTACTCAGTATCCCATGGCTGTTCCACGTTGAAACTTACAATAATTATAAATAATAAACATAAGAGTAACATATAATTTTAAAAAGAAAATTAAATTTGTACTTTTTTAGCTATTAAAGGTCAAAATGTTTGAACTTAAAATGAATTTTTTAAAAAATATATACATATATATATCATTTAAAAGCCTGTATTATAAGCTTTTTATGATACTAATCTTATATCTCTATGTTAATTAGGGATGAAAATATGGGGGAAAACTTACATTATTTTAGTATGAAAATACTGATAGAGAGTTGCATTTTAATTGATAACTCAGCATCCCATGGTCGTCCGATGTTAAAATTTACAATAATTAGAGATAAAAAAAGTAAAAATAACAAAATTTTTGAAAGAAAATTGAATATGTACTTTTTGATATATTGAAGGTCAAATGTCAAGATGTTTGACCTTGAAATTAAATTTTTTTTAAATATATACATGTATTGTCATTTAAAAGCCTGTATTATAAGCTTTCTAATTAGAGAACAAAATATAGATACATTTGTAGCAAACGAATTTGGAAAATTTGCATTTTTTACCTATTTTTGCAACCCTGTGTATATATATATATATATATATAATACATATAAAATAAATAAATAAAAGAGGTAGGGACTTATTAATTGGTATACATTCATTTCTCTATAGAACAAAAAAATGAACCTAGTTTCATAAAAATCTGAGGGGAACAGGTTTTTAGCTGCATTGATCTGACATGGAATGACCCATATATATATTCTAAAATTAATAATTTTTTATGTGCTTTGCTTATAACAAGAATGGATTTCAACAAATTTTTATAAAAAGTACAGAAAAACTGACCAAACATTAGAAAACATTATTCTGAAACATAAAATGCATTATTAATTTTTGATGAGTGTTTGTAGTAAATATTTTTACTGAGCATGCACAAAAGATAACACATAAGTTGAAAGATAAATATGTATGGTATTGGTATTAGTGATGGCACGAAGCACAGTTTGGCCGAAGCGCCGAATACCGAAGCTTCGGCCAACTAATCGCCGAAGCTTCGGCCGAAGCTCCGGCATCATTGTGGGATTGTTTTGCAGAAGTCATAAACAATAAATTACTCACAGAACACTTTGAAAATTCATCGGCTAAAGAGCTGGAAGTATATATAAGCAATCCGCTTTTAAATAGAACACATTGTCTGTTGGAATTGGTGGAGATGGAGAGAGAATAAAAAAAGATTATCTGTTTAAAGCAAACATGTTTTATTTATGAGACAAAAAATTTTAAGTTAAAATACATTTAAAAAACAAAAATTACATATAAAAACAATTAAAATCAGACGTTTCGAAACCCGTCCAGGTTTCCTCATCAGTAATTACAACATAATATGCAAACAGGATATGAACACTCAAGGAATTTAAAGGAGTACAGAATATTGAGGAGCCAGTGCGCATGCTTCATTGATAGTGTGGAGATGCTTGGCAGTGTCAATGAAGCATGTGCATTTCCACACTATCAATGAAGCATGTGCACTGGCTCCTCAATATTCTGTACTCCTTTAAATTCCTTGAGTGTTCATATCCTGTTTGCATATTATGTTGTAATTACTGATGAGGAAACCTGGACGGGTTTCGAAACGTCTGATTTTAATTGTTTTTATATGTAATTTTTGTTTTTTAAATGTATTTTAACTTAAAATTTTTTGTTTCATAAATAAAACGTGTTTGCTTTTAATATATATAATTGAGAGGGTTTGATGTTTGTGTACGTTAAAGATTATCTGTTTCGGCCAAACGCTATTTATCTGCTCTAAGTAGCAGTATATATAGTGAAAGGTTATTTTCTGAAGCTGAAAATATGTATGAGGAAAACAGGAATAGAATTCTTCCTAAAAATGCAAAAACATTGATTTTTTTTGCATCATAATTTAAAATTGTGTGATAAATGATAAAATAAAGCAAGGTTAATTAAACCTTGTATGTAATATGATGAAAATAAACATAAAAAACAATTTACAGTATCTCAGTTATTAACCTAGAAAACATTTTATCATGTGATAATAATAAATAATCTAGAATAAATTTTATAACTTTAATTATCTGGAATAAATATTTAGAATTTATATCTAGGGTGGATGTGCAAGTAATAGGCATCCTCCTCATATTCTGGTTCATAAAAAATAAATAAAAATTCAGCTTTTATTTATTTTTCAACAATTCTCTGCATGTTTTATAATCCTGGGTTATTGTTAATCTTGATTATTGACTATATTGTTAATTTTGATTATTGACTATACATGACTATGACTAAGTTTCAAAGCTAGAAATATTTAAAGAATGTTTCATGCAATATTTTAATAGCTTCATTTTAAAGCAACTAAAGTTGTTCGTATAATTAGTTAACTAAATATAATGTAATGTAACTTATTTCTTAGCAACTTCCAATTTAAATAGAATATATTATTAATTGTTGTATGATTTATGGTTCCAAAAGGTCAATGCACACAAACTTTTAAATTAAACATAAATTTCTACTATGTTTTATTATAAGGTACCATTGTGTATAACTTAAAAAATGACAATATTTTATATAATAATAATTGTTAAAAGAATATTCACAACATAAATTGTTATAGGCCGAATCGGCCGAATCACGCTCATTATTCGGCCAGGCCAAAGCTTCGGCAAAGTGGCCGAAGCTTCGGCCTTGCCGAAGCTTCGTTCCATCTCTAATTGGTATGACAACTTATATTAAGAGTTCATTTGAATAAAATAAAAATTAAGACAGTTATTGCAAAAAGAATGAACTAAATTTTATGTCTAAGAGTTGCGAGCTCAGAAGGGGCTTTTTCACAAAATCTATCTTTTAAAGTGGGGGTGAAATAACTGGAACTTTACATTAAATATGTGATATATATAAAACCCCTTATAGTATCTCTAACATAATTTACCTACTAAGACTTTTGAGTTCATATGGAGTGTTTCCTAAAAATGATTTTTCACAATGTGGTTGAAAAAATTTATCTCAATATTAGATATGTGACATGACATGTGGAAATCTTCTAATGAAATTTAACTCTGAAAAATAAAATCTAGTTTATTTATTTATTATTATTAGATAATTTGCTTAATTTTTACTCTATTCAAAAATTTTTTTGATGTAAGTTGTCTTACATACTTATGAAAATCATTTAAATATATGGCCTACATTTGTTCTCCTTGACGAAAATTGGTGGCAAGAAACGATACATTTTACCAAAATAATTAAATCGTTAAAATTAAGAATTTACTAATTCTGGTTATCCTGAAATATTTTTTGCCACCAAATTTGATCGCTAATCTTACCAAGATGCCAAGTTTGTAGCAAACGGAAATTTTGGTCTTGGCATCGAATTTGGCAACTTGACAAAATTTTTAGTTTAGGCTTGCCAAAATCTGAAAGCTCTAACGTCAATAAAAACAGTGTTCTGGAATTGTCCAGAAAGATTCATCGGTTTACAAGGGTTCTATCCAGACCATAATTTGGACCCTTTTGCTGCCCCATCACAAAATTCAAATCCATGAAATAGACCCCTTCACAAAATTAAGATTCATAAAAACAGGCCTTTCACACGATTTCATTTTATGGAAATGATAATTTTGTAAAATTTTTCCATGTTCACTTTACAATATCATTTTTAATGAGTACTACTTGGTTGAGTGAAAGTCTATTTAATTCTGTTAAACATTAGATAGAGTAACTGCTAAAATAAAATATTTTACAAAATAATTGTTTTTTTTTTTACAAAAAGATATAAAATTTCCTATATATATATATATATATATATATATATATATATATATATCCCCCCCCACACACACACAAAAATATATTTTCTTTTTCCCCCCACAAAAATGGGCTCCAAAAATTAAAACGTGGATTAATCCCTGTTTACAGTGCAGAACTAAATTCTCCAAAATGTCTATTAATGACAAAGAAAAGAAGACTATAAGAAAGAACAGCGATTATTGATGATTGTAAACTAGAACTTGCCTATATCTTTACGTGCTACTTTCTATATGGTATTACAATCAAAGTGGAAACAGATGCTAGTTTTTTCATTTCCATTCCATGAAGGTGGGCATTGACTTACAAGGAAACATTCAAAAGGTGTCATCTTCAAAAAGTATTGAAAAAAATATATATGATTCTACTCTTCATAAAACACCAGAAAATGAAAAAATTATTGGCTGAAATTAATTACAGCGACCACAAAAAATTATCAAAATTAAGCATGTTTGGCGATATGTTTGCTAGCACCGAGATGGCCGTGTACGAACAGAACCGTGTTTTGCTTTTTCGGCAAATACTCAAAATCAATCGCCTAGCAGTGTGAAATCGCCAAATTTGCTTAATATAATTTTGATAATTTTTTGTGGTCGCAGATTAACTTCAGTCGATAATTTTTTCATTTTCTGGTGTTTTAAGAAGAGTAGAATCGCATTTATTTTTTTCAATACTTTTTGAAGATGACACCCTTTGAATGCTTCCTTGTTAGTGTTAAATTAAGCATTTAAATATGGCAAAAAATGGTATTTTGCGATTCCCAAAGTTTAGAAACTAACTTCAATGAATAAGAGTCCAGTTCTGGAATTTTTTTGTAGTGATTCATTGGTTTCTAGCACAGAACTACCTCGAAAATTTTATAACTGCTGACAATACTCTCAAATTTAAATTCCATTCAGACTTCAAAATTTTTGGTTGTTCTGAATTAGCAAAATTTCTGCTCTGCAGTGTGTTTAAAAATGTTTTTGTAGTAAAATTTGTAGTAAGAATGACTGTTTCAATGAACTGTTTTGAGAATATTCATTGATTATTGTGATACAAGAAAAGGGCTTCATTCAACCATTTCTTAAATATTCATTAAATTAGGGATGCACAACCTTTTTGGCTGGTGGGCCACTCGCACTGTTGAGAGGGACATGAAGGGCCACAGATGAGGTAATATAAAAGAAAAACTGTGCAGATGTATTCGCTGTATAATATATACATGTATATAGATATATATATATGTGCGTGTGTGTGTTTCTTAAAATATATATAATTTTTTTATAATCAGTGAGTCAAGTGAATCTCAAAGTATAATAATCATAAAGTTATTGAATGGTAAGCAAATGAAATAAATAAATGTATCATATAAAATGCAAAAAAGGATAAATAAAATTTATTGTTTTGCAGAGAGAGGGGGAGAAAAAAGAAGGTTATACTGGGATTCTCAAAAATGCCTAGCACAAATGTAAAGGCAGATAGAAGGTACCAAAATAAGAAGTTTTAGTCTAGGTAAATGGGTATGAAAATACCGCTTTGAGGTATTAGATGGCACTGGTGAGATCAATAAGTGAAAAAGCTTCTCAGGGTTTTAATTGTCATTTTCCACATGAATTTCAAACAATGTATTGCGTCACCTTACTGTTCTGCTGTAACAGAAAGAACATGGTCTGCAAAAGTCTTAATTAATTTAATCAGGATTTGGTTGCTAAACATTATGACAGCAACAAAGAGCATTGCCAAGGAAAGGGGTGCTTGTATTGTAGCTTAGATATTTCTGAATTAAATAAATTTTTATTTTTGACCCTTTAAACAAATTAGAAAATCAGCCTCCTACGTGCCTGCTGCGGATAACATCTGTTGTTACGCCTCTGTTAGCAATCAGCTAAACTATCATAATTGTTACCATTAGCAACTGAATATACTGCTGAAAATATGTGATATATCTTATATTTTTGCAAATGTAACCCCAATACATGCACGACCACTGAAAATCTTGGTTTTATCTACACATTCTTTTAACCGCTGCCCCATTTTTGTTTGCAACTTCATAAATCATAAATAATGGCCATCATTATCGGGGTTGGTGTTTTCTTTGAGCTTTACAAAATATTAAGAACCCACCGGACTTGTATTTCTTTTTTATGTCGCTGGACAGAAATAAATTTCACTAACTGCACATTTGAAGTTTTTAAATAGAAATTATTTACTATTATAAATTTATGCTTCTTCATCATTAATTTTAACACACATAAGAGGGAAAGATTTAAAAAAAAGGGGGTAGGAGCTTTTACTTACTGATTGTTACATTTTTCAGTTTTTTATCTTCTCAGGTAGATAAAGATCACTTACCAGTAGATTATTCCATGATTTTTCCATTGAAGGAACATGCTGTGGGTTACATTATTGAGAAATAGAATGGAAAACTTAGCTCTCAAACAGAAATATGTATATAAGCCAATAAACAACAACAACAAAAAAGTTTTTGTATATGCCAGTTTTGCAAATGCAATAAATAAAATATTTTTTCTTTCTTTCTTTTTCATTTTTTCTCTCATGCTGTCATGCTGATAATTAATGCGAGCTAAAATGTCTGTCCTTCCGCGGGCCGCAAATTGATGGCTAGTGGGCCGCATGTGGCCCCCGGGCCGCAGGTTGTGCACCTCTACATTAAATAAAGTGCATCCATTGACTAGAACCTGCTTCTATACTTTCAACAAACAAAAATGTCAACAACTTTCAAACAATATCATCTATGGGCTAAATATTCATTAAATAAAATACATTCATTGACTATAACCTGCTTATGTACTTTCTACATTCAAAAATGTCGACAACTTTTATAACAATATCATTATAGGCTCTATCTACGAGCTGAACATTCACTAAATAAAGTGCCCTCTTTGAACAGAAACTGATTAAATATGTTTAAGAATTACTTTCTACATGAAAAATGCTGATAACTTTCATTGCAATATCATTATGGGCTGAATTTTCATTAAATAAAATACATTCTTTGACTAGAACCTGCTTTTACGTCTTTAAAAATTACTTTTTTCTTGCAAAATTGACAACTTTCATAACAATATCATTACGGGCTCTGTCATTAACTTCTTTTAAAATCTCTATGATTGTAGGTCATATTATGACCCCAAAACATTATATTTTTTGTCATTATGAATATAATTTTCGTAAATATCTCCAAAATGGAAAATCACAGGAAGACCAAAAAGGGAGGTGCACAACTAGATGTTATAGCAGACATATATAACAATTTGCAACATTCTACGTCCAACCGTTTTTGGGTTATGCAGGATACATACACACACACACACAGATGTCATGAAAAACTGTAAAATCATAGATATCTCTAAAACGGCCCAGTAGCAGAAAATTTTCTGTCAATCTGCGACAACTATTTAGGCATTAGAAAATAATCTGCAACACTGTAAATAACAGAAAAAAAGCTTGCGAGATTCAGTAAGTATTTCTGTCAGAAGTTCGTATTTATGTAATACTAGTAAACTTTGCTTGTCACTATAATTAAATAAATCTTCAAAAAATTTCAATCACTATTTTATTTTATTTTATCATTTTATTAAAAAATCCTTTAAAATCATTCTTTATCTCAGTTCAGGTAGCATCTTCAATGAGCATTTTAAATTGGGTATTTATCGGACAACAAAAGCTGCTATTATTCAAGAACTAAGATTTGGCTGTATCTCAGCACTTATTGGCACCATGTATTTTATATCTCTCACTCGTTCTACTATATTATCATTTGATTATTTGATTTTGACTTACAATTAAAAAAATAAATAAATAAGAGAGAGAGAAGCTATTCCTTTCAAATGAATTATATAAGCAAAAAATTAAAAAAAAAAAAGAATTTTAATTAAACTTAAATTGTAATCAATTTAGTCATTTCTACTATACTAGCAAAGCCCCGGTTCGGGAACGAACCGAATTCCGATAGCTGGAAAAATTTCAAAATGAAACTCAAAATGTACAAAACTCGGCCTGATGCTTCCTGCATGCCAATAGATCAAAGTTTATTAACAAAACCATTTTTTAATTCATGAAATCAATGAAGGTAGTGAATCAACGAAGGCTTTTCTCGCTTCGCTGGTCGCTATATTTAAAGGAAATTCTTTTCTATATCGCTTTGCAAACAAAAAAATTTAAAGAAATCATGAAATTACTTTAAAGCCCGCTTTGGTTTCCCGTTGGTTTATGTTATTATTATTTTTTGTTGTTGTTGTTTGTTTGTTTGTTTTCTTTTTCCTTTCCTTTCCATATTTACTGAATTGGATTCTTTGTTTTCAATATCATGTGATTGAGCAGACGACTATTTATTTAACGTTCATTTATATTTCCATTAATTTTTGAAACTCTCGTGCAACTTTATCTAAATTGTTTTTTTTTACTCCATTTTCAATTTTCATTTTTTCATGAGCATGAGTAAAATATTTTATAATTTTTTGTGTGAAAGCATATTTCATTTTATGTTTGGGGAAAAAAAAAAAAAAAAAAGTATTTTTTTTTTCTTTTTAGCAACAATTAAAATTTTAAATGTCCACATTTAAAGCTTTTACCAGATTATTATTTTCACATTTTAATTAATTTTAAAAAATCTAATCAAGATTTCGTTAGAAATAAGGTACCAAATGAAAGGGGCATTTTTTCTGAATCCATCAGTTTAATTAACTTATCGATCGAACAATTAGATTTTTTTTAAATTAACTAAAGTATGAAAAGCTGGTGGCAACAACACACAGACAAACAGAAAAAAATCTCTCTTTAAAGATTTCCTTTCAAATGAATGAATTAATTAAATCAAAAATATTCTGCTGTGCCACTTACACGACTTTCTCTTACCCTGCATTTCAATACTAAAAAAGATAGGTTGCAGATAAAGTTGTGAGATCAATGCGGTAATAAAAATCAATATATTTTTAAAATAATCTAAAATAGATTTAGGAGCAGTTTTATTTCACATTCTGAATCCCCTTTTAACACAGCCCCCTGTTTAATTATAATGCCTACATTTACTTTATTTTATTTTATATATTTTTTAAAGGCTGTAATTAGTTTGCATTCAAACTTGCCAACCTTAATAAAAATGTTCAAGTGGCAATCCAGTATGAATCTAAAAATACTAAATTTGAATATCCTGCTGCCATTTGTTTTTAA
The DNA here is from genome assembly GCA_963930645.1 of Salticus scenicus. Taxonomy (NCBI): domain Eukaryota; kingdom Metazoa; phylum Arthropoda; class Arachnida; order Araneae; family Salticidae; genus Salticus; species Salticus scenicus. Next base: position 92,595,035 of record OZ005656.1, read on the forward strand.
ATTATGCTGATAACAGATATAAATACAGATCAACTGCTAAAAATTAGACTTTCACATTCAGGGTACCTCAAAACATGATAATATAAAAAAAGAGAAAAAAAAATAGAACTTAAAAGAATACTTTGTTAAAACTTAAAAAAAATACTTTGTAGGTGTAAAAAAAATTAATTATCCTTCCAGAGCAGTGTTCATCAACATAGTAAAATGTAGCAAATCACTTATATTACCATCAATTATATTCAACAGAAAAGAACGTTAAGCTTAATTTTGAGCATCCTGTATATTGTCTATAAACTATATGCACATCACATAGTGCACTTTAATTTATTTTTATACGAAAAATTTGGAACATAAAATGAAATACATTTCAGCCATTTCGAAGTATAGCCTCAACCTATCCAAATACTTTAGGTAATCCTTTAAACAACTATCTGTTTGATCCCTGATTGTTAGCATGGGGGGGAGGGGAGAAATCACAAAAAATTATTATGAGTGAGATATTGAACCTACTTCAATGTAGGTTCTAGAATCTAATATAGTAAATAGAAAAAAAATTGTAAATCAGAATACTTTTACATAGCAATTGTTTGCTGTTCATTAGCGGGAGAGGGAGGAAAAGGGGGGAAAGTAGCAAAAAAAAGAAGTGAGAGATACTGGACAATTTTACTTTTTTATAAGTTCTGGAATCTAATTAAATAAGATTTAAAAGAATATTGACATTTATGTTGCGGGTGAATAAAGATTGGAAATCACAATGATTCTGGAAGATGTCTAATTGCCAATCGTTACAGAAGAGGTGGGGGGGGGGATAAATACGTAAGTGAAAAATATTGACTAATTCTACCTCTTTGTAGATTCTAGAATCTAATAAAGTGCGTTTAAAAATGAATATTGGCATTTATGTTGTGGATGGAAAAGGATTGGAAATTGCAATATTTCCGACCAAAATCGGGAAACATGAAATTTCTACACAATACTTTTTTGAAAATAATCTGCAGACTAAAGAAAAATCTGCGACGTACGTCGCGCGTCTCACATTTTCTGCTATGGGGTAAAACGGTAGCTCTTATTAAGAGACCTGAGGACTGATATATTTGTACATAACTTTCTTACTTCCTTATACAAAAGTATGAGGAAGTATTTTAATTCTGATTTGCAAAAAGGATTTTCTATCTTGCATAGCTCAAAAACGAATGATCGTAGAATATTGCAAATTTATATTTCTGACTATCATGATGTCTAGTTGTACACCTGCAACTTTGCATTTAGGCACTATCACACTTTACAAAATTTGGGCCCATTGACCGTAATGATAAAGAATTTTTCTTTGTGTTTCTGTTAAAAAAAAAAAAAAAAATCTATAAGTGCTAGATTCCCCATAATCAATAGAATTTGTGCCGTGGGAACCTATAACATACGTGCCAAATTTCAGCTCATTTGAACAAAGCATTTAGACGCATGCTATTGTGTTTAATCACATACATACACCGTTGTAAAAATAGTAAATATGAATTCAGGGGACTACAAAACCTGTAGAAACACCAAAATCTCAAATTTGGATTTTTTACATGATTACAATACTTTCCTCACTATAGTGTTCGGAAAGTAAAAATTAAAGGTGATATTCCATAATCTGTAACATTGGTCATTTTTTCAAAATTATCATTTCTCCTTGATTTTTGTAAAAAATTTTAGGACTCTTCCAAGAAATGTAATCACTGTAATGATTTTCATGGGTGAAAATTAATTTTCCTGATCATGACCATCTGTCAAATCGATTTCCCATCTCAAAACACTCTTAATCTACAATCCATGTTTATTGCAACATTGCTGCTAGAAAACATTACAAAATAAAAATACAAAAGTCATTTTCAGAAAAATCATACATATATTTATACAGAAAATTGGGTTTGGTTTATTGCTTGTATCGAATTATATTGGAATTAGGGGCGTAGAAAAGGGAGGGGCTCAAGCCCCCCTATTGATTAATTACGAAATTTCTTTTTAATGCCAAATAAAAGAACCCCAAATTAAAACAGAAATTAAAGTGTTATAAATGCTCATAATTGGTAATATTTTATAACTAATACTTAATACTAATAATTAGTGAATATGAATTAACATCTAACTATTAATTGATTTTGTTATGATTAATTCTGAGTCATTTTTACGGTGAATTTTTTTTTTGCACCCCTCCCATGATTCTTGAATTGCTACGCCCTTGATTGGTATGGTTTGTTAAAAAAAAAAAGGAAGGAAAAGAAATAGAAAAACAAATAATATTTATTTAGCTGATAATGCAGATTTATTTATACATATTCATATACTAAGATCTGTTTTCATGTTGCATTTTTTAGTTTTATTATTGAATTTTCGAAAGCTTTATTATTTTCATTTTTGCTTTTTAAAAATTATTTTGAGTTATTGCCCTTTTATAAAGAAGTATAGCATCATTTAGAGTACAAAATTTCTGTGAAAGTAATCTCTACCCCAACCTTAAAAAAAAAAAAAAAAAAAAAAAAAAAAAAACAGAAAAAAATAAATTTTCCTGCAGGGGTACGAGACACATTATATTCTTTCTAAATTTTACTCTTTTATCAGTGTTAACTTATTCTCCTTGTAAAAGATGGTCTAAACAGCCTGTATGCTAATCGCACTGATGGTCTAATTAGCTGCTTCGAGGAAGCAGGGGGTGGGAAACCAATGTTGCACACATGCAACTATTTTTTTCTAATTTATTATTACAATAAAAATAATCCTTTTTAATTTTCCAATGGTTAAAAATTATTTTAATTCTGCAGATTTATATAAAATTTGTCCTGTACAATATTAAAAAATTATGGGAAAAAAGAGAATGATAAAGCCACCTGATGGTCGATTATCACCAAAAAGGTTCATAGGAACTATTTTATGTCGAGATGCAACTATGTATAAATTGTATTAATGTTAATTAATTCTTGAACTACAGCTATTACAAATTATTTGTCACAAGACATTTAAGCTATTTCAATGTTTAAACAGAAAATAAAAACATATTTAGAAGAAGCATAGCCACATTTTTCATTACATTGCCAAACATAAACAAGATATACATGTTTAAACTTGTCAATTCTTGCAACTTATGTATTTTTTTAGTTAAAATAATTACAAATGGGCTTCAGGATTGTACTGATTCCTAAATGGGACATTGTGATGCTAAAAAAAATTGAAAAATAATTATAAAGCATACAATAAAAAGTTTATTAGTATTATTGTTAACAATAGTTTTTGATACTTCAAAGTATTTGCTAAATTAACAAAAATAATGTAAGTAAATAAACAAAAAGTGGTATAGAAGATTTAAAATTGCGAATTATGTAAAAATATTTATGCATTTTTGCCGGTATCACCCCCCCCCCTTTTTTTTTTGTCATTAAAATTTTTTTAAATACATATGCAATATACTAAAAAATGTTAAAATACAATAATAAAATATTTATAATGAATAAATTTGTTAATTTCACAATTTCTAGGTTCTAACATAAGCATAATAAAATGTTATTTTGAATATCATGAGATATGATGTTAATGACGAATATGCTGCTGCTATATCTTTCAATCAATTTTCAAGAAATAGAATTTTTTTTGTATTTCTCATAGTTTTAGATTGAATACACATTTGACTGCGATTAAAAATTACGTGCCTTGGACCAAATATCTAACTCAGTTTATCTTTAGAAAATTATTAATATATACATATTTCAATTGAATATTCGCAAAGAAATTAATAACTATAGAGTAAGAATTAACTATTTCTTCAAAATGATGCAAAAATAAAGAAAATAAATAAATAAATAAAGGTCATTGCATCAATTTTAATAGAAATATTCTCGCATTATATAAATACATCTTATCAGTATTTATCGAACAACTTAATTATTAGTTTCTAAAAATATGAGAACTGGGTATTGCTTAAATATAATATTAAATGTAGTATAACTATAAACATGATAAAAGTCATTTAACTTTTACAATGTTACGTACATTTGTTAAACGCCATGAGGGAGAAATAGGGACAAATTTATCCTATTTTTTAATAAAATTATACAAGTTATAATTATTATATAGTTTAAAATATGTAAATAATGCATTTAGTATGAATTTATCAGATAATATTCAGCCGGTCCAAAACAAATCGTATATTTCATGTAGTCATGGACAACTAGTTACCTAGTGCAAAGTTAAACAAAGCGTGACGCTTAAGTTTGTATAGTAAAGTACTAATGGAAAAGACAAATAAGCAAAACTGATTTCAAGAAATCTAGTTTTTTGCCTTCATGTATAAGCGCTGAATTACACGGCTGAATGAAATACTAATAATTTACAAAAATAAAATATCGAAAATAAAGGCCTACAACTTACACTGAATTTTCACCGATAATAGCAAAACTTTCACATCCTGGGAACGATGAGACATCTAACAAGGAATTGGCTTTAAGTTCTTCTACTTCAGGTAAGGGAAATATGCGATATATCGACATTTTTAAGTACAATATTTACAAGTACACATGCTTATAAAAAAATAAAAACATCAATTAATTTGCCGCCATTCACGAAAAGTGCCGGCACCTGTTGTCATCATGGTTTTTCCTATTGGATTGGATGAGACTGACGTCACAATGAAGAAAAGCTACTTTTTCATTGGCCTAAGTTTTCCACACGAGAGTATTCATTTTCGGTCAGTGATCGCAATTTGGCGATGATTCTGGGAAAAGTTTTAAGGAATTGGCTTTTGTTTGTTAATATATAAAGGTAAAATTAATAAAATTTCCATAAACGCACACATAGACGTTTTTACATGTGAAAAGGTAAAAAAATGTCGACTCTCCTGTCGACAGTAACATAGTGTAGACATTTCCTCCTTTTTAATAATAATAATAATAAGATACTTATTTCGGATTTTAAAGAATAATTGGTTGGTTGGGTTTTACGTCACACTAGTGCTGTGCAATGGAAAATTGGCGACGGTTTGGGACTAACCCTAGAGGTGGTCCGGAGACACGTCATCACAATTTTGATTCTCTACGGAAGGGATAGCTCTCCCGCTTCGGTGACCCCCAGAGGTACAATAATTTTTTTAAGAATATAATTGATCGAAATAGTTTTATAGACAAAGGTAATTAAAATTTCTTTAAAAAAGCATTTATTTATATTTGAACATGTTGAAAATTGGAAATGTAGTATTTTTGGAGAATGATCCTTATTTTACATTCGTATGTTTATTTATTTATTTTATTTTTTACATATTACAAATTTCAAATATCTCTCTCTATCTGTGTCTTTTTTTTTTTTTCCTCCAATAATGAAACAAGAGAAACAGTTGACTCTTGATTTCCTATTGCATTTACATGAACATGCTGGTTGATTATAAGGTATAAGGATTTAAAACTTTAAACCCCTTCCCCCTCCTAATACAACTTAATTCATTTTTAAAAGGCTTTATTATATATATATATTTTTTTATTTTGCTTCCTCAAAATGCACTGTCCCCACCTGTGGCCCAGAAGTTCTGCTCTCAAAGCTAATAAATGTGAGGTGTCGGGTTCGATACCAGGTCACACTTGTCGGCCTAGCCGTTCGGAATTTTTTGTGGTTTTCTCTTAAACTTACATAAATACGGGCTAAGAGCCCTTAGAAAGACCCCCTCGGAAGGCACCAACCCAGGCCTAGCACCCTGCACAATCTGTTGGCCTTAGTTCTAAACACCAACATCACACATCTCAAAAAACGCTTTATTTTAGTAAACTCTCTTAATTAGACAACATTTTAATTTTACCGATAATAAAAGATTTCTCACTTTACGATCTTGTGTAATTCTGGTGAATCTCGTCCTAGATGATAATAATTGTAAATTATACAGAGCCCACCGAAATTCCCGTTATGCTTTAGCCATTTTGCTGTTTATCCAAATTATGTAAATCGAGCATTTTTGAAAAATCCTCAATAATCCTTATTCAGCTGAAATTTTCAGATGCATTGGTGATCAGGGACTGATTTACTCATCTGGTAGGGAGCGGCGAGCAAGTCAATATCCAGAAATTTTTTTTGGAGGTGGGGGGGGGGAGGACCAGTGCTCCAAAAGTAGAAATGAGGAGATCAAATTGTCTAGTTTTTTTCTGCTATCAAAATCATAGACCCTATATAAGGTATATGATCAAAATACAGTAGCTATTAAATGAGGATAAGTTATATACGTTTCATTTATCCTAAAAACTTTTATTAATTGGAATGTATTAATTAAATATTAATGGAATAATTAATTACAAATTATTTATTTTAATCTTAATTGCTCTAATAAAAGAGTAAAAATTTAAATCTTCATTAATTTCACTATATGGATTAATGATAAAAAGATATAATTTTACAAATAAATAAAAATACTTACAATTATAAGAGAGATTTAATTATTTTAATAAATTTGCAAAAAACTTACTTGCACTGGAATAATTGAGATTTCGAGGAGGAGGTGTGGGGGGGGGGGGGGGGGAATATCCCCAACAGTTTTCTACCCTGTGTGTATACAGGCTTTGGTGGGCCTTTGTCCCCGGAAAACTCATAACCAGGACCTAAAATTTATGGGACGCAAAAAATTACATTACACAGTTTGATGTTTTTGAGATATAAGTAAAGGGAACTAGTATGTTGTGGCCACCACACGATTTTCTTCTATATTTTCCTGTGCAAATTCACTCAGTACAAATAATTTATTAAAACCATTATTTATTAAAATTATCTGCTATGATGAATGCAGATGATTTTCATATTAGAAAAAACTAACACTAAATATCCAAAGAAAGAATTTTATTTTCTATAATTAATATCTTAAAAAATGCGTTTTCATAATGATCATCTCCATTTCAAGTTTCGTAAACTTATACCCCAAACAAGTTGAGATATTATCTTCCCGTTCTCGGAGAATATTGCAGTATAGCAGAGCCACTCATTGGTCGATATGCATCAAAATTCATTAATTAGTATAATGTCTCATAATGGCCTTCTAACATAATCAAGTTTTGTGTGACCTGAGATACAGTTTTCCCTGAAATTGCATGAAATCGCTATATAACAACGCCATCTGTGAGAGACTGACACAAAAAGTTTACAGGCACTAATTTATGTCAATGTGCATCTACATATAAATTTATATGCAAATTTATGCAGTAGTCCCCGAGATAGAGTCTTCCTTAAAATTGTGGAAATTGCTGTATAGCACCGACACCTGTTGAGCAATTGACACCAAAAGTTGATAGGCACTAATTTAGGTCAAGGTGCATCTACATATAAATTTATATGCAATTCTCTGTAGTAGTTCCAGAGATACAGTTTCCACAATTTTTTTGTCAAACACACACGGACAGATATTTTCTAAAAATGGTCAAATTGTGTTCTAGAACTCTCAAAACGTGTAAATCCATCGAAAACCAGAAGTCAAAAATTTTTATTATTTCAATACTTTCTTCTATTGATTATAGAAGAAAGTAAAAATGTTAATTATCAGCATTTTCATTTTATTGAAATAGAGTGCACGCAGCAGATTTGTCGTTGGTCATGAGAAATTCTGCTTCATCTTACAGCACGACACAGAACATGGAGAAATAATCTGATGTGTCCCTCACACGACTTTCTCTTACCCTGAAATTTAATACTATAAATATAGGTTGGAGATTAAGAGGTAAGATAACGATGTTATGTAAACCTATTTATTTTAAACAATTAAAATTAGGCTTCGGGAGAGTTTTATATGATAATTAGTTCTGTGTGAGGGGGGCTACCGCCCTCCCTCAACCCCCCGTTTCATTAATGCACCTACATTTATACAGAATTTAATTCGGTTATTAAAAAATAATTCTGTTTTTAAAAAATAATTTATTAAAATTATTATTTAAAAAAATTATCTTTTATGATAATGCAGACGATTTCCATATTAGAGAAGTAGTATAACACCAAATATCCAAAAAAAAGTCCATTTTATTCTCAATATTAAAAAAAAAAAAAAAAAAAAAAAAAAAAAAAAGAATTTTTTTTTTTTTTCTGTTTTTTTTTTTTTTTTTTTTTTCGTTAAAAGTAAAAAAAAAATCGATAACTTTGTTTTAAATTATCGCAGATCCATGGTTCAACCATTAATTTTAAAGGTATTGGCGAGCTCTTTTGAAAGATACCCATCATGAAAATTTACTCCCCTCGAGGGTGGAACTTCCCCCTCACCCCAGGGGGCGAGGAGAGGCTCCTATATACACAAAAAAAAAATTTCCCAGTTGACTATCTCTATAACAAAAATATATATTCCTTTCATTTGGTTTAGTGCAGTCTATAGACGTTAAACTCTACTTACCTGCAACTCCCCCCACAGACGTAATGTAATAGAATTCTCTTGATTGTCCCTGTACACGAACCATTTGCTTGATCTTAACGAAAAGCTTACTGTAGCATCCCTATATGATACACATTTAGAATACCAAGTTTGAACTTTCTGCCATAATATTTTTTGAGATATGCTGATAACAGACAGACATACAGACCATATTTGCTAAAAACATGATTTTCGTATTCAGGGGACCTCAAAACGTGTAAATATAACAAAATCTCGCGTTCGAAAATTTGACCCAAAAACAATACTTTCTCTACCTTGTGGGTAAGAGAAAGTAAATAATCTGGTGTGTCACCCACACGACTTTCTCTTACCCTGAAATTTAATACTATAAATGCAGGTTGCAGATTAAAAGGTAAGATAACAAGTACTGTTATGTAAACCTGCGTTAAACAATTCATATTAGGCTTCTGAAGAGTTTTATATGATAATTAGTTCTGTGTGAGGGGGGCTACCGCCCCCCTCAACCCCTCGTTTCATTAATGCACCTACATTTATATAGAATTTAATTCGGTTATTAAACAATAATTCTGTTTTTTTTAAATAATTTATTAATATTATAATTTTAAAAATAATATCTTTTATGATAATGCAGACGATTTCCATATTAGAGAAGTAGTATAACACCAAATATCTAAAAAAAGCCCATTTTATTCTCAATATTTAAAAAAAAAAAAAAAAAAAAAAAGCTATTTTTTTTCTAAGTTTTTTTTTTTTCGTTAAAAGTAAAAAAAAAAAAAAAAAAAAAAACGATAACTTTGTTTTAAATTATCGCATATCGATGGTTCAACCATTCGTTTTAAAGGTATTGGTGAGCTCTTTTGAAAGATACCCACCATGAAAATTTACTCCCCTCGAGGGGGGACTTCCCACCCAGGGGGGGAGGCGAGGCTCCTACATACACAAAAAATTTTCCCCAGTTAACTATCTCTATTATAAAATATATATATTTTCGTTTCATTTGGTTTAGTGCAGTCTATAGACGTTAAACTCTACTTACCTGCAATTTCCCCCATAGACGTAATGTATTAGAATTCTCTTGATTGTCCCTGTACACGAACCATTTGCTTGATCTTAACGAAAAGCTTACTGTAGCATCCCTATATGATACACATTTAAAATACCAAGTTTGAACTTTCTGCGATAATTTGTTTTTGAGATATGCTGATAACAGACACACACACACACACACACACGCACGCACACACACACACACGCACGCACACACACACACACACACAGAGACATACACACAGACCATTTGCTAAAAACATGATTTTCGTATTCAGGGGACCTCAAAACGTGTAAATATAACAAAATCTCGTATTCGAAATTTGACCCAAAAACAATACTTTCTCTACCTTATGGGTAAGAGAAAGTAAAAAGAAACACTCTATTAGAATTTGTTGACAATCTGAAATTTTAAAAAGAAAGCATATACTTTTTACTTTCTCTTACCCATAAGGTAGAGAAAGTATTGTTTTTGGGTCAAATTTTCGAACGCGAGATTTTGTTATATTTACACGTTCTGAGGTCCCCTGAGTACGAAAATCATGTTTTTAGCAAATGTGTGTATGTCTGTGTGTGTGTCTGTCTGTTATCAGCATATCTCAAAAACAAATTATGGCAGAAAGTTCAAACTTGGTATTCTAAATGTGTATCATATACAGATGCTACAGTAAGCTTTTCGTTCAGATCAAGCAAATGGTTCGTGTACAGGGACAATCAAGAGAATTCTAATACATTACGTCTATGGGGGAAATTACAGGTAAGTAGAGTTTAACGTCTATAGACTGCACTAAACCAAATGAAACGAATATATATATGTATATATATATATATATATATATATATATATATATATATTGTAATAGAGATAATCAACTGGAAAAAAAAATGTGTATGTAGGAGCCTCGCCTTCCCCCCCCCCTGAGGGGGAAGTCCCCCCTCGAGGGGAGTAAATTTTCATGATGGGTATCTTTCAAAAGAGCTCGCCAATACCTTTAAAACGAATGGTTGAACCATCGATATGCGATAATTTAAAACAAAGTTATCGATTTTTTTTACTTTTAAAGAAAAAAAAAAAACAGAAAAAAAATCGTATTTTTTTTTTTTTTTTTTAGATTAAAATGGACTTTTTTCGGATATTTAGTGTTATACTACTTCTTTAATATGGAAATCGTCTGCATTATCATAAAACATAATTTTTTAAAATAATAATTTTAATAAATTATTTTTTAAAAACAGAATTATTTTTTAATAACCGAATTAAATTTTCTATAAATCTAAGTGCATTAATGAAACGGGGGGTTGAGGGGGGCGGTAGCCCCCCTCACACAGAATTAATTATCGTATAAGACTCTTCCGAAGCCTAATTTGAATTGCTTAACATAGGTTTACATAATATCGTTATCTTACCTCTTAATCTCGAACCTGTATTTATAGTATTAAATTTCAGGGTAAGAGAAAGTCGTGTGAGTGACACACCAGATTATTTTTATAAAAGAGGGGGTGAGGAGATTTTTATCTAATTTACTTTATACAAGGTATCCGAAAAAGTTCGAAACGCTATTTTATTCTTTATTTATTAGAGATGGGCAATGTAAATTGCAAAATTGCTCAAAATAAGGTAGGAATTTCTCTTCGATAATTTTCAAAAAGTTACATTTTTTAAATTTTTATACGACTTTCTTGACAAATTTTGTTAATTATAAAATTTTTATCTTCTATCCAACAAGATCATTAAGAAATATATATATTTGTATCTTATAAAACAATAAACCTAACTGAATTAGATATAGAGAAAAGGTTGACTTATGACACTTTCCCGTATCACTCAAAAGGCTATTTTCTATGATGAAAGTACGGAACATATACTAATTAACTAATTAATATAAAAAATTTTAATTCTTCGGCAGGAGAACAAAAATTTCTTAAATACACTCAATTTAAATCTTAATAAACTCAGAGAAACAGTAATCTGCCTTAGTGCAAACCGTGAGATATTTTATAAAATGCATTTTAACAGAATTCGCATCTGATACAATGAAATTTTAAACATTTAAAACTTAAAATGTGTTTGAAATTTAGCACCTTCTGTAAAAAAATAAAATTAATAAATTAAATTAATTAATTAAATTAAAAAACAAAAATATTGAAGCCATTTAAATCAATATTTTATGTAGTTTTAACCATTATGTAGTTTTTAAAAAATATTTTCAAATAAATACTTGAAACGGCTAAATTACAGTTAGTGAAAGAATAATATGGCGTGACACTTACACGACTTTCTCCCACCTTTGTCCCACCAGTGGCTGAGTGGCTCCGCGCTCAAAGCTGATAGATAGAAAGTGTCGAGTTCGATCCCAGGTCGCGTTCATCGACCTAGCCTTGGGAATTCTCCGTGGTTTTCTCCAAAACTCGCTTAAATACGGTCTAGGACACCTTAGAAAGACCCCCACGAAGGGCATTCCACCTATAGACCTAAGATCCTTGCATAGTTAATCGGCCTTAAACCCTACAACCAACCAACTCTGAATTTGAATACTATAAAGACAAATTAAATTTTTAAAATGTTTAATCTGGCATATATTTCTTGCGTTTTAGGGGCTACCTCCCTCCTCAAACCCACGTTTTAATATAATACCAACATTTATAAAGAATTTAAGGCTTTTTATAAATTTAAAAGTTTATTCCAAATTATTTCAGACGAATTTTACTAGCACCATGCCTTGAAACTTACCAATCTTGAACAAACTTTTGATATGATCTTTCATTTAGATTTCCTGCAATTATTTCTATTCAAGTTATGGTGATAACAGACTTGCACAACAACCGCTATAATCTTGACTTTTATATTTAGGGGTACTCGAAACACGTAATTTAAACAAAAAATTAGCGTTGAAAATTGGACATCAAACAATATTTTGCACACAGTGTGGGTATAAGAAAGCTATTAACATTCCTAAGCAATTTTCATGGACTTGGTTAAATGTAGCAAAGCATTTATAACAGCTGCATTCCATAGAAAAGAATTTTTTCTTACTTTTGAATAGGCCTGTATATTGTCAAAAAATTATATACACTTCACGCACTGTACTTAAATTTAGCACAATATGAGAAATGTACAACGCAGCTTGAAATTCACTTAATAACTCTAATATACCCCAATTGTTTTGTGTTACCCTGTCAATGAATGATGAGTGATTTCCATACCATATTCTGTATACAAAACATGCTTTTATACATATCTATATATCTATCTATATATATATATATGCATATGCATATATATAAATGATAGATTTCGTAATGAAATTTAATCTTAAAATTTAGCAATTAATAGATACAAAACAATACTAACACAACAAAAATAGAACTGATTTTAACTTATAGGTAAGACTGACACAAAAATGTTGCGATACAGATTAAGAACCAATAAGAGACAAAAACAATTTAAATTACTTACGCCGACTTGAATGATAATAATAAAAAAAGGACCATTAAACTTAATGACAGAGAAAATAACTAAAGGACCACAGAAATAATAATTGGATAAAAAATGCTTAAAATTAGAAGTAAAAACTCGTCAGGGGGCATGTACTTCATAAAGCTGCGAAAGCTGCGTCGATTTCGTAAAACAATATAGCTAATCATAGCAATTTATATTGTTCCAGGCCCGATCGGGGCAGCAAAACCATACTGAATGAGAAATTAATTAAATTATTAAATCATACATATATATATATATATATATACATCTGCTCATTTGATTTTGTTTAGTGCAGTCTAAACTGTACCTATCAGCCCACCAATGTAATACAATGCATCTTTATTCAGCCTCCCCCCTACTTTTCCCCTTAGAAGATTTACAATTCTTAGGTGGCTAATTAACAATAGTTTGTACATGTATAATAGCTTCAACAGTTTATTTTAATACTTACAGAGACAACTGAAAGTGTTTATAACCTTATTTCATGTGTCTTTTCGTCTCTCTGCGCTTTCATTATGGTAAATATTTTTAGAAAATAGCTTGAAATTGAAATGGTATTAAAATTCATATAATAGTTTTCCTGTTGAAAATAATAGAAACAACATTTCTGATTTCTGTACTGACACTCATAAAAAGATTTGGATACATTATAGTTTATTAAAGGTATTTTTTAAAGGACATTTTAATATCTTTAAATATGAAACTTAACAAAATTAATATTTAATATATGTATGGATAAAAGCGTATTTTCTATAAAGTATGGATTGTTCGTATTACTGATTCGTTAAATATAACGGAACACAAATGTTTATAAAAGTGTTGAATTTAGAGAGGAAACAGAAAATAAAACTTTTTGTTTTAGGTACTAGGATGAACAACCAAACTTTAGTAAATACAATCAAATAAAACGATATTGTGAAATGAATTTTTATGACGTTTTGTTAACCGTAGTAAAAGAACAAATCTTTTTTTTTTTTTTTTTTCCTTTTAAGTATGATTAAGAAGTGAAAGAAGGCAACATCAAAAGTGATAAATGTGTAGTATTTGTGAACAACAACAACAACAAAAATAAATAAAATAAATAAATAAATAAAACCTGAGTTATAAAAACTAAAAAAATACTAAAAAATATTTAAATTTAGAATGAATATATAATATAAATTTAAAAATATAATGCGATTTTTCCTATCACAAACACTAAACTATTGTTTTTTTTTTTTTTTTTTTTTTTTAGTAGCGTATGGAATGAATTGTTCATTTCTATTAAAATTAATTTTGTAAGCATTTGCAAAAAATATCATTACTTTTCGTTTCTTTAAACATTTCACTCTCAGCAAAAACAGTTACACAAGGAAAAAAGACAATACAATATGGCAATTTTGAGTTAATATCATTGAAAAATGTGTATGAAGTACTTCAACGTGCACGAAAAGCGTCACATCTGCATCTCGAAAATTATCCGAGAGACAATTGTGTTAGTTTTATTGTAGTCTTGTCAACGCTTTATCGTTAAGTTGATTTTTCTTAAATACTGCATTTTTGAGTTGCGCCAATTTGTTTGCAGGGATCCGATATATCATATCTAAATCAGATCTGATTTTTTAAAAAAATGTACATTCTAAATATATTTAGTTTTTGAACATCGTCTGCTTTGATGTAACCATAGCAACTTGAATGAGTAATGTGCCAAATTTTATTTTATTTTTTATTGTTCTGGTACTATTTAAATATTTTGCTGAAGTGGATTAAATTTAGTCACATAATGATGACACATAAGGTATATTTTAACGATGCTTGCTGAGTCACGGTGACAGTGGAAATAAAAAGAAGTTGATTTGTTAAACTTGGCTTAGTGACAAATCAGTCTTTTTTAGTTTGACTTTCCCAAGCTATTCCTTGAAGTTCAAGTGTATATCAATGAACTAAAACGTTTTTGAAGTGGGAGGTAGATTTTTTTAAACTCAAAATTTATTTATTTATTTTTATCTTTGTTAAAAATGAGTCCTTAACATTATTCGAAAATAGAATTATGATAAAATTAAAAACGAAAAATTTCGTGAACTAATATTTTCTGTACAAAGCATGATTATATAAAAGAACATTCTTAGATTTTAAAAAATAGCTGAAACATTCTTACATTTTCAATAGTACTTTTAATCGTATGATATTTCATGAATAATTAAGATGATAACGAATGAAATTTTCTATTAAGATGAAACCTATCGGAATTCTACACTAAGCGAAAAAAAAAAAAAAAAAAAAAAAAAAAAGCCGCACTGCATAAAAAAAAAAGGACAAATATATTTTTTATTTTTAATAACTTTAAAATAAATGTTTGAAACAAATAAAACTGTCTTGTTTGCGTAATACCAAACGGATGAAATGATACCTATGTACATTTTCGATTTAATAATTCGCTTTATTGCACTCTACAAAGTACTTTTTAAAAATCTGCATAAAACTTTCTTTTTGAACATAATGCAATAACCATACACTTTGTATTCTATTATGATTTATTATATGAAATAAACAAGTTATATTTTAATACATGAAATAAAACTATTTATTTGTTAGATCTAAGCAATTTTTTATTAAAAATATGTATTCTGCATTGGGTTAATTCCACCTTTATATGGAATTACAGATTTAATGCGCAATGGCATAGTTTTAAACAGTGTTTTAATATAAATATCAGAAATTTCAATGTGCCAAATATCACAAATAATTTTTTCTAGTTCTGGCAGAGTTATAGGTTGCAAATTTCGAATCCTCTCAACCTCTCCCCCGCCTTTTTATAGACGAAACATTTTCGAGCGGATCGCGATTAGGACTATTTCCATGTCTGGTAAAGAAGAAATTCTACTATATCCTTTGTGGGATTTAACTTAAAGTGAAAAAAGGTATGATTACTTACTGAATTATAGGTTCTCATGGGAATGGATAGGAAATTTTGACAATTTGAAGTGAATAAACTTACCGCAGACGCCGTGTAGTAAGGTGCATTATCATCTTGAAATCCCGTTTGTGGAAATGTCCAAGATACCTCCAAAATGGTCGTTTCAGGCACCACTTTTATGAAGATTGTGTTTTATTTCGAGTTAATTGATCCCTTGAGCATAAAAATTTGCCCGACTGTTTGAGAAGTTATGCACCTTCATACCATAATGTAAGGAGAATGTGTCACTGTTTTAAAAGTGCGATTTTCATTAAGTCGGTCATATTTTCGTTGACAGATCTGCTTGTTTTCTTTAGCTCGAAATAAGTTAAACTTGACTCATCAAAGAAAACCAGTTCAGCCCAATAATTAACGAATCATTTTATAATTTTTTTAGCCATCTGAGGTCTTGCTTTCCTAATTCTCTTCACTAAGAATGGGATTTTTTCAAATTTTCTGTCAATTAAACCTGCTTTGTTTAATAGTTGCTGTACTGTATTTAAAGAAATTATGCTGTTAAACACTTTTTCTGAACCTTTTTTATGTCCTAAGTGTAATACAAATCGGTTTTATAAGCAATGACTTTTTAATTTACGGTCATCTCGCTTGAATCAGCAACATGGCCGCCCAAAACCAAGTTTCCAGTTTAAACGAACAAAAATTTTTATATCTTGCTGAAAACCCTTTTACCAATATTTCGTTAGCATTTAATTATTTTGCCATCTCACGTATTAAAATATTTTTTGACTTTCATTCAAAAATTAATACTTTTTGTGGCATCGTTAACTGCCTTATTCTTACCAATTTTTGAAATAAATTCTAAAATTACAATTTTCCTGACAATTGCATTTTGTTTTTAATACTGGACTCAAAGCTAAAGTGTATGTGGAGGACAACATAATAAAATCTGTTCGAAAATTTGCTTTTTAAACGAAAAAATTGGCGGTTGTAGAAGGCAAAAAGAAAAATATCCAAGTGCGGCTTTTTTTTTTGTCGCTTAGTGTATATAGAATGTTCGGAAGATTTTTACTTTGGCTTTATTTATTATTATTATTATTATTTAAATATTAATCTTACACATAAATATAAATTGCAAAGTTATATATATATATATAAAAAAAAAAAAAAAAAAAATAGTACAGAATTTTGTAAAACCAATTGGAAATTTCAGGTGTTTCAGTTCCAAGAATTAAAAATTTAAATTTTTATACAGCTCCCTTATAGAAAAAATGTTTTTTCAAGAAAAATGTGGATAATATAAATCTTTCATCTTCTTCTTCTTCTTCTTCTTCTTCTTTTTTTTTTTTTTTTTTTTTTTTTTTTTGTAAATTACTGTCTTAGAGTTATAAAAACATTTAAATACAAATGCATTGAACTATGGTAGTACTAGGTACAGGGTGTTCCATAAGTCTGTAGACATTTTAAAAATTCATTAGTCATAACTATTGAAGGAATCGATAGAATTGAACGCGGTTTGCGAAAAAATCGTTCTCGTGATGTGGGATTTTTTATTTTTTTTTTTCTTGAAAAGAAAAAATAATAATTAAGCTATTTGTCAATAAAGTGCGTGATCAGATCACACATTTTCATGAAAAACTGTTTTTAGTCTCATGCAAATGTTTACAGGCATATAAATACTATTCCATATGTCCGTCGTCATCACAAATTGCAGTTTGCAAACGAGTTATAACACTGCTAACTGCAGTTTAGTCGGCGGTTCTTACCTGAGGGCCGTGCCTGAGGGAAAACATCTTCGTCAATAACGCTTTATCCACCAAGTCAGCATCGCATCTAAAACTTCATAATATGCACAAGTAGGAAGTAAAATAAGAAATAAGCTGTTCTAATCTCAAAATTGTGCAATTTATAAGACTTTCATTTGCACATTTCTCTTTCACATCCGTGCAAAAAAATTTACTATTTGTCTAACTATCGTCGACAAAAAATTCAATTATATTTTTTTCTTTACAAAAAAATAAATAAATAAATAAATCTCCGTTTACGAGAATGATTTTTTCGCAAACCGCGTTCAATTCAATCATTTCCTTCAATAGTTATGAATTTTTAAAATGTTTACAGACTTATGGGACACCCTGTATATTAAAATACGTAGCTGGAATTGCCAACTTATACGCTTTTTTTTTTCCGGAAATTTTTAATAGAAATTTTTATTTTATTTAATCAATGAAAACTGTTACAGCATATATAAAAAAAAGTTCTATTAAATTTTTCTGGAAGCAAAAACGCGTGAAAGTTGGTAGTTATGAAAATATCTCGAAAGAAATTGTCAAAATATATATAATTCAAAATTTTTAAAATTAAGAAAAAAATTAAGTATTTTTGGCTAACTATTGTTTTTTTCCTCGATTTTAGATTATTGTAGCATAACAATAAATTCCAAACATATTTGAGTATTACTTTGTGGATTTGTAGGTAAAGTAATTTTTTTTTAAATACTCCAATGTTAGAATGCTAAAAAGTTGCATAAAATTTCAGCATTTAAACCTAAAAACAGGATAAGGAAGGAAAATAGTTTTAAAATTGCATCTAAATGTTTTTGAGAATACTCTTAAGAAATGGAAAATGACGAACGTTATATATATATATTTTTTTATATAATTACTGTGTTTTTTTTTTTTTGTTTTTTTTTTCTTTTAAGGTTATATACGCGTTAAAATACGATAATATTAAATATATTAAAATTTCTCTTATATTTAATTTTTAAAAATTTCGAAATTTTTAAAGGTTTTTAAAATTTTTCCTGCTATATTTATTTTTAAGTTTTTCCTTCCATTTTACATTTTTATCGTTTAACAACATATTCTAAAGATATTTGTGTATTATTAGATAAGTTAACTAAAAAATAATAATTTTTATTTTAATGATGAAATTTAATGCAAATTTATAACATTGGATATAAAAACATAAATAATAATAATAATAATAATAATAAAATAACATAATTACAAATCCGCAGAGTGACACTCAAATATATTTAGAATATATTGTTTAACTATAAAATGTAAAAAAAAAAAAAAAAGAGAGAGAGAGAGAGAGAAGAAAAAATTAAAAATTAATTAGCTGACATTATTTTAGTTTTTTTCCTCAAAAATTTAAATTTTTATTTTATTAAATGTAAATAGTTTTCGAGAAATTTTAATGTACTTAAAATTATCGTATTTTAATGCACGTGGATGCAAATTATCATAGAAAGTAATTTGCTAATAAGATGTTACGTCCACCATCCCTAAACATAAACTAGTTTGTTTAAAATTTCTTCTTACATGCAATAATAATAATAATAATAATAATAATAATAAAAAGTTTATTTAGCTAGTGCACAGTTTCATTGTCCACAGAAATTTGACAAGTTCACTAACCTGATTTTTCGAGAAAAACATTAATTTTAATTCCAGGCTAACTGTTGTTAAATTACTGTTGGTACTTTTTGATATCCTCTCCCTAACAAAGGGTTGATCTCTAATGATATTTTTAGGGGAGAAAAGTAAACATTTTCTACGAAAATCCAAACCAGTATAAGTTAATGAATAAGGAGAATTACTGCAATGCAAAACTGAACCTGTTTTTTCATTTAGTTATTGAAGCTAAAAGGAAAAAAAATAATTATTCTTTTCTTTTATTTATTTATTTATTTTATTTTGTTTTATTTTTTAATTTAAAGAGTATATGATCTAGATAATTTTCATGTATGTATTTATTTAAACTTTATTTTACAAGACAGGTTTTACTAGTCTGTCTGTCAGTGTTTTAAATAATTCTAGCTCTTGAACCTTCAATCTTGCTACTGCAGATCAGCTATCCTTACAGGAAATATCTTATTTTAGAAATCGCGTAAACATTTTGTTAGGTTTCGAAATTGTAACTTGTACTATTTATAACAGAGGTGAGAATAGCGAGTGTGTGTATACACACACACACTAAATGTATATATAAATGATAGATATCGTAATAAAATTTAACCTTAAAATTTAGCAATTAATAGGTACAAAACAATACCAACACAACAAAAATAGAACATTTACGTATGTACACACGCATTTACACTGTATGTTGACAAAAATATTTAGTCAGTTTCGAAATTTTGTCGCTTTGTCGAATATCTGAAGAGATACTTGATGGATTCTTTTGGAACTTCTGGGTTATAAAGAGCATTTCAAATCAAACATATTTCAATGATTTTTTTTTTTTTTTTTTTTTTTTTTTTTTATTAAAGAGAGGGGGGGAAAAAAGGAATATTCGCATCACCCTGTAAAAAATAATGTTGGAAATGCGTTATAGTTTTAGCGTGTGATTAAACTTCTTTTAGTTATCTGCATTCATTTGTGTCTGAATAGTATGTATATTCATAGAAATATAAAAAAAATCTTTAAATTTTATATAAATAATAATAAATAAATAAATAATTGACTGTTTTGTTTTACATTACATGCAATCTACAACAATCAGAATATTAAATACCTCATGAAATATGAGCATTTTTTCTAAGTAATTTTTAATTGCACATGCGCAAGCGTGATAAACTTCATTTGCATAATTTATTAACCAAATGCGTTTGGACACTTTTACAAAAACATCAAGCAATGAAAATTTAAAAAAAAATATCGAAGATAGAATAAACTAAAATTCAGTTCGTTCTATTTCCTTCTATATATCAAAAAACTTTTTAAAAAGTAATTTTTAACTTAAAGAAGGTAATTTTTAAAGTAATTTTTAACTGCGCATGCGCAAGCGTTAACAAACTCCTTTTGCATAATTTATTAGCAAATGCATTCAACTACTTTCATAAAAACACCAAGCAAATACTATGAAAATTCAAAGTTATCGTCGATAGAACGAACTAATATTTAATTATTGGGGGAAAAAATATCTGGAGGCACTCCAGTCGACTTTCCAAACAATAAGTAATTATACCTCTGGGAGTCGCCGAAACGGGAGAGCCATCCCTTCCTTGGAGGATGAAAATTGCGATGGCATGTCTCAGGACCATCTCTAGGGGTGAGTCCCAGACGGGCGCCAATTGCCCATCTGCGCAGCACTAGTGCGACGTAAAACCCAACCAACCAAAAAACAAACAATAAGTAATTAACAGATATATATATAAGTTAAAGTAAGAAAAGGCGTTAAATAAACAAAAGAGAAAATTTTAATATGGTGTTTGAGTATTTTTCTACATATAGTATATAGTATGTTGTTTAATTTAATGCAATTGCACTTCAAATAATTTGAACCAATAGATCATAATGATAAAGAATTTTCGTTGTGTCCCTGTAAAAATCTATAAATTGATTCACCAAAATCCATACAGTTCGTGCAACGGTGACCTATAACATGCATGTATAAGTTTCCAGCTCAATCGGATAAATCATTTAGAAGCTATCACACTTTAAATAATTTGAGCCCATAAGCCGTAATGATGAAGAATTTTTCGTTGTGTCCCTGTAAAAAAAAAATATAAATGTTAGGTTCTCTAAAATTTATACAGTTGATATGATGGCGATCTATAATATTTATTTGTAGTATCGATACTAAAAAAAAATGTATAACTTTGGATCAGCTAATTCAAAACATATTTATTAAAAATATCCAATTAGTTGAAAAATTACTTCTGAGCTTTCGACTCATATTCGTAGAGCACTATGAATTATAATTATTATTCGTAGAGCGCTTCAGAGATTAAAATACTATAAAAACATTTTCGTTAAAAATATATAAGATAAAAAATATAATCGAAGTGTAAGTCCATAAATATAAAGTTCATTTAAAAAGTAGATCAGTTCATTTAAAAGGTAGTTATCAGTTCAATAAAAAGGTAGATTTCATATGTCTTGTTTTACTATGTCGAAAAGTTAACATTTATAATTCAACACATCTTGGTACTGTTAAATATCTTCGAGAATTACCGCCGAGTACTATATATATACATGTTTTATCATTCTAAAAAGTTTAACATTAAAACTTGATACTTGTCTAGTAATTCTCGAAGATACTTATCAATACCAAGATGTTTTGAATTATAAATGTGAACTTTTCGACACAGTAAAACAAGACATATGAAATCTACCTTTTTAATGAACTGATTACTATCTTTTAAATGAACTGGTCTACTTTTTAAATGAACTTTATATTTATGGACTTATACTTCGATTATATTTTTTATCTTATATATTTTTAATGCAAATGTTTGTATAGTATTTTAATCTCTGAAGAAGACTCTACAAATATGAGTCGAAAGCTCAGAAGTAATTTTTCAACTAATTGGATATTTTTAATAAATTTGTTTGAATTAGTTGATCCAAAGTTATACATTGTTTTTAGTATCTATATTTACAAATAAATCATTTTATACAATGTAATCAACTTAAAAATGAGCTATAATATGTATATGAATTTTCAGTTCATTCGAAAAAGGCGTTTAGACGCTATCGCGCATTAAATAATTTCAGCCCATAGGCCAAAATGATAAAGAATTTTTTTATGTGCCCCTGTATAAAAACTATAAATGCTAGATTTACCAAAATCTATACATAATTTAAGCCCACAGACCACAATGATAAAGAATTTTTCTTTGTGTTCCTGTAAAAAAACGACAAGTGCTTTATTTACAAAAATCAATAGAGTTCATGCTACGGTGACTTATAACATATGTACCAACTTTCAGCTCATTCTAACAAAGCGTTTAGACGCTATCTTGTTTACTCACACACATAAGCACACAGACATATATATACATCACCATAAAAATAGCAAAAATGAACTCAAGGGACCTCAAAACGTATAGATACACCAAAATCTCAAAGTCGCATTTTTATCATGATTACAATACTTTCCTTACATAATAGTTCAAAAAATAGAAGGAGGATGGGGAAACGTTGGAGATCTTTATCTACATTTACTTTTATTGAACGTGCACTATATTACCATTAATTCAATTAAAATAAAAATTTTGACAAAATCATTTAATTTTTTTCCCCTACAACTGATATACAGTTCATTCCATCAACAATAAGATAAAGTTTTTCAAGTACGCTTCTGTGCGTACTAGTGCATTCTTGTGATTTACATTTCGCTAAAGTACAGAATTGTCTCAACGTTGAAAATTTTTCTATGCATGCTCTATTATTGTAAAAAATATAAGCATTTATAAATGATGACGAAAAAACATTAGTTACTGTAGAAGCGGCTTAGCTGATTATAACAACTTCTTTAATGTGCCATTGTTATTAGTTCCCCATCATACTATAGGTATCGGGAACTTAGGTAATCGTGAAAAATTTTAGTTCCCCATCATACTATAGGTATGGGGAACTTAGGTAATCGTGAAAAATTTCGACCTCGCTTTTTTTTTTTTTTTTTTTTTTTTACTTTTTTATACGTTTTCAGATGTGAGGAATCCGAAAATGACAAAATTTGTATGGTGTCTGTCTGTAGGGTGTCTGTTAGTGTGTCAGTCCGTTAGTGTGTTAGTCCGTTAGTTTGTTAGTCTGTTAACACGATATCTCACGAACAAATGATCGCAGAGAGGTCAGACCAGTTTTAAAATATTACTTTCGATACTGGCAAGAACCCTATTCATTTGCAACATTCGAATTTAAAAACTTCGTAAGTTATGAGAAATTTACGATTTTCTTAACATGGGTGAATAGGACAAAATTTCACTTAAACGTGCATTAAATGGAAACTTTTTACTGTAAAAATGTCGGACCAGTTTTAAAATATCAGTTTTGATGCCGGAATGAACATCAGTAACTATAAATATGCTACTTTGAAAATTTCGCAAGTTATTGGAAATTTACGAATTTCTTAACATGGCAATATAGGGCAAAATTTCACATAAACGTCAATATTGAGAGCTATTTTCATCGAAAAGATGTCAGACTACTTTTGAAATATTATTTAGAACACTGGCATGAATATTAATGAATATGAATTTTCCAATATAAAAATTTCGTAAGTTATTGGAAAAATACGAATTTCTTAACATGGCAGAATAGAGCAAAATTTCACATAAACGTCAATCTTGAGGGATATTTTCATCGTAAAGATGTCAAACCACTTTTTAAATATTATTTTGGATACTGGCATGAATATCATAGACTATGATTTTTCCAATTTAAAAAATTCGTAAGTTATTTGGAATTTACGATTTACTTAAAATGACAGAATAAGGCAAAATTGAGCATAAACTTCCATTTTGAGGATCATAAATACATTAGACAACTTCAAAATTACATTTATGATATTCGTTTGAACATGATTGAATACAAATATTCTAATAGGAAAATTTCGTAAATTATTCGTAATTTACGATTCTATCAACATAGCGAAATTGTAAATTTTTCATATAAATATGAATTTTGAGGATTATTGCATTGGAAATAGTAGCATGAAACTAAAAACGGAATTGACCCTGATAAAATAAATTAATAGATTAGAATAAGATAAATATATCGAAGTGAACGGTGGATAGCCTATTAGGCGGGGATTTCATTCTGTCACTGTATCAAGCTTTGGTCAAATTCATTTCTTTTAACATGATTATATTATGTCTCCCACTAGAAATTTATGAAAACATAAATATGATGGGGAACTGAGCAGAATCCACCTATGCCAACTAGTTTTTTCTTACGTTAAAATTTTTTCATGCTTCTATGTGCGATTTTTAGCACGGTCTAACAAAACTGAAAAGCTTTTATGACTTCGGTTTGTCTGTCTGTTCGCTTGTGCACACAGACTCACAAAAGATTTCGATTATATTACAGTCTATCCAAGATCTAAGGTATTATTTAAAACATATTTTAATGCCTTTATATTACATATAACATAAGAATATCAATGCATATTACTAAAATCTACAAAACCCTTGTTCCAGTAAAATACGGTAAGATTAGAATAATTAATTAATTTACAGAACCGCACAACGTTTTTCTTTTTCCTTTTCTTTTTATTTCTTTTTTATTTTATTATTATTATTATTATTATTTATTTATTTATTTATTTTTTGGATACATTGTAGGATGTAATAGGAAATTGATCAATATAGATTTTTAATGTTTTGAGGATTTATTTTATTTTTATTTTTATTTTTATTTTTATTTTTATTTTTTGGTACACTATAGGACTTACATTTTAGTACATTTGCTTTTACAAAGTTTAGATGACATGCAGTGATACAAAAGTGCATTATTATTATTATTGTTATTATTTATTTATTTATTTATTTATTTATTTTTAGCGCTTTCTTTTTAGAAATAAAACTATAAAGATGCTTTTTTTTTCCCTTGAGATTCCTTATAACATAATAAAAAATAAAATATATATTTCTACAATGTACTTCAAAAGCAATCATTACTGAGGGCTATACAAAAGCAATCTACCGTATGTTTTTTTCTTTAAAATAAAGAAAAAAATATAAAAATAATTTTTGAGAGTTTTCTTCCCTCTTAATTAAAATCAAGATGATTTTTAAGTTATCATCATGAAAGTAAAAAAGAAGAAAGTAAAAAAAAAAAACGTAACAGGTAAATACCGTTGGGAAAGTGTTTATAACCTATCCGAACCAGATGATTTTTCTGTCTTGTTACAACTTATTATAGCCCTCTACAAAATAAATTATCATTCAACCGTGATAAACTTTAATTTATTTATTTCAGTGGAAATGACGTTTGACATTTCGAATTCATTTAACTTAAATGTTAAAAGTTCCAACGAATGAGTGTAAGTTTATTTTAATCGGCGTATGTTTCGAGTACGTGACAAAACTATTAGTAATTATAGAAACTTTTATTTTAAAGTTGTTGAATCATATGCCGTAGTTATTCAGGGCAATGTTGCTAAGGTAAATTGCAATGTTTGAGAGCAATATCCAAAAATGCATTGTATTAGAGTATGTATTAAATATATTTAGAAAAAGCATTCTGTTAGAAATTTTGTGATAACAGAAAAGCAGCATAGAAAATTATGTTGTGGCCATCACAAAACATTCTTTCATATTATTTTATAAAACAGCGCCACCTACCAGTTAATATGCATAAAAATTTAATCAAAGCTTCTCACAATAAATATTTTATTTATCTAGGCTATTGCAATTTTAAGCAATAGATGCTGAGATATATCCATATGGAAAGTCGAAGACTAAGTAATAGAAGCTCTACCTGTCGACCTATATACATCCAAATGCATGTATGGATGTATATAGGCTAAATACGGCCTATATACATCCAAGTCAACATTGTGTTTCATAATGGGCATCTCATATTTCAAGTTTAGTTCCTTACACGTTGTAGAAGCTGAGATATAGCTTGCATGTATGAGGAGGAAATAGCAGTATAACAAAGCTTATTGTAGGACGATAAGCAGCTAAAATTGATGAGCACTAATTAATATCAAGGTGTAACTAAATATAATTATTTTTTATAAAATTCTGTGCATTAGTTTTTGATCTAAATCTGCCACAAAATTTTTGTTACATACACAGACATTTAGGAAGACAGGCAGATACTTTCTAAAAATGTTCAACTCGTGTGTTCATAGTTCAGGACATCTTGAAACATATATATACATAAAAAAAATCTGGAGTCACTCCACTCGTCTTTCCGAACATTGAGTAATTAATGGTTCTGTAGATAAAGTAAAGTAAGAGGAGCCGTTAAATAAACAAAAGAGAGAAAATTATAATAGGGAGTTTGAGTATTTTTCTTTATATCGTACATGATGTTTAATTTAACGCTATTTTACCGAACACTTAGATCATAATAATAAAGAATATTTTGTTGTGTCCCTGTAAAAACCTACAAATCCTAGATTCACCAAAATGTTTATAGTTAGTGCAACAGTGACTTATAATATTTATATAAAGTTTCAGCTCCATCGGATGGAATTTAGACGCTATCGTACTTTAAAGTTTCAGCCCATATGCCACAATGATAAAGAAATTTGCATTTTGTCCCTGAAAAAGAACCGTAAGTGCTAGATTCTCTAAAGTTCATAAAGTTCGTGTGACGGTGGCGTACAACATGATATAAATTTTCAGTTCATTTGAATAAGTCGTTTAGTCACTGTCGCACTTTAAATATTTTGAGCCTATTGGTCTTAATGATGAACAATTTTTATTTGTGTCCCTGTAAAACTCGTTAAATGCTAGGATCACCAAAATCTATATAGTTTGTGTGATGGTGGCCTATAACTCGTGTATAAATTTTCCACTCCAACAGATTAGGCATTTAGATGCTATCACACTTTAAATAATTGTACCCCATAGGCCATAATGATATAGAATTATTTGTTGTGTCCCTGTAAAAACATTAGAAGTGCCAGTTTCACCAAAATCTATGCAGTTCATGCAACTATTACCTATAATATGTGTATAAATTGTTTGCTCAGTTTAATAAGGCGTTTAGACGCTATCGCACTTTTTAAAATTTGGTCCCATAGGCCATAATGATAAAGAATTTTTCTTTGTGTCCCTGTAAAAAAACTATAAGTGCTAGATTCTCCAAAATCTATACACATTGAATATCTGTGACCTACAATATGTGTATAAATTTTTTGCTCAATTGAATAAGGCGTTTAGATGCTATAGCACTTTTAAGATTTTGGTCCCATAGGCCATAATGATAAAGAATTTTTCTTTGTGTCCCTGCAAAAAAAACTATAAGTGCTAGATTCATCAAAATCAATAGGGTTTGTGCTACGGTGACTTGCAATATGCGTACCAACTTACAGCTCATTCGAGCAAAGCGTTTAGACGCTAGCGTGTTCACTCACACACATACACACACACATACATACATCATCGTAAAAATAGTGAAAACGGACTCAGGTGACCTCAAAACATATAGAAACACTAAAATCTTGAATTCGGATTTTTGACATGATTACAATACTTTCCTTACATACGTATGTTCGGAAAGTAAAAATTATAAAGAAAATTTAAATTATGTTGTGATTTTCCTTTCCTGTAAAATTTTGAAATATTATGTATTCATATCTTACGTAAAACACACTTCAGGAGAAACAGTTTTCAAACATGAAGATGTACCGGGTATCCCATACTTCTGTGATATTTTTAAAATACATAAAAATTGAAGGAATTTGTAGAACTGAATACAGTTTGCAAAAAAGTTATTCTCATGAAGAGGGTTTTTTAGCAAAGAAAAAAAAAATAGTTAAAACTTTTGTCGGTAGAGGGCGTTGCACGGAAGCGTAACGAAAAATGTGCAAATCAGAGTCCTATAAATTATACGGTTTTATGATTAACGCAACTTATTTCTTATTTTGCCACCAATTGCACACTTATAAAGTTTTAATTGTGATGGTTGCGGTTGTTGGATGCTATGGTTGGACAAAGCGTTAATGATTCAGGTGTTTTCCCAAAGGTAAAAACTGCTGACTGAAGCTGCAGTTAGCAGTGTTGTAATTCGTTTGCAAACTGTAGTTTGCGGTGATGGTGGACACTTAGAATGAGATTTATATGTCTTTATACATTTGCATGCAAATAAATATAGTTTTTCACGGAAACATGCGATTTTTTTCTCACGCACAGTGCTATCTATTGACGAAAATTTTAACTATTATTTTTTTCTTAACTAAAAAATATCCCCTTTCACGAGAATAACTTTTTCGCAAACTGCGTTCAATTCTACCAATTCCTTCAATTCTTGTGAATTTTTGAAATGTCTGCAGACTTATATAACACCCGGTATGTAATGAATTATAAAATTCTCCAAATTTTTTATCACATTCCTTATTATAACTGATCTGAAAAAAAAAAAAAATACTATTTTTATTTTTATTTTTTACCTATTTTACCTGAAAAAAAAATTAACATTGCATAGCAGTGTCTGTTTAAGCTTTGTGTGCTGCTGGGAATGCTATATATTTAGAGTCAAGTAGCAATTCTTGTGAAGAATTTTATCTTTGCAATTTAGTGATACGTATATACTGCATGATGCGGATTATGTTGCTACATGCAACAATATTCATTGAATAAAGTGAATTTATATAAAAGGAATTTTCTTCTTTATTTACCAATTGTTCATCTTAGTATTAAAAACCTAAGGTAAATTTATAATGGAAAATCTAAGGTAAAACGTTCAGAGTTTTTCTTTTCTTTCTTTCTTTTTAGGACGGGGACTCTATTAGTCTCAATCTACGGATTTTTACGATACCAGTTTTACGATAGTTAGACATTTATCGAAAATATAATTGAATAACTTGAAAGCGATGTTATAATTTGAAAAAAAGACAAAAAAAAAAAAAAAAAAAAAAACTAATAGTCCTCCGTACTCAACTAAATTCTGCTTTTGCCAGAATTTCATCAAAATCGTTTTTTTTTTTAAGAAAAAGGAAAGGAAAGATAATTAATAATAATCAGTATCGAAACGGACAGTATCGATTTTTTTTTTTTTTTAAGCCATTATTTACCCATTTTATTTCATAGTATTTCCATTTATATATTTAATTACTTATCAACATTCAGCTGCCTCCCCCCCCCCCCATCTTCTTTTTCCAATTTATATTTCTTCTGGTGTTATCCTTTTTTTTTTTTTTTTTCGTTTTCATCCCATGCTGTTTTCTATAGATTTTCGACTCTTTCCCCTTGGTTTTTACATTCTAAACCACGAGTTTTCTGTTGACTCTTAGCCTTTTCCTCCCGTTTTCTATATTCTAAAGTGCACTGGATTAGTATTGATATTAGTGTACTAGGATTAATAAATCAGTATTGCTTCCTAGAGCTATATAGATATGAATAACGCTATTGAGACGGCATATTATAGCTGGAAAATTCTTTTCATTTTAAAGTTTTTTTACTTTCTTCTATATGTAATATAGAAAAAGTATTGGATTCGCGAAAATTTTCGACCTCTGTTTTTTGATAGCTTTACACGTTTTGGGATATCCTGAGCACGAATAAATGATAGTTTTTAGAAAATGTCTGTCTGTCTGTCTGTGTGTATCACGATTTTTGTGGACACTGTAGCTCACGAACCAATAAATGAAATTTATCCAAACTTGGTATTTAGTTGCACCCTGACATAAACTGGTGCTGATCAATAGCTCAACAGGTGGCGCTGTAATCGCATTTTTTGTAAACTTTTATCAAGGCAGTATAGGACAAAATTTCGTATAAATGTGCATAATGAGAGTTATTTTAAACTCGTGATTGTAAAATTAATATGAAGTATTGATAATAGTTGTAGTTAACTAGAAAAAAAAATTGTGCATGTGGGGGCATCGGTTCCCCAGGGGGGTTAAATTTTCAAGATGGGTATCTTTCGAAAGGTCTCGTCAATACCTTTAAAACGAATGATTGAACTATAAATCTGTGATAATTTAAAACAAAGTTAAGGATTTTTTTTGTTTTACTTTTAACAAAAAAAACTTAGAAAAAAAAATCGTATATATATAGTTTTTAATATTGTTACTGAGTGAATTTCTATAGGAAAATATAGAAGAAAATCTTGTGGTGTCACAGCATTTGTATAGGAAAATATAGAAGAATGTTTTCTCGTGTCACAGCATACTAGTTATTTTTTCTTTCTTTTATAGTGTATATAAAGCAACAGAAATAAACAGAAAACATGAGCAAAAATCAAGTCAGTTTTAAAATAATGTTCTTTTGCATCGTAAAATTCATAGTATTTCAAATTTATATATATATATATATATATATATATATATTAGAGAGAGAGAGAGCAGAAACATAAACTTTTATTAAATTTATCAAGAATATAAAAATATAAATAAAATAACCGAGTCTTGACTGTTGATTTTGTGATAAATCAATTAACGCTTTTATTTAGCATGCACTCAAAGTTTCTGATCGCACTTCCGCGTTCAGAGATAATTTTGATTAAACAAGAAGACCCACGGGTTGACTTTGTGATAAAAACACTCAAGATAAATGCTTTTTTGTTGTAAATAAGGCGAACTTTATTAATTTAATAAGCGAAATGTTCCATATCAAACTCGAAAAGCGATTTTTTTTTTTTTTTTTTTTTGCTTTACGTAAAGAAGGTCCAGAAGAAATTAATTGAGCCTAACAAGTAGCTCAAATTATTGGCCGTCATTTACAAATGCGCAGACAGCATTAAAAAATTGTAGATAAGTGCAACAACAAGAAATTTATTGAGAATCTCCAGTTTGTGTTGGCCGGACCACCCAGGGCTAAAAAAACTCAGGGCTAATTGCCCTGTAGTGAGTTGCGGAATAAAAGTACTGTGAGTGATTATTTACTTAAACAAAATATTCCTATCACAAAATATAAACATTTAATATTGAAACTTAATCGGCTATTGCTGTGCGGCTTGCATCTACAGCAGAACTGAATCCACATGTTATTTGGTATTTATTTGATATTATTAGTTAGAAGGTTTTTAATTGAAATTGACTTGGTCATCGTGTCTTCGTGTCACGCTAGTAAACAAAGCGCCTTCATTTTAAAGTAAATATAAGCTATTTCGTTTGTCGCTCTTTGGCTCAGTTGGTAAGAGTGTCCCGTTAATAACACGGTGGTCGTGAGTTCGGTCCCCGGAAGGTCCAGCTTGTTAATTGTTGCAGGTAGTTAGTAGAAAAGGTATCAATTAATACAAGAAAATTTTTCGGTGCTTACACTAAGAATTTTTTGAAGAGTTTTTTTTAAGAAGCATTTTTTTTTTTTTTTTTTTTAATTTAAATATTGGAAAACACAAAACATTTTAGATATTAAAAAAGTACAAAATAAAATGTTTTAAGTAAAAAATACATAAAAAAATATCTTTAGAAGCTTTATACATATGTATGCATATATATATATATATGTATATATATATACATATATACCTATATATTATATTACTATTTTATGAAATTGGATTTGTCATCGGCTTTTTGTCACATTAAAAAAACCAAGACGCTTCCATTACATATTATATTAAAAAAAAAAAAAAAAAAAAAAAAAGTAATCAACTCATTGTATCGTTTAATGAATCAGCTGGTTACAGCGTCATGTTGATAATGCGAGAGTCGTGTGTTCGATCCTCGCCGGGCCGAGGTGTTATTTTTTGCAAATAATTAATAGAAAAAGTGTCAATTGATAAAAGAAAATATTTCGTTGTGTACACAGTATCCTAATAATGTTTGAAGATTTATTTATTTATTTCTTTTTTTTAAATAGCTTTTTATCTAGTAACTAAAAAGCACAGGATAAAAATTTAAATAAAAATAAATAAATAAATAAATATTTTTTTAGAAGCTTTTTATTGAAATTGTATTTCGTTATCGCGTCTTCATGTCACTCTAATAAATAAGGCACCTCAACTTTAAAGTAAATGTCAGCAGTTTTTATAGCCGCTTGTTGGCTCAGTTGGTTAGAGCGTCAAGTTGCTAATACGATGGTGGTGAGTTCCATCCCCAAAGGATCGATGTGCTAAATTTTGCAGATGAAATGTGTAATAGAAAATGTGCCAATCGATAAAAGAAAAATTTTCATTGTCTACACAGTATTCTAAGAATTTTTGAAGAGTTTTTTTGAGGAAGTCTTTTTTTAGATACTAAAAAGCATAAAATATAAAGTTAAATATACATATATATATATATATATATATTTGAAATTGGATTTTTATCATCGTGTCTTTGTGTCATCCTGAAAAAGAAGGCGCCTCCACTTTAACGTAAACTTAAACAACCTTTTTCGTCGCTTGTTAGCGCATTTGGCTAGAGCGTCATGGTGATAACGCGATGCTCGTGGGTTCGATCCTCGCAAGCCGATGTGTTACTTTTTTGCAGATAATTAATAGAAACGATGTCAATTGATAAAAGAAAGTCATTCGTTGTCTACACAGTGTCCTAAGGTATTTTGATAGTTTTTTAAAGAAACTTCTTTTTGAGTTACTAAACGCACAAAATAAAAATTTCAGTAAAAATAAAAATAAAAGTAAAAATAAATATTTAAATAAATAAAAATATAAGTAAGTAAATAAATAAATAAATAAATAAATAAAAATTAAACTTAACCTTCCTCGTTTTCATGAAGTTTTCGGACAGTATTAGTGTTTATAGCATAAAATTGTTGCTTGTGACTGGGGGGACTCATGTCAAAGTTGGGCCTGGGGGGGACTCATGTCAAAGTTGGGCCTTGGGGGGGACTCATGTCAAAGGTGTGCCTTGGGGGGGATTCATGTCAAAGTTGTGCCTTGAGGGGACTCATGTCAAAGTTGTGCCTTGCGCGGGACTCATGTCAATGTTGTGCCTTGGGGGGACTCATGTCAAAGTTGTGCCTGGGGGGGACTCATGTCAAAGTTGTGCCTTGGGGGGGGACTCATGTCAAAGCTGTGCCTTGGGGGGGACTCATGTCAAAGTTGTGCCTTGTGGGGACTCATGTCAAAGTTGGGCCTTGGGGGGACTCATGTCAAAGTTGGGCCTGGGGGGGACTCATGTCAAAGTTGGGCCTTGGGGGGGGGGGACTCGTGTGCCTTGGAGGGAACTCATGTCAAAGTTGTGCCTTGGGGGGACTCATGTCAAAGTTGTGCCTTGGGGGAGACTCATGTCAAAGTTGTGCCTTGGGGGGACTCATGTCAAAGTTGTGCCTTGGGGGGGACTCATGTCAAAGTTGGGCCTGGGGGGATTCATGTCAACGTTGTGCTTGGGGGAGACTCATGTCAAAGTTGTGCCTTGGGGGGGACTCATGTCAAAGTTGTGCCTTGTGGGGACTCATGTCAATGTCATTTTGGAAAGATTTTGATGAAATTCTGGCAAAAGCAGAATTTAGTTTAGGACGGAGGACTATTAGTTTTTTTTTCTTCCCAATTATAACATCGCTTTCAAATTATTCAATTATATTTTCGATAAATTTTAGATTTCGATAAATGTCCAACTATCGAAAAATGATTTCGACAATTGTCCAACTATCGAAAACGACAACGCAAAAATCGCTGTCTGAGACTAATAGGTCTCAGTCCTAATAAAAATAACACTGAAAGTTTTTTATTATTATGGAGCCCTAAAAAGCCTAAAATTAAAATTTATTCTTGCAGAGACATGCTATTAAATCATAAAAGTTTCAACAACAAGAAAATTTTAAAGAAAAATATAGATATTTCATTTTTGCAAAACATGAAAAAATTTAAATATTCCAAACATTTTAAAAAGCATTCGAGAACAATATTTCTTTTGTATAAGTATTTGTTAAATTTTTCTAGAATGTTCTATGATTTTTCTTGACAGTTCTTAGACTTTTGATTAGAGCGTCATGCTGATAACACGATGGTCCCGGATTCGGTCCTCGATAGACGATATAGTACTTTTTTTGCAGATAAATAATTGAAAAAAAATGTCAATTGATAAACGAAAATATTCCGTTGTCTACAAAATATCCTTAGAAATTTTAATTAGTTTTCTTAAGAAGGTTTTTCCTTTTTTGTAACTAAAAAGCACAAAATAAAATTTACGTAAAAAATCATTTTTTAAAGTAAGAAGCTTTTTATTGTGAAGCCCTAAAAAGCATAAAATAAAATGTATTCTGGCAAAGACATACTACAAAGAAATGAAAGTTTCAACACTAAGAAAATTTTAGAGAAAAATATAGGTACTTTCCTTTTGCAAGAGATGAAACTTTTTTAATGTTCAAAATATTTAAAAAAAGCTTTCGAGACATTTGAGATTTCTGGCCTAACGAATGATTTTACAAAAACTAATAACTAAGAATATTGGTCTCGAAAGCTTTTTTAAAATATTTTGAACATTAAAAAATTTTCATCTCTTGCAAAAGGAAGGTACCTATATTTTTCTCTAAAATTTTCTTAGTGTTGAAACTTTCATTTCTTTGTAGTATGTCTTTGCCAGAATACATTTTATTTTATGCTTTTTAGGGCTTCACAATAAAAAGCTTCTTACTTTAAAAAATGATTTTTTACTTAAATTTTATTTTTGAAATTACAGTTACAACGACTTTTTTCTCGATTGATCTGTATTACATCAAATCACTGTAACAAAATACACAGCATTTTGTAGACATAAGATATCACAAACATGCATGTCTGCACCGCGATTCAGAACTAGGAAAGACAGCGCCCTACCGATCGAACACAGAATCCACTTCTCTAATGTAAACATTTCAATAGAAAATGTGATTAGAAGTTGTAGTATTTTTTTCGTGCTCTAGTAGAGCCAATACATAAACGCACTAGAGATGGAATAAACAGTTACTTTTCAGTAATGGGTTATATTTCGCTTGACATCACCTTTGATAAAGAGTCCTTATAACGTATTAATTTTAGAAGCTATTACTGCTCAATTGATATATGACTAATGTCCTTTCTAGTACTTTTGGGCTGTACAATATATACATATACACGTCTCATGCATAGTGGTTAGGGTTTATGTTAGTGAGTCGTAATATTTTCGAACAGTCATTTTTATTTTATCCAATACTAGAATTTTTGCAATTAAAACAAAAGAATAAATAAAATAAAATAAAATTAATTAATTAATAAAAAAAAAAATTATAATATGAAAAAGCATTTATTTCATATTAGCATTTTTTTATTATGCTAGTATGAAAATGCTAATATGAATTATATTACATTAGCGTTTAATATAATATAATTCATATTATATTAAATGAATATGAATTATATTATATTAAATAAAAAAATTAATATTACAACAAAATGCTAGCAAGTAGTCAAAGTTTAAAAAGTTTTACAAAGGCGTTGGTACTCTATGAGTAAGCATTATATAAGATCCTGTTAAATCAAAAATACTTCCGCTTAAACACGAAAACAGAATAGGGGAGACCGGGGTAGAACGGACCATGGGGTTAAATGGACCAATCATATTATTGATTTTATTTATTTATTTCTATCCTCCGTATTTGGACACATAGATAACAGCACTGCAGTGGTGAAATTTATCTAGCATCTTCATGCCTAGCTGACAATTTAGCCATTTTATTCTAGAATATTAGTTTGTGGTAGCCTAAAGTAAATATTTTTAGTTAAATATTTTTTCTTTTCACCATTCAATAATTATGATCTGGAAGAGGTTATTCAGCACAATAAAGAGCTAAGGTCATCTATTATTATATTTAATATAACTAAAATATTAATATATATATATATATATATATATATATATTATTTTTATGGGATAAAATGGATCAGCAGGAGCTGAGGTACAATGGAACATAGTCCATTTTGCCCTAATTCTCTGTCATATATGCTTTTTTCAGTTGAACATTGTATGTACAATTAAGAATTAATGAACTGATTAACAAAATCTACATTTTTGAAGAGTTAGCTATAAATTATACTTGCAAATTTCAGAGTTTGTCTTAATTAATCTATTATATCGTCAAAGGTAAATAAGCAAGTAATTTATTTTGAGGGTTTTTTCCCTATTTATTTTAAATAAACATTTAATTACTTATAAATAATTACGTTTTCACAAATATCATATAACTAAATGAACTGAATTAAATAATGCAATTGAAAAGTAATAATATCACATATACATATAGTACATATATATATAATCTGTTAAAAAGATAAAGAGTCTGTTTCTGTGAGATAAATGCAATGAAAACCTAATCAACATTTTTCCTGAGAGTGTTGACGAATCTTCTGAAAATTTTCGAGATTTTGTAATGATGAGTCTTCCAGACCCAGAATTTCAGTGACACAAAAATCCTTTAAAGTACCATTTCCTATTTTTAATGTTAATATTACATTATTTGTTTGAATTTAAAATATAAATAAACAAATATAGGGGAGACTCGTGTACCTAGGGCTAACATGTACCAAGGACCACCCCACTTTATCTGAATAGTATTTAGTTTTAAGTTTTAATACTCAATTGAACGAGTAACAACACCAACTGCTACATTTACAATCACTTTGAAACTATTGAGGAGAAAGTTTTTACAAGTTACGTGTAGAAAAAGAATTTACATGGTTCGAAGTAAAATTTTACAGCTCAATTCTTTTGCTATTTTACAAAGGTAAGTCAAATAATTTTCTTTCATTTCTAGTGTGTATTTTTTTTTTGTTATATTGATTTATAAATGAGATATTTAATTAGTCCTTTCTGTATGTGGGTTTTTTAGTGGAAGGCATTTTTAATGAAGTTACCGAAACTTGTACCTAGGGCAACATAGCTGAATTGTACCTAGGGTCATGGATGGCTCTAGGTACAATTGCAACCATATTCTCCATGTTGTTACATTTTAATTGAAAAAAAATTATGATTAAATAATGGATATTGTTTTATGAGGGATATTGCTTTAACCCACCAACAGTCATAAGCTTCAGCCGTTGGACAGAGGCGTCTTTGGACCTTTTAAGAATTACCACAGTACAGACTTTAGTAATTGGATGATGGCCAAACCTGGAAAACCAATTACTATATATGACGCTGCTGAAAATGTTGGCAACTCCTATCCGTCGGCCTTTACTCCTATGATCATTCTATCAGGTTTTCGTGTATCTGGCTTATGGCCAGCGAATCAAAACATATTCATTGAGGATGCATTTAAGTTCAAATGTGGCCGACAGACAAGCTCCCTTCATAAATTTCCAAAAAAGGATTTTCTTCAGGAAGAAAGTGAACCAACAATGATGGAACTGGATGTTTCTGTTTCATGTCCTGTTGAAATTTCGAAACCTTCAACATCTAACATCTTTTCGCGTGTCATGCTTGAACAGGTACAACGTACAACCTTTTCCTAAAGCAAAACCTTGTACATAAACTACTCAAAGAAAAGATGTGGCCGAAAACCAAGAAGATCTAGAAATCTAAGAGACAGAAAAAGTTAGAAATTGAAGAAAAACATGCTTTTAGAATATACCAAAGAAAAAAAAAAATAGAGTGAAAAATTCGGTGTTTTAAATTAAGGCGACATCATGATAATTATTATACGATAAATAAATGTGTTACTTGATATTGTTTCTTTTAGAAAACATACGTTTATATGTTTGTTTTCTATTCATTACAAAGTGAAATCTAATTTTGAGGGAATGGCTTTAGGTAGACTTAGGCCCTAGGTAGAATGAGGTCTGGCCCTAGGTACGATAAAGTCTGGCTCTAGGTACAATGTGATCTGACCTTAGGTACAATGAGCGTGTTGTACCTACAGCCATGTGTGAAGTTTATTTAAAAACCTTCTATTTGTCGGAATTTATTATTTTAAGTGTTTATATTAATCTCAATTAAAAGTAATTAGTTCAAAAGACATGTACTACATAACAGTTTCATGAGTTTTAACAGGTCAGAGACTCTGTTTTTGGGCATTAGAAAAAGCGGCCCTAGGTACAATGAGGGTGTTGTACCTTAGGGTCATTTGTGAAGTTTATTTAAAAACCTTCTATTTGTTAGGATTTATTATTTTATGTATTTATATTAATCCCAATTGGAAGTAATTAATCCTAAATATACGTACATCGTACACATCAGTTTCATAATTTTAAACATGTCAAGGGCTCTGTTTTCGGGCATTAAAAAAGCGGCCCTAGGTACACGGGTCTCCCCTAATATATTCTACATTTTGTATTATTAGAAAACACACTACATTAATATACGTTTTAAATTTTACCTGTGGTCCATACTGCCCCGTGCCATGGACCATTTTACCCCGGGTTTGGGATAAAATGGTCCGCTTTGTCAGTTGCTATTAAAAAAATTATATAAAAAAAGTAAGCATGATTATTACTTTTGACTTCGTGCAATATGAATCCCAATATATAGGTAATATGCACAAATATTTTCAACAGCCAAAAATTATTGTTTTATGAGTAAGCACTTAAAATTTATAAAAGTGGTCCATTTTCTCCCGGTCTCCCCTATTTCAATTAATATAAAGTAGCACAGGTACTGTTTCCTGTAACAGAGAATGTCCAATATATAAACCATATCATTCACAATTAAAAAAAAAAAAAAAAAAAAAAATCTTTAAACAATCCCAAATCCTTAACTACCGAACTACCGAGTAATCCCTTTTAATTTCATTGTGCTGAAAAAAAAAAAAAAAAAAAAAAAAAAAAAAAAATTCGAGCTCTGAAACCATTCTTGCCGATTCTTATGTAAAATGACCTCCTGAATCCGAATGTGACTCTCATTTTGCCAAGTCATCCACAGTTTTCCAGGGACACCACTCCTTCCTCAATTTTTATCACTGTTCGGTAATTTTATGACTATGAATTTGATTTGAAGAATGAAATATAATTAATTTAACACCTAAAAACAAAAATATATAATGTTTAATAACAACATTTATAATAGATTAAAAAATATAAGAAATGTAATACATAATTTCAGTGGCAAATCCCCGCCTAAATTTTCCCCTTGCCGCAAATATCATGTTTTAGAATTTTCCAACTATGTAGCCCCTCAAAAGATATTTAACAGTTAAAATAATCTCCCCCCCCCCTCCTAAAAATCAAATTTACAGCCTTAAAATCACTGAAAAGTGATAAAAATAGCGGACCGCCCCTAAAAAATGGTGGGTGATAAGGCAAAATGGGCGTCATATTTGGAATCAGGAAGTCATTTTACATAAGAATTTGCAAAAATTGTGTTGGGGCCAATTTTCATGCCGAGTAGTGTTTTCGGAAGAACTTGGATATCCCACACTGATAAGAGAATCAATATTTTTCAATTATAATTGGCAAATGGACATTTTGAATATGTATTCTGAAAATATAGATACCAGTTGTTTTAAAATTTTAATTTTCATTACAAAAATAACATGAAATGATTCTTTTTTTTTTTTTTTTTGGACTTTTAATTGTAACATACGATCACAATTAATTAGTCTTGACAATTTTCCTAACTTTAAATCATAAAAAAAAAAAAAAAATCAGATAATGAAAATAACTAAAAAATAAAAAATATATGAGAATAAATATTCAATCATCTTAACAAATAATTCTTGATTTAACTCAAATAATATCCTTGATAAAACTATAAAAATTAAATAAATAAAATATTTGCTAACGCTTTCAAATCTGTCATTAGGTGTAGGTAGCAATTATTTGAATAATTCGATTATTATTACTTTTTTTTTTTTTTTTTTTTTAAATAACAGCCTTAACTATTTTATGAAAGTACACCTACAATATTCCAACGGGGAGTTGAGAGGGTGTAGTGTTGTTTCCCTCGCACTAACTAGCTTGAATTATTGTTAAACGTACATTAAAAATATTAGTATCTCCCTTGTATCTTCCAATTTAAGTTATAATAATATGCCTATAATAGCGTATGGTAAGAGAAAGTAGTGTAAAGGGCCACAGTATTGCCATTCCTGCGAATGAATTCAAATTTCTAAAGTGCGTAGTTATTTCGAATCCAAAATTTCTATTTCGAGAATTTTGCATTTTTACAATAAATAAACTAAATAAAAAAAAAAAAAGAAAGAAAAAAAAAGAAAGAAAAAAAAAAAGAAAGAAAGCTTTTATAGTCTATCTTATTATATAGCAAATCTTTTATCTAAATCCTTGCTCAAGCTATATGTCTTGTCAGATAACGCACTTTCAAAAGAGCATCTGTTGCATTTTTTGAAGCAAAAGTAAGAATCTTGATCTAAATATTTAAATTAACCTTTCTCTTACAAACATTATTTCAAGGATTGGGC
The DNA here is from genome assembly GCA_963930645.1 of Salticus scenicus. NCBI lineage: Eukaryota > Metazoa > Arthropoda > Arachnida > Araneae > Salticidae > Salticus > Salticus scenicus. Next base: position 92,635,491 of record OZ005656.1, read on the forward strand.
GCAATCTTTTCTCAAGCACTCTTTCAACATCAACTTAAAGGATACAATGCTCTACTTAATCTAACTTGATATATTAATAAATAAAGTAGATTTGTCACGTTATAAACTGTTTAGAAGATTCTTTATTTCTTAAGAAGAAGAGAGCTTTTTCGTTTTTTAATTCACTTATGTCCAGTCCAGGGTCCTGTTTATGTTAATGAAACAGAGCGTAAAATCTTTGGAGTTTTTTAGAAGGATTTTTTTTTTTTCTTTTTATTGAGATAATGATAACTGATGCTAGCATTATATACTACCTTCTAATTCTTTTCCTTTCTTTCTTTCTTCTTTTTTTTCTTTTCTTGTATGTATTTGTAATTAATTATAATTTCGTGATTTAGATCACCGTTTCATATTTTTTCAATTCTCGTACATTATGTGATTCGGTGCTTCTTGACGATTATCAGTGCAGGGTCGGAAATGACTTGCTGACTCGATGATATACACAGATATATCAAAAATAAAAAAAACGCCACGTAAGTTATTTGTTTTAATAATGAATACATCATTTTTATAATCACTGAGTACTGGTGGGTTACTTTCAAACTGCGTAGGTTTCTTTCACCTGTTACTTTCAAACACTATCTTTGACCTGTGTTAATTTTGTTCATACGCACAATCATCATCAAAAATAACAATTATTTACGTAGCGACATTTTATTTCTGATGTTTCTGTGGACACCAGCGCGTCAGGAAAGCGTTTTCCACTCATTGTTTTAAGATTCTGAATCGACAGAATGCACTCTACCTCTCTTAGAAATTACGAAACGTGATATCGAAACACCCTGTACTGAAAGCTTTAAATGTTTCATAAATTAGCTACAATAGTCAAACAAAGGTTTTAGGGGGTGAGCGGTTTTTTGCCTCACACAGAAAAATAAAACTGTTTCTAAAGCTACCTTTAATATTTTTAAAGTAAGTCGGAAATGTTCAAATACAGTATTATTCAACCACATTTCTTGTAACCATGGGAGTTTCTGCGCAAATGCTGACTCAACGAGTTCAGTGTTAAAATAAGGGTGATAACGTTTGTGATTGAGAGAAAATAGTGATAAGGGACCGCCGAATGACTGGATGTTTACCAAATCTCAACGTGTTGGTCAATTTGGAGCCCCTCCAAGCCTTTGGAATCGTCCTCAAAACTAGGCGCGAGAAGCATGGTTTCACTATACCTCTTATTTAACACTAAACTGTAATAACATAAATAATAACTATAATAATACACTAAACTGTAAAAAAATTCAGTTGATAAATGATTCAAGACATTTTGGACAAAACAAAATGTTATCTAATTAACCACATATGCACCTAGTATATTCTGTTTTCTCATGTGCGTACTCAGTCGCGGCGAATGTTTCATGTACTATATTTAATCTTTGACAACTACTATTTCGTCATAGCATTTTTTGCTCTTTAATCTATAAAAAATACGATTAGATAAAGTGAAGAATAGTGTTAGAAAATGCTATTATTCAAAAACATGAAGCATATGCATAACACGTGTATGTATTGCATATCTGAAGTAATTAGAATACAAATTAGTTGCATTTCAACTAAGCAGTAATAGGTTGTAAAAATATTATGTTATTGGAACCTATTACAGTACATTTCAAGGACGGAAGGAGGCCGCTCACCACTATGCAGCAGTTTTGAGCGAATTTAACCTTTAGAGAGGGGCTCTGACGACAACTGTCAGACTACACTGTGAATTTTGAAAGAGCCCGTGTCCAAAGCCTTCCCCGTTGTTCATTGAATTAAAAAAAAAAAAAAAAAATACAAACTCTGCCGGATAGAAGATCCTACGCGACAGAGGGCAGAAGACAAAGTCACTTAATTGGTTATGGCAAAAGTACTTAATTGGTTATGACAAAGTCTCTTAATTGGTTATGACGAAAGTACTTAATTGGTTATGACAAAAGCACTTAGTTGTTTATGACAAAGACACATATGGTTAAGCTGGGGAATTGGTAGCGTAGGTATTGTAGATGTGTAGAACTTGCCAGGGAACCGGAAATGATTGGTGGTACTCTGGCTTTTGGAGATTTGAATAGGTCGGTGGAAATGGAGATGAGAAAAGGTGCATTCGTGTTTGTTTATTGATGGGGAATGGATAGAGCTTGTCCTGGGCAAGTCGTTTTTTATCGTATTCTGTCTTATAGGTGGGACAAGAGGAAAGAGTAGGTTGAATGAACTGTGTTGAATTCTGTTCCATGTTCCTGATTTGAGATGATGCAGTTTATGCAAGATGGGATTTTCGTGCAGCTCTCGTTAGTGTGAGTGCCAGAGCAATGGGGTGGATTCGTGGCATGAGGAGCTTGAGTGTCCCAGGAACTGACATCTGGAGCATCTCTGAACTTCGGTGAAGGGTCTTATTCTACACTTGTGGGGCCCATAAAAGAAATTTCCCTCTGTCAGTGCGATTTCGGCGAGAGGGAGAGGCAGCTGGATATTACTCTTGGGGAAGTTTGGTTCCTTGGTTTAGTGATTCTGTGTATTTTTATTCTGTGGTGAAGATTCCTTGGGAAGCCAAAGTAATTGCTCAGGTGAGCTATAAAGAATCTAGGAGTAAATTCATTTGGAAGACCAAGTACTAGGATTCGCATATTGGAGGGCTTTGAGCGCTGGGAGGGATTTGGAGGTTGTATATTTGAGTCTTTTTCATGTGTTGCTGTTATGATCTGGTGTATTAGTGCTTGTAATTCCATTTGTTTTTCTTTAATGTCTGTTATTGTATCAGCAGATTCGTTTAATGTTTCGACGATTGATGCTTGTAGATGCATGAGGTCTTCTCGTGGCTAATGCTGAGTAGGAGGGGTAGCTAGAAAGTCAGCTTATAGACTCTCGGGGATTTTTAACTAGCGCTCGGTAACAGTGTCGAAGGATTCGTTGGCTTTGGTGTTAGAATCAATGATTTCTTTTTTGAAGCTCTGTAGCGTTTCACTGACTATGGAGTTGGAATTTATGACATCTTTTTTTAAGTTCTGCAGTGTTTCCTCAATCCACTGGAGTTCTTTACTAGGAGGCTCCAGTACGCCATACTTCTCTAAGCGCTCTGATATTTTGATGATTCCTGTGAGGATTCGAGATATGCCCTTGAGGTCTGTTTTTAGCTTCTTTACTGTGTTTGCATATACGGCGTCAATACAATACCCTTCCCCGCTAGAAATTTGATAGTTTGAATGTCTGTGAGTCCTAGGTCCTCGCCTATTACACTTGGCGAAATATATCTTAGGAAGTATTTCTTTTTGACAATAGCAGCTGTAGTGGATGGAAGGGGTGTCTTTGCGGATGTATTTTTCAGTTCTCGATCTTCTTGACTTATTGTTAACGGTGGTTCGTTATAAGAATCACTGTCATCGTTTTCATTTCCAGATAGTTCCATTGTTATTGGTATGACGAGTTATTGTAAGGTATTCAGAAAAAAGCAGTTGTGAATGGTTGGAGGAACGTAAGGACCCTTCAGACACTGGCTACATACAGAGCGTTAAAACTCATAAATTATCTATTGTCCGAAAGTGACCCTTGAAAGTCTGCACACATTTACAATGAATGACATTACTTTTTATGGCTCTTTTTACAAAAGAGACCCCCTTCTCATACAATTATCGCACTAGGAGGTTTGTGAGCTTCGATTGCAGCCAGCGTCGATCTCCTAAACCACATTAAAGAAATGTCAATAGCGCCGACTTGCAGCTCTCTAAGTTGCCAGTCACTGAAGGGTCCTTTAGATTATAAGAAGGGTCGTCCAATAAAATAGGATGGGGTTTTCCCAGCTACGCCCATGTCTCAAAAAAAAAAAAAAAATCTTTCCTTTTTAGTACGTATGCCTTTATTATTTTGTCTTAAAGTGGTTATAACAAGTATAGTTTATGCTTAAAAGTAATAAAAAAATAAAATAAAATGAAATAAAACAAATTCTTTTTTTTTTTTTTTAAATAGTAAAATTTTAGCTTTTCTTTGTTTTAATTTGTTTTATAAAGCCGCAATTGCATAAATCCCATTCCTTTGTCGGCCTGTAGTTGTAATTGTTATTATAATTATTATTTTCTGTAAAGTGAGTGCGCAGTTTTTGATTTTATCGATCAAAATTACTTACAAGGAAACATTCAAAATGTGTCGTCTTCAAAAAATATTGAAAAAAAAATATATGTAATTCTACTCTTCATAAAACACGAGGAAGTGAAAAAATTATCGGCTGAAATGAATTACAGCGACCACAAAAAATTATCAAAATTAAGCATATTTGGCGATTTAGCGCTGTTAGGCGTTCCATTCGCTAGCACCGAGATTACCGTGTACGAACAGAACCGCGTTTTGTTTCTCCGCCAAGTACTCAAAATCAGTTGCCTAACAATGTGAAATCGCCAAATATGCTTAATTTTGATAATTTTTTGTGGTCGCTGTAATTCATTTCAGCCGATAATTTTTTCACTTTCTGGTGTTTTAGGAAGAATAGAATCACATATATTTTTTTTCAATATTTTTTGAAGATGACACCTTTTGAATGTTTCCTTGTTAGATGCTCAGGAAATTTCAATAAATTAACGGGAATTAGATTCTTTGGTTGTTGTAGTTAGGTAGATGTTGTTTAAAGTGAATGCGAGTGGTTTAATTACTTTATATTTAGAAATAATTGTCTTGATCTCATTGGTAGAGTTGTTTCTGATTTTGAGTATGCAGATGTCTTTATTATTTGTCTTTTCTAATTTGAACTTTAATTTGTCAGTTGAGGATGATTTAACCAAAATTCAGTGAAAACTTTAGTTTTAAATTAATTTAGAGAAATCCTTTAGTACGTAGATGTTGTTTTAGTTTGGTAGGCGTTGATTTAACGAAATGTGAATGAGTTTTATCAATGAATTAGTCTGTTTTGCGTTTAACTGGTTACGAGAATATCATAAATATGATTCTGAGTGTGCAGATGTTGATTTATTGTGTAAGTGCTGATTTAAGCTATTATTTATTAGTATAGGTTGATTTAAACAAGTTACTTTAGGAGGTTTTGATTTAGTTTAGTTTACTGATTTTGAGTACGTAGATGTTTATTTAGGTAAATAGATTTAAATTAAGGGAGTAAAAGTGGGATGGGTTGAATTAACCAGAAAGTAAAGAGTGTATTTGGTTTAATCAGGTTAAAAAAAAAGAATATGTAGATGTTGATTTAATTTGGCAGATGATGTTTTGAAGTAACTTATGTGATGTTTTAAAGTAACTTGTGTGATGTTTTGTTAAATTATTTTTATTTATTTATTTATTTATTTATTATTATTATTATTATTATTATTATTTAACTTTTCTAAGTTGTTGAAATTTTTTAATTGTGAATGTGTAGATGTTATTATCATTTGCAAGTGCTAATTTAAGTCTGAGATTGTTATATTGGGTTGATTTAGCCAAAAAATGCTACTAGAAGATTTTTTTCCCCTTTCTCTCTTTTGTTTTTCTTTCTTTTGAGTGCATAGATGTTTATTTTTACTTAATGAGTTAGTAAATGTAGATCGTGGGGTGGATTTTTGAATTAGTTGTTGTAAAATATTTTAATGAGGCTAATTTAGCTTAATTTTAAATTGAGATAGTGCCATTTGAAACTCATACATATCATTTAATTCAACCATGAGTGTATTTTATTGAAAATACTATAAATAGCGCAACTGGTTTGTGTACGTAGAAGGACTCATAAAATATTTCTGATGCATTACGCTCTATGAGAGGTATTTTTTAAAGCATATATTTTAATACTTTTATACTCACACAGTATAACGAAATTAATTTACATTATTAAGACAGACAGACCATATTTTTCCCGTTGAATAAGATGTTTACAAAAAACGTCTCACAAAAATTGTTCAGATACATTATGGGATATAAATGAAAATTTCATAATGTAAATTTTGAGTTTTATGAAGATTTCTTTTAGTACACTATATGGTATGCATAAAAATATTTGACGATATACAGGTCTACACAAAAGTATTCTTTTTTAAGCTTTCAGTTTAAAAATAAAGCTATATGTATGCTTTTGCGATATTCCTTCTTCCATATTTAAAATTAAAGTATTATTTTTTATAGTTTTTGTTGTTTTTGGACGAAATACAAGGCTATACCAAAATAATATATATATGTATAATAAAACAATAAAGATAATATTTTAAATTTTACTTCTTGTACAAGGAAAACCCAGCGATAGTACATTTAAGTTTAAGCAGTGCAAAGCGTTTACAATTTATACGAAGTGCATGATTTTTCTTCCTTGCTTTTCATTTAAATGACTTAATATAACTCATAAAACAATGACTATATTTCATAATAAACAGAAAGAAAGAATAACCACTCAAAATAAGAACTAATAATGATACATTATCCTAGGATATCATTTCTCAAACAGACTGACATAAAGAAACAAAAAATCAAACATATCTCGCGATATGATATGTACTGTATAGAAAAATTACCTTTCCTGTTGACAAATGTGTTCTGAAGAAAAACAGAGCTTGGCACAATTCTCATTACGATAATGGCTTTTTGATGTCATGCTAAAGTAAAAATTGGTGCGCATCCAACGTCAAAATATAAATTTAAAATTAAGCAAGTGATAAGTTTTTCAGAGTTTGCCGTGGCTTTATTTCTTTATTATTATATTTTAATAGCGTAAAAATAAATTATTCTGATTCTGCCGAAAGAGGAAAATGAAATGGATAATTTTATGTTGTATGCTGGCATTAGAATATCTCATGGTAGAAAAGATCCATAACTTTTAATTGAGTTTGTTTTTCTCCTGCTGATATTTTTCAGCGCCACTTTATACAGTAGAAAAATAATTTTTGTTGTATTCAGATTTCTTTATATTTTTCTGCATTACAACTTTCAAAGGTTAAAATTCTAACAAAGAATCCCGAAATTGTTTTATTGCAGTCAAAAGTATACCAAAAAACAATCTTTACAACATTTCTCATGTTTGGATAATTCAATAAAACAAGACTAAAATATTAAAACTCTGAAAAACAACCCCAAAATTATTTTATTAATCTCAAAGTACATTAATCGTTAAAAAAAATCAATAATTAAAAATAATTAGCCATAACTGTTTTTTAGTTTTAAAAGCTGTTGAAGACGAATACATACGCCACCTTGTAACTGTTATCAAGGAATAATACATATTATCTTGTCGAAAAATTATAAATGATGGCGGAAGGTGATAAAGATTTTTAATTGATTGATTACCTTGTTATTATAGATTATATATACCTTATTAAAATGATTGATTAGAAAATAAATCTGTTAATTTAAAAAGTGGCATTTTAAAATGTCTTTTTCGATAGCACCAACACTTGATTGAAAAGAAAATGGTTCAAAAATTCTATGCTGATAAATTATAGTTCTTCTGTAATAGCATTAAAAAAAAAAAAAAGGATACATTGAAGTATACAAAATTTTTTAAAAAATCATATTAAACAATTCCAAAAGGAGTGAAATTTACTTGTTATACGGATTCATATAAGTATATTCTAAATTAATATAATATGTATAGTATTTATAATTATTTTACAGGGATGTATAAAAAAGAGAGAGAGAGAGACGTTACATTCAAGAGGAATAATTGCCTTAAATGATTTTTAGTGATTTTATTATAATAGTAATATGATAAATAAATAAATAAATAGAACTTAATAAATGGTTTACGTTATTGTTCGCTTAAATATCCATTTGTATTTGCGAATGCTTTTTTTTAGGAATATAATTATTCTACATTTTCCCAGACAGTTAAAAATTTACTTCTAGCTTCCTATTTTACCATTATATATTTATCGTTACTACTACTATTACTACTAATATTATCATTGTTGTTCTTTTTTCTTTTGGGTGGGATGAGGATGGCTTTTAATTGTTGAATTTTAAAATGAAAGATACCCTAATCTCCGGGAGGGGGGGGGATTAACCCACATCTTTATCGCTTCATTTCGCTTTAGAAAAAAACTTACTGAAATTATGTAAATCACCATGAAAAAAACTGAAAATCAGAATCTAAGACCCTGTATTTTTTTTTCCCGGGACCCCTTTCAGATTTGATTTAAGAAATAAAGATAGTGCTTTCTGAGCTTTTTTGGTAAATCAGGTTCTGCCACAAAATTTATTAGTTGCTGTATCACAGGTACATTTTGGTTCATGTTGATTTCATCATCTGATCTGCGAATTGTAGGGATATTTTTATTTAATAATTATCACTAATTTTGAAGAATGGTGTTTCATATAGTATATGATAGCCGATTAGGCAAAAATTACAATAAAAATTGGCAGTGGTAATTGAACCAAGTTGGCAGTTGGCAACGCTGCCTTTCTTTTAGAAATGTACATATGTATAAATGTTTTAGAAAGTGTTTAAAAAAAAAAAAAAACATAGCAAAAGTTTTATTAAAGTAAAAATAAACAAAAATTTGGAATAAGCAATATTTAAAAATCAAAATATAATATTTAATAATGGTAATAATAAGTATTTGATAATGATAATTTATAAAATAATACTTTATATCCTTATGCTACATTTTCTTGCAGTTGAACTTTTTCGTATGATAATTTCTTTTGAATTCATACATTTACACATGCAAACATAGGTTATCGTTATGACTCATACTCACTATCACGTGTTTTTGAATCACTGTTATGCATATTACTATCAATGACGTCATTAGTTGTATTCTAAAGCAGCACTGACAACATTTTAATAATCACTTCATCGTTACTTTAAAAATATTTCTTAGATCCAATTTAAATTCACGGCATGTCGGCTTTCTGACAAAGAAATTTTTCAGCAAGGGCACGGTCGAATTTTCGTGACTGTATATTCTTAGTATAGAATGAAAATGGAGCAAATAGGTGTGCGGAAATGCATATTAATAAGTCTCTTTCGTGACTAACTGTAAAAATTCTGACGTTATATAAAGCAAAATACTAACACATTTAGATTTTTTCCAAGAAACTCTTCTACTTATATTCAAGTAAAAATATTCCGAACACGGAAAATCTTTGGTATTTCTTCGAATATACAATGCTTAGCACAAAAGCCCAATTTACTTAAACTATAACTAGAAATATAATCATAAGTTCAAAAATATACTTCTTATTAAAAAGTTGGTCAAGATCAGATTGATCTATTTTCTACTTATGATAATAATATGAGATTATATATATATATATATATATATATATAAATCAAATAAATAAATATGTATAATATATATAAAATCTTCTCCAGATTACACTGAGAAAAGAAAAAAAATCAGTCTTCATCTAGCATGCACGAATATACAGTCTTCATCTAGAACGAATAAATAGTCATTTTCTGAATCCCTAAATTAGAAATATAGATTTCCTAGTTATGCGTATAAAGTAAACAAATAACATGTATAGACGGAATGATCGAGAATTTCTAGTCTATTATTTTCTAAATGGTTAGACAATATTATGAATCTTTTGTACTGCGAGAAATTCTCACTTGATTTCCTAGAATTGAGCCATACACTTAAATTATAGTTACAAAAACTCACTTCTTGTATTCAGATTTATTTACAGAGATTTTTAAATCAGTTTGACCACGATAATGTAGGAAAACGCTCTAGAATTTTTATAGGGGTTTTTTAGAACTCGCTAGCACAGGAAACTGGAATTTATAAGAATGACATGGAACTATTTTTACAAGTGCCACAATTTATTTTCTAGATATCAATCACAGAAATTTTTTTCAGTGTAAAATGTCCATCATACTATTATTGTATTCCGATTATATGTATGCACGGCTATCTTCTCACGAACCGCTGAATGCAGGAAGACACGAAATATACCAACAGATGCGAAATAACCCAACGATTCTGATTTGAACATTTAAATTAAATTATTCCAATTAGTTAAAAAGGTATCAGCTTAAAACCTAAAGCGAGTACAAAATAAGCAGCACAAGGTACTACTAGAAGAAAGTGTCTGCCTATAATAGCCAAGGGCGTATCCATATGGGGGGGGGATGAGCTGTAGCCCCTCCCGAAATTCTGTATGCTGCGACACATTATCGAAATTAACCCTTAAATGCCTGATTATTTTTTTAATCAATTTAAAAATGTTTTACTTCTTTCCTCTCTTAAATAAATCACAGGAAAAGTACTTTAAAAATCATGCTTTATTCTAACTATGGTTTACCGCTAAAAAGCGATTTGTTGCCAGTCAGCAAACATGAGGCATTAGAACTTCAATATTATACTAATAATACTTTAGAAGACAAAATTAGGTATATTGCCGAAAGGCAACACTCGGCATTTATTGCGACGCAAGACAATTCGGATCATTTAAATTACACTGCCACCGGAATTCATGAACTAAATTAAACTAAAAAATATTTTAAATTTTAAGGTAAAAAAAAAAAAAAAAAAAACGACTTTTTCTGCTATGTTATAAACGTAAATTTTTGCTAAAAAATTTCCGGGATGAATTTTTGCAGCTGGATCTTAAATTTTGCGTCCTCGCAGCGAGGACAGCGCGCGTTAAGGGGTTAAGGTTAACTCCACCCTCCCGGAAATAAAATCCTGGATACGCCACTGATAATAGCGCCAACTGCCTGATGCGGCAAACAGCGGCTCAAAATTATATGTAATCTCCCAAAACAAGATTTTCAACTAATTCCATGATTTATTTATTTATTGTAGTTTTTATTTTTATTAATAAAGTGATATAAAAAATATTGATTCAATTAAAAAAAAAAAACTGATTTAATAATAGTGATTAGAGGAACATCCAAAGCCTACTACATTTTAATTATAATAAATGCATCTCTTACGGTTTTCAAGTAATTCGCCCGACCACTTAACAGGTCGAGCGAATTGGGGATATTGGGGGGATATTGTCAATTATTGTGGGGGATATTGTCAATTATTTACACCAAGGACCTGGGTCTAAGGGGGAATGTCCTCCGTGGAAATCTTTCTAAGGATCATAGCCCGTATTTTCGAAAGCTTCGGGAAAAAACGCGTAAAACTGCGAACGACTAGATCGACAAGCGCCACTTGAGATTGAACCCGGCACTTCCCGTCTACCAGGGTCTTAGGTCTGCGAAGAAAACCCACCATGGAGGTCACTCTAGGAGGATCTCAAAGTATTTACGCAAGTTTCGGAGAAAACCATGGAAAATTCCGAGGGGTTAGGCCGACGACCTGGATCGAACCCGTCACCTCACGTCTAGCAGCTTCGATAGCAGAACGCGGGTAATTACAGAATAACCTTCTCCCCCCCCCACCCCACCCCCTCTTAACGGCGTCAAATCAGGGCATGAGCCCACGGGGTTTAAGCCCCGAATTTTGGGTCCTCTGGAGTTATTTTGTAAAATATCCAAATAAAGCCTTAAAATTTGCAGATACAGACTTTTAAAAATGCAACAGAATTTAATGATTTCTATTATTTTATGTTTACTATACAAAACATAAAGACTCGGTCATTAAACTATTTTATTTATTTATTTATTTTTATTTTGAAAATTTTCATACATTTAGAAATCAATAAACAAAAAACTCTGTAAGCAAACACCATAAATGGCAAAATACTGGTTCCAGTCGAAATAACAAACACGACCCTTTAATGGGCGAAATAAAGTAGGCACCAGTGTAGCATCAAAGCGGCAATGCACATTCTGGCTACATCAATAATTATTGTATATTTCGGTTTCCTCACTTCTTTCGATTTTGTACGTTGCCATTTTTTATTTTGCGCCGTTTAAGCTTTAATACTCCACCCATGCCATGCCTACTATTCCGCCTAATAAAGGGCCATGCTATTATTTCGATCCGAATTATTTTTGCGAGTTTCTTTTCCTTTCTTTTCTTCGCAAATTATATTGTTTGGTTACAAAATCTTTTATTGATTACTTTTTAGCACCGGTCTTTCGGAGCATTTTAAATCGCACTTTCCGAAATTATTAATTGTTAACCGCCCAGTTGTATAATCAACCCTAATCAGCCCTTCTCTACAAACAAAACCCCATAAGGTTAAATCTAGTCTGCTTTGTATTTTTTTTTTCTAACTTCAGTACATGAAAACAACAAAATTAACTATAAAAAAGAGATACTATTTTATTCATATTAAAGAGCTTTCTTGTATCTTCCTTTGCCTGTACTGATTTTTTTTTTTTTTTTTTTTAGTAATTACACATACATGTTAATGTTGATATTTGTAAAGTACTTAATCTTATCATAAGAATTTGATATATTTATGTGGCATCAAACTGCATTAGCATGCTCACGAGAAGTTTCGTATCACGATTCATGTCTGTCAAGGGCCCCCCAAAATAAATCTGTACGGATAAGTATAAAGGATTTAAGTCCATATTCTTGATTTTTCAGAAGACAAAAAATAAAGTTAAACTAACTAAAAACTAATCAGAAGAATCGATTAGGAAAAAGGGATATGTTGATTTATATGTTGATTTATACCATTCAGCGATTGTCAACCTTCATTTAATAAAGGGAAAAAATTGAATTAAATATTTTATACCAATGATTAACGCTAAATTTCTGACTTGAATCTTTTTTTTACCAATGGATTTTCTCAAAGACTAAATGACATGGATTTAAATCTTTTATACGAATCGATAGAGAATTTTTTTCTGAGTCTGACTATGTACTTAACTCAAAATCGACATTTTTGGACTTAAATCCTTTATACTTATCAGTGCAGAAATAAGGGTTTTATTGATCATCTAATATTATTCAAGTAGGTTTACCCACATACATAGGCATAGCATAGGTCATAAATATGTAAAATAAACAAAATCTTTCATAGAACGGTGAAATCACATCACTCTCTAAAATACCTATTGAATATAGGAATTTCCAAGCACTTTTTTCAGTGCGACATCAATCTTCATTTAACATACATAAATAAAATAAAACACAATTGTATAAAATCGCTATGGAATTTTCATTTCTTGATGAGTAGGTGCCTGTGTCCTAAACACGCATCAGAAAAAAAAAAAAAAAAAAAAAATCCTTAAGTTTTCATCACCTGCAGGAATATTGGCGCTATCTTGGCGCATCCCGAATGCAGTAGTCATGGCAACCCTAACATCGCGACGTCATCAGCGAAATATTACGAACATGTGTACGATCGTGCTCCGGAATATTTTTATTATCGTAAAAAATCTTTTTTACAAGTCGTATAAGATCAAAAAACTACAGTAAAAGAGAGAAAAAAAATCATACATCGCCCTTCCTAGTAGATTTTAGATGCTGCTTCGAATGCGCCCGCAACTTCACCCGGGAAATAAAAAAGAAAAAAGGAACGACATCTTTACTTAGAATGAACGTGAGTCATGAATGACACATCTGGCTACTTCTACAGGTTAGTTGTATTTATTTACTGACAACTTTCAGGAAACCACCTGTGGAAAATTGGTTCCCGTATGGTTTTCTGTAGAATCTTGGGAAATTTATTAGTTTATCTCGTATGGTCGATCGATAACATTTAATTTCTAGAGTTGAAGTTTATAAATATTTATCAAAAATGATTTTCGCGGGGATCGTTATATATTTTAGTAGTCCACAATTGACTGATTGCGTGCAAAAAGTTAAGTTATACTAAAAATTTTCATACTACACGACTACGTCTACATGAATATAAAAATACTACTGTTGCCAAGAATAAAAACATTAAGAAAAATATAATAATATTATCGGCTATCGCACACTTTTTTTTTAGATAACTTTAAATAATTTGGTTATCGTAATTTTTTTTTTTTTTTTTTATCATTTTTCGTTTTTTTTTTTTTTTTTTTTTTTCCTTCTTCTTTTCTTAAATAAAATATTGAAAGACGATTCATGTTTTTTCGATATATTTTCTTTTATAATTTCTTTTATGAATAAATTATTATTATTACTATTATTATTATTTTAATAAGAAGAAATTCTTGTCATATTTTATTTTATTCGTTGTAGACTTTTTTTTTTTTTTTTTTTCATAAAATTTTTTTAAACACAATTCCTGCCATTATAATTAATAGTATAAAAATATTACTATATGTAAATCTTTTCTTCAAAATTAACAGTTCATACCATTTAATCTTTATCGTTTCAGTATATATATATATTAAATAATTTCATTTTCGAATTGAAAAACAGTTTATGCCATATTCAATTTGATTTTTTTAGATAGGACAGAGATCCCCCCCCTTTTTTTTTTTTATCCTGGCCAAAATAGACCAATAAAAAACGAATTTTCTTTCTTTTCTTTCCTTTTTTTACTTTTGAAATCAAATTAAAACAAACAATTTATAGCTGAGCAGATTTTTTTTTTAATTATACGTTAATTAATTATTTTAATATATGTATATATATATATATTTTATCTTATCTGATAAAATAAAAAATAAAAATGTTGCACGTTTTCGTAGACGCCTTTTCAGCAATTTTTAATTAATATTCTTTAATGTAACTAAATATTTTTGTATAGCCTTGTAAATCAACGATTAATACTACCGTATTTTATATTTAAAAAAAAAAAAAAAAAAAAAAAAAAAAAACCTTAATTTTTCTGCATATAAATAACGTGTATTATTTTCGTTATGTTTTGTTGAGTATTAAGATATTACAATATGCTATAAAGTAACACCTCTCACAGATTTTAATACATCCAAATTCTTTTATAAATCCCTATTCACAAGTTAGTAGTGCCTTTTATTCCATTTTTAGTATAAAACATACATAATGAATATGAACCACATATGTTAGTGGATCAGGGTCAAGGCATTTTAAAAATATTTACAGAAATTAGTGCTTGGACAGGTAGGCAAACGAACCGAAGTCTTAAAGAAAACACTTTTTAACTTTGTTGAAAAATGTTAAAAATTAATTTGAAATACTTTTCATCCAAAATTTGTGCAATATATATTTTTTTTAAGTAAGTCACTTTTAAAATAATATTCAACCTTTTAATATATTCGTGAAGAAAAATACATTTTAAATCTTAAATTAATTGGTTTAAAATTTTTGCTTTCTTGTATTTACCTAAGCAGAAAGTACTGAATTCGTGAAATATTTCGACCTCTGGTTTTTGATAGATTTCTGAACATAATTTGACGATTTTTAAAAAATGTCTATCTACTAAAATTTTGTAAATCCTTTATCTTATGAACTAATGAACGGATTTTAACCAAAGTTGGGCATTAACTTATATTACTCACTTCATTTTCGGATATATACTGCTCAACAGGGTAGGAGTGCAATCCCGTTTTTTCGGGATTGATAATATAGTAATATAGGACAAAATTTCTTGTAAATATACACAATGAAAATTATTTTTTGCCCATGGGGTATAAATTTTCAATATTTTTCGAAAGAACTTGCTAATGCTTTTAAAACAAATAGTTGAATCATAAATTTGTGGTAATTTGAAAAAAGATTATCGATTTTTTTTAATAATAGTAATAAGTTAGATATCGCCTGTAGGGCACAAATGGACATTATTTCAACATTTAGGGTTTTTCTTCTCTGAGAGGAAAATCGTCTGCATTCATTATATAAAATAATTTTGATAAATAAGAATTTTCGTACTGCGTGGAATTTTATAGGAAAATATAGAAAAAAAAAAAATGTGATGGCCATAACATACTAGTTTACTTAGAAATAGTTTATTGTGATAAAAACTGAATTTTGGAAAATGTGTTTAGGAGTAAACCTTTTTTGATAATTCTCATAACCCGTCTCCTAATTCCCCCGAATTTTGCCTGTAAAAGTGTTTTCTCCTTCGTAAGAGAATCAACACTGGAAAGTGATTAAAAAATAATAATTGCTGAAGTCGCATAATAATAGTAGTAGATATGTTCTTTCTGAAAGAAATTAAATCATATAATTGCGTTCACGCCAGTAAGGAAAATTTAGTGGTCCAAACATATAAAATGGTGGGCAAAATTATACAATTGCATATTTTATATGTGAATTTTTGCTTCATATATTTTATGCAAAAGCAGTACAAATACATTTATTTAAAGATATTCTAAACATGAATTGTCCATGTTTCTGTTTTATTAATACAAATTCTTGCAAAAGTAGAAAAGCTTATTTTCAGTAAGTGTCAGAATTACCAATTTAAAACATGGACGTTTATAAAATAAAAGCATTGAATTTTTGATATTAGATTTCAATATTTCGGTATTATAAAGGTAAATTGTAAAATGAATTTGCAAATTTTTAATAAGTTTAAATTTTTCATTTTTTTTTTTTTTTTTTTTTTTTTAAGAAATACAGATTTTAACAGATTATCCGAATTATTTCTTTACAAGAGGTGGTGGTGTAGGGAATAACGCCAATTTTCTGCACTAGGTACCTAGCATTGGATAAGGGACCCTCTTGGGGTTCTTCCTAAATGATCTTAGGTATACACGGGGATTTCGAATAAAATCACAGATAATTCTGAACGGCTAGAACGATGAACGCGAACTGAGTTTGAACGCGGCATTTCTCGCCTACCAGTTTAGAGACCCTTTCACCATTTGTGGGGCCAATTATTTTTCAAGATCAATGAGAAATCTTTCTAGGATTTGAACTCAAAATAACATCCGAATACTCTACGAACTGAGCTATCCCGGTGGATATCTCGTCCTCATAGTTCTCTCAGATAGCTTGAGATAGCTCTTTTAACTCAGCCATAACCGTTAGATATCGACCGGAATAGCATAGTTGGTAGAGCATTACGATATTAAGCCAAAGGTTCTGGGTTCGAATCCTAACCTAGTCATTTTTAGTTTTTTTTTTTTTTTTTTCTAAAGTTAATTGACCCGATATACCTGTAATATTTTCGAAATTATTGACCTAATTAGTTTTTAAGAAGTGTCTAACATTTCTTTTATAGCACATGCTATTCCAATACTAATGCTATGTTTATTGGACCTAATCCTTTTGAAAAATGGTGTGATTCGCTGAAGACAAGACATCATTGTTCATTATTCTTTATGTTATCATGATCTATCAACACATGCATTACAAGGGGAAAAGATTGGATTCATTGAACCGAGAACTGTTTTGAATAAAATGTTATCGAAAAGATATGTTCTGGAAACAAGTACCTTAAAGTTGCAGTCGAAGAGTGCAATAACGATTTTTTAAGGCATCAGTTTCATTTTGAAACTTGTGTATTTATCTTTTGTTGCTACATATAGCTTTATCTTTTATGAGTTAAGTTATGCATTTTTTTTTTTTTTTTTTTTTTTAATACATATATGTGTATAAATAAAATAAAGTGAATGCATGCATTAATCTATCATCGGTTACTTTGAATTGATAAAATATGAAGTGTGGATTTTTTTTTTTTCCTATCTATTTTACATATTCAGATAATTTCCAAATTGTATGTTTTTTTTTTTTTTTTTTTTTTTTTTTTCGTTTGAGTGGTGGTGTGGTGAGGAGGTGATAAGGAAATTTAGCATGTCTAGATCTTTGTCTGCCTCTTGAAGAAGCAATAATGTTTGGTTTCTTTCTATGCTGCTATCGCCCATCTAGCGGTCTCTCTTCAAAAGAACCTATTTTCCAATTTGAGTTATTCGCCAAATAAAAGCAGTGGACAAATGTCGTGATGAACAGTCAATATTAATAATAAAGATTAATTTAAAATTTAACTGCATTTTCTATCAGAATAATGGAATTCGAGTCATGAAATGTAATTTAAATTTAATTATTTATGAAAATTAACTTCAGCGCAAATTCATCAAAATCGTCGCTTATTTATTTATCGAAGGGATAATACCTAAATATCCCAATTTTACAATTTTTTTTAATTATTATTATTTACTCTACATGAATATGATTCAGATAACAGAAATGTACCATAATTTTTCGGTTGAATTTATTATCATTTATATCAATTTTAATATTATTAAATTTATCAATATTTATTATAATCATTTTAACTACTTTTCTCCCCTCTAATTTATCGAAATGCTTTGGCCATAATTTGCTGGTTTATAGCGTGCCCAAGGGGAAAAAAAAAAAAAAAACGCTAAATCGCCTCTTGGCTGTCCTTACATACAATTATCGTCAAAGTGGGGGATCAAAATTATGACGGCATGTATTCTTAAGGGACCAT
Source organism: Salticus scenicus (assembly GCA_963930645.1). NCBI lineage: Eukaryota > Metazoa > Arthropoda > Arachnida > Araneae > Salticidae > Salticus > Salticus scenicus. The sequence continues at coordinate 92,653,632 of OZ005656.1, forward strand.
TCTTAAGGGTGAGTCCCTGACCGTCGCCAGTCACCCGTAGTGTAGCCCTAATGCGACGTAAATTCAACTCTACGAACTTTACATACAATTACATCTATTCTTTTAAATTATCTTTTATTCTTATTTTATTTGTTTGAAATCACGAGTAAAAATTAGTTTTTCTCAATACATTGTTGCAGTTGTGACGTCATTTTGTTTTGCTAAATTATCCTTTTTCCATTATATCCATCCTTCCAAAATTGTAGATAAAAATTTATTTTCTTTATTTCAATACATTTTTGTAGTTTTGACGTTAGTTTCTAGCGTTATACCCGAGAAACTTGGACGTTTATTATTAAGAAGATGTTGTATTTAAATTAATATTAATATTACATTTATTTTTATTTACATATATATTTATTTGGGACTCAATGAATACACGCTCAACAAGTGGTCAAGAGATTTTACTTTTAAAGCTGGTGGATAAGAAATAACGGGTTCGAACCCAGATCACCCAGCCGTTCAGAGCTGTCCACACTGTAAAAAAAAAAAAAAAAAAAAAAAAAAAACTGTTAAAAGTACAGGAAAAATCTGGCAACTGGGGTGCCAGTATTTCTCCGTCAAATATATAGGACAAATCTGTATTTTTAACAAAAAAACCTGTTTGATTTACAGGATTCCTGTGTAAAATATATGTCGGTGATACAATTTTTACGGTTTTAAACTGTATATTTGACGGAGAAATACTGGCACCGAGCTGCCAGATTTTTCCTGTACTTTTAACAGTTTTTTTTTTTTTTTCAGTGTATGGTTTTCTTCGATTACTCGTGTGAATGCGGGCTATAGAATAAAAGCCATTAGGAAGACCCTAATCTAATGGAGGGCAATCTACGAAGACTGAAGGCCTAGAGCCCTCAATTGGTCAATCGGCCCTGACTTCAGTATTAATACCACCAGTGTATACAAAGATATTTTATTTAATAATATTTTTTACGTAATAAGATGCCTAAACAAGAAGGCCAATTATCTTTTGCTAGAAATTAAATAACTAAGAGAAAAATATAATTTACATTTCGATTGCTCATGCGGAACTTAGTTGTATTATCAATTTCGATGCAAAAAGTAATGTATTGTCATTGATACGTTTGATTGTGATTATACTGTTTCCAACGAGCAAAGATGTATCTTTTCAAATTTATTTTTGCGAAAAACTTATGAAATTCATTTACTCAACACGTTTGAATTCATGGTTACACATTTATAAACAGATAAATGCCCTATATCGTTTGAAACAAATTACTAGGGGGGGGGGGGGGTGAGGAGAGGAGGAAATAAATAAATAAAATATACAAACCTTATGGCAAAACTTTCCTTAAATTTTTTAGGCGAAAGTAGTAACTCCCCCTCCCACACTACCAGATTTAGAAAAAACCTTCGAGTATAACAGGATTTTTTGTGTTTTATCGGGTTTTATCAGGGTTTTGGGCTTTTTTGGAGCTTTTTTTTTTTTTTTTTTTCAGATTTGAGTAAGAAATATTTCCTTTCTTTCTTTCCCTTTTTTTTTTTTTTTTTTTTTTTTTTTCCATTTTGTAATATGAAATATATAAGATGTTTAAAAAATCAAATGTTAATTATTCATTGAAATGAAAATTAAATAAAAATTAAAAATTAAAAAAAAAAAAAAAATCTTAAAGTTATAAGGAATAAAAAAGAATTTAAATAGTTATTTAGTATTGCTTTGTTAGATTTTTCGTACGCAATAGATTTTCATCAAATGTTTTTAATTATTGTTCTTCTATTACATGTTAGCATTTCACTGTTATAGTTGTCAAATGCTTTTTAAACTTTCAATTTTATTTATTTAGATTGTACATTCCTTGAGCCCAACAATTTTCTTTTTATTGACAAACTCTGTTTTGTATTTGTTTATAAAAAAATTTCATTTTATAAATTATTTTTCATTAAAATTTTTCAAGATCTTGTTTCATGGAACAATTTGAGCACCTGCAATTTTTTGATTATTCTTTGTTCATATGTTAAAATAATGTGCATTATATTTGTTTTATATTTACATATTAGTTAGTAGAGAAGTTAGATATAAGTGAAATTTTAAATGAGGATTTTGAAAGAACCCACTTGGGTTTTTTCTCAGGTTTTTTCAAGTGGGTTTTATTGAAAAAACCCACCCGAGTGTTTTCGGGTCGGGCAAAATTTTGTCAACCCTTCACACTTAAAATTAAATACCGCACCTAATAGAAAATCAAAATTTACGATGGTTTCTTCGTACTTTATTTCAGGCTGCAGGTGATAATGCTTTTGCTTTTATCGTTGGTTTGAAACAAAAGCCTTATAAATAAGCTTATTGGAAATTATTGAAACATCTTACTGTGATGCAGGGTTTAACCTGGCAAAAAATTTTCTTTAGCCCTTCAGCTAAAATGCACAAGCATTATTTTAGACTTTTTCGAAATTTAATTTAATTCTTTGGATACTGTTGATTTCTTTTACTCGACTTGGTTGTCTCCAATTTTGTTTTCCATTCCTTTAGTTTACTGATGATTTTAGCCAAGCATCCATACTTATGATTTATGAAACATGAATTAATGAAGTTATATTATATTCTTTAAATATTTTGCATTTAAATTCAACCATTATTAAACAAGTAATATAAAAGAAAATTTTTTAAAGTCAATTCCTACTTACAAAGACTATCGAAAAGGTTTTTTTAATAATTTTGCATTAGGAAATAAAAAGCGCGCGTGCAAAATGAAATAAAAATAATTAGAACTTAAAAAAAAAGTTTTTATATATCATGTTTTAAATTTTCTGATGAATCATAGAGCTCTTATCAATGTGCATAAAATTTTTAAAGTGATAATGACGTCAACTTTGTGAGATGCATAATTTAACTTTTTATAATTTTTTAATGTTCACGTTTAATTAAATGTATGTATTTTTTATGTGGAAAGGAAATGAATTCGTAATTTTTTTGGCAACAATTAAATTATAGGTAATATTTAATGGCTATTTTAACGCTATTAGGATGTTATTATTTCATATTTTAATTAATTATAAGAAAACTAATAAAAAAATTCGAAAATCGGACTTTGAAGTATTGTGTTGTCACCGTGTTCTGAGCAATCCTGAAAGTTTCAAATTTCTAGCTAGTCGGAAAGTTAGTTAAAAATCGATTGCAAGATTTGTACACGATATATATAATGAGAGAGTGAACTAATAGTATGAATTGAAAAAAAGAAAAAGAAAATAAATCCAAATTACTAAATAAATAACGAATCCCAAAAATTTTAGTCTTTTCGTAATTTTTGCGTGCGAATATTTGAATAAAAGTTAGAGTTTATTATATAGAGATATTTTATGAAAATATCCAGTTTTGTTTTAGCGAAATTGTTACCAACATATTTTTGCAAAATACTAAGAAAAAAAAAAAAAAAACTAATTACAGTTTAAATCCCGCTGTGACGCCTTATTACTCCTTGATTTTTAGGTAATAAAAACGCGCAGTTTAAATTTTATTTATGGACAGTAATTTTAAAAACTACTTAATTCTTCAGTACTTTAAACAATATTTAATTTCAAGGATTTGCAAAAAAGCAACTCACTTGTGGCGAATGATTTTTAACTTAAAAAGATGAACTTAGGAATCACCAAGGAATTTCCTTTGTTTCCATTTTCTCTCTCGCTCTTCACTTCTCCCTTTTCTTATCATGGGTTTTTTGTTCTGTGTTACAATAATTTTAGACTCAGTACCCAACCTTGTTCTCTTTTATCTACTTACGTTATTATTCAATATATTGATATTTGATTTAAGATACGAACGTGAGGAATTTCCACAGTTTCACTTAGTTATGTCATAGGGTGTTAGGTAATAAAGAAAATATCTTTTCCAATTTCGGTTATTTCCTGAAACTTTTTTTTTTTCTAGATTTCTAAAATTTCTAAAATTTTTGTTGTTCTTGTACGCTTTTTTTGTATTTTTATCAATGAAATCCACCATTAATTTTCTTGATTTATTGTGAATTTAAAATAAATAATAACTTTAAATTATTTTATTAAAATACTAAAGGCACCCATGTATATTTGTTAAGCTAGAACGTTTTAAATTTATCTGATAATTAATGTTTAATAAGTTATTTTTGGTACAAAATGCGTTAGCACGAGGCATAGTTTTTTTTTTTTTTTTTTTTTTTTTTTTTTCGTATTTTTGTTGACGGAAAAATATATGCGTTGTCAGGTTATCAATAACTTTTCCCCGTGTTACATAGTGAAAAAGAAAAGTGTTATGATCAATTTCAAGGAAATTTTAATTATCATTTACTAACTAGTCGGTCTGCGTCGGTCTGCACTAGTCGCCAGTGTACCACTCGATTTTCACACGTGTATTTCCAAATTTATTTCTCCTTGGCAGTTCAAATTACTAATAACACTGCTCGGCATGAAAATTGCCTCTGCCACCATTTCAGCATATTCTTATGTAAAATGACCTCCTGAATCCGAATATGACGCCCATTTTGCCCAGTCACCCACCGTTTTTTAGGAATGGCCCCCCTACTTTTATCATTTTTCGGTGATTTTATGGCTATAAATTTGATTTTTAGGAAGGGGGAGGGGATTATTTTAACGGTAAAATATCTTCTGAGGGGCTACAGAGTTGGAAATTTTTTAAAACATAGACATTTGCGACAAGGGAAAGTTTTTTTTTTTTTTTTTTTTGGGGGGGGGGGGGGGATTTGCCACTGAAACTATGCATTACATATCTTATATTTTTTTTAATCTGTTATTAATGTTGTTTTTTAAACTTTATATATTTTTGTTTTTAGGTGTTAAATTAATTATTTTTCATTCTTCAAATCAAATTCATGGTCATAAATTATCGAACAGGAAAAGAAATTGAGGGAAGGGTGGTGTTTCTAGAAAACGGTGGGTGACTGCTCAAAATGGGAGTCATATTCAGATTCAGGAGGTCATTTTACATAAGAATCAGTAAGAATGGTATCAGACCCCGATTTATTTTATTTTATTTTATTTATTTATTTTTTTTTTTTTTTTATGCAGAGCAGTGTAATTGGTGTACAGTCGGTAACGGAAGTCTCCGAACACTAGCAAAAAAATTCCTATCTTAAAAAACCTAGACTTTTATTATTAAGAAAATTATCATCGATGAAACTGCTCAGTTTAAATATAACTGATACGGAATGGATATATCTGATCCCTACTATATTTTTTTTTCTTAATTTGTAAGTAATTATTGTACAATTTTTTTTGTTAAAATACGATGTCCAGTAGCAAAATTTCTGTATCTTTCTTCAGCAAAAGAAGAGTTTTTTGCGATCCAGGAATCTGGTATCACAAGAATTAATAGCAATTCATAAAATATGTAAAATTTGTTTATCTAAAAATATATATATATATATATGTTAAGATTATATACAACCAGTACATACTGATCTAGAAACGTAGTGTAAATTATACTTGTACTTTTAAGCCTGGCGTTCCATTTTGAAGATGTTAAATTAATCTGCAGAGCTTTAAACAATCTGCAGCTGTGTTGCACTGTTTCTACTACTGGGATAAGAGGGAAAGTGATAGGAAAATATTTTTCCTTTTTACTCTGCCTCCCTCTTTCTAGGTTCCATGAGTATATCTAATCCTCATAGAGTTTTTTTTTTTATTATTATTATTTATTTATTTTTTAATTAGAGTGCATTTATTTATGTACTAAGTTGAAATAGGTAAGAAGATGATGCAAAACCATCTTTTTTCTTTTTCTCTGCCCCTCCTAGCTTTTCGGAGTATTGCATTTCCACACATCCGTTGGTGTTTAGCATGTGCTTTGCAGTAACAATTCGCAAAATGCCTTTTTTTTTCCGAGATTCAATATCAAAAAACAATTATTGATATCATAATTCATTTATATGCATATGAAGTGCTTTCAATTAGAAACATTTATATATGAAAAGAAAAGTTATCTAAAAAAAAAAAAAAGTATTGTTTGTAAATCCTCATATTGAACGATTACATCAATGAAATAAAACATTTAAATTTACAGAAAAAAGACTGATAATTTACATTTCAGAGCAAATTTTATTGCAATTTGCATTTTATGACCTTTTTGTTCTTTTGATACAGATTTGATTTAGATACTGAACGATATGGTTCTCATGAAAAAATTAATATATTGTTGAAATTTATGAGGAAATTTATAAAATTAATTTATCATGGAGTATTTTGAAAAATTTTAAAGAATTTAAAATTTTGATTTCATTTTTTAGTTAAAAATTTTTTTTTGGAGAAGTTTTAGTATACTTAATATTGATAACTTTCAATGCATAGTATATGTATGCAAACTTTCATTACTCTAAGACAGCAATTCAAAAAAATTGGTTTTGAACATCCATCATCTCCTTGAGAACCGAAGAAATAATGTATTAAAGTTCATTTTATTCATAGATTATTATTACAGTAAAGCACCGTTTATACGTCCTTCAAGGGACATATAAAAGAACGTATAAACGAAAAGACGTATAATCGAAATTTTAATAATAACACTTTGATTACTACAAATTTAATGACACTCAAGTAAAATTTATTTGAAAATGCAAATTAATAAAGTTTCTTAAATTAGTAATTGTATATTATACCTTTTTTAAGACGAAAATTAATATATATATATATAAACTGAGAAAAAATCATACTATTAGTGCATGACTGGGTACTAATTACATATCTTATATATTGAGCATTATATTATATTTCTTAAGAACTATATGAATATATTTTGAATATTAATTATATAAATTGCGTATCTTTAATAATAAGCATACGATTTATGTCCATACAGATAGTTATTTAATAACATTAAAAATCTTTAATATTCGTCTGATTTGCTGCTTGTCTATGAGTATTAAAAATTCTACTGTGAATTCAATTGATTCTTTGATCAGTATTCGTCGATCTTTCCTGTGTTCCTCCATTTAAGATAATTTCTAGGAAAAATCCGTGTTATTTAGAATGGAAAATAATGACAGGTCGATAAATGTTGTAAATTTTAGTAAATTGGAAAAGACATATAACCGATATTAGAGGCGTATAAACGAAGAATTTTTGCATTAAAATGAATAGGAATGAATCGGGACTTCACTAAAAGGACGTATAAATGTAAAAGAGGTATAAACGAGAGACGTATAAACGGTGCTTTATTATTATTTTGTAAATTTTGGCTTACTTATTTCATTTCTGCAATATCTAAAACATAAATGAACGCTTTGCATTATTATTATTTATTTGTTTATTTTCTCCTTGGGGAAAAAAAAAAAAAACCTCATCGTCTTGTGAACTCCCGTGTTTCACTTTCACATCATTAATAAATGAATCCTTCTAGAATTCCCTAGCTTCATAAATCTCTAGAAATTCTCCAGTTTCCTCCTACTCCGAAGTTTAGTGCTCCGTGACTCATTCTATAGCTCACGTTTCCACCCTGGATGCTTCCCACGAACCAGCCACCCTCCGATAAAAACGCTCCATCTTGCCCAAGAAAAATGTTTTAATGTGCAATGGAAGACCCCCTACTCCTTCTATGAGTCATCATCCTGAGATTCTTTGCTATATAACTTGGAATTTTATCCAGATCGCGCCTTTCTCTTCCCCTTCTTTCCGTTTCCTACGGGGGCGGTAGGAACCGCGCAGTCCATCTGTTTACATCGATCTTGCTAAATTTTTGCAGATAGGCGCCGGTAATTGGAGATAGTAAAAAAGATTATGCACTGGATACAGTGGTTCGTTTCTATTTACGCAGGAAGTCCGATTGATGAGGGGAGTTTTCTGGAAATAGCGTCTAAAATAGTCCGAAACCTACAGATAAAGCTGAAAGAGAAGTCAAGCCTAATAGCTTCTAAGAAATCTGTAAAAGGAAGCTTTTTATTTTCATCTCCTTGTATTGTTCACAATATTTTTCTACACTATTTCCGTCTCAGGTTTATCTTTTTTTCTCTACTTTAATTTCTGATTCGTATTCTCGAAGTCATTTTGACCGGCAAAATAAAAATTTTTGGCATCACTTCGAACAACAAGTGTATAAAACTAGATTTATAAAACTCCCTGTTCTTGAATTTAATTAAATATTATTTCTATGAAATCTGTGATTTTTAGTTGAAAAAATACTAGGTCACAAATTAAATGCCATCGCTCAAATGGCCTACAGTTTAAATAAACATTTATTTTTCCTTTAATATCTCTAATTTTCAACCAAAATTACCTTTTTTTTTCTTAAACATGAGTCCTTATAATTACTAAGCCATTTTATTAATTTTGTGAAAGCCATTAAAAATTCCCAATTTTTTTAAATAGCTTTTTTATATTCAAAAAGGGCATATATAAATATGATTTATTATCCAACCCGAGTTGGACGTTAGAAGATTGACAGATCGCAAATTTTAAAATATCAATGCTAAGTATAAAATCTTTAATTTTCAATTGAATTTAGATATTTTTGGACTGTGAACTCATCATCACTATTTATAGCCAGTTTTTAACTTTTAGACAGGAGCTGTGGCAGTCGTTGTTTCGTTCACTATACATATTTTATAAGAGCCCCTTTGTAGAGGTTAACTTTTGTCAAAATCGGCTTAAAATTCGCGATTTTTAAAGAAAGTGTTTTTATACTCCAATTTAAATGATATTGCCAAGTTGCAGATTTTTTTAATATGATTTAGGAATTGGATGATTGCCAACTCGCAAATTTTAAAATAATATAAAATAACCCGAGAAAAAAAAAAAAAAAAAAAAAGTTTTAATTTATTTTAGAATATTTGTCAAACAGATCATAATCAAACATAATCAAGAACCATCTCAATTAAATCAATGTTTTAATAATAATAATAATAATAATACTCATTAAATCGATCTAATTCGATTGGAAGTTATTGTACCACAAACAAATTCTTATTTATAATATCCTCCTTTATTGGTCGAAGGGAGAAACGGGGAGGGGCAAAAAGAATTTAGTAGCTTCATCAGAAATTACTAAATTAAAATTTAAGACCATTTTTCTAACTGGCATAATTCATGTTCGTTTAATGACTATGGATTTCTTTAACAAACGCTTTAAAATTAAATAATACGTAACAATTATTTATAATAGGGTCGAAATAATTAACCACGTTCTTTTATTAGGTAAAAGAGCAAGTAGGCACAAGTGGACAGTTAAAGCAGCAACGCAAAGAAATAAAAATATTTCGGGGTTTCTTCCTTTCTAATTAAAAACAAAATATTTCTTAAGACAAAATTTTTTTCATGATGGCAAATACATTGAAGGTTATGTGCAACAGGTATGTACAGTTGGAACGTGTTTATATAATCTGTGGGAATCGCTTGATTTTTCATTCTTGTTTTACCTGTTTTTGATTTCTTATTTCTATCTGTTTTTAGAGTAAATCCATGTTTTAAAAAATGCTCAAAGTGTAGTACAATGTTTTATGAAATCTTTTCTAATTTTCAAAATCTATTTTTAACTTTTGATACTATAGATATTTTAAGTTATGTTCACTCAGAACGCACTTTGGTGACACACGGGGAACGATTAAAATCTGATTCAAACCAAACTAAACAAGCGTGTTTTAGCGGCATTAGCACACATTGTGACACAATGCATTAATCCATATTCAATGACTTGATATTAAGGAAGGTGATTCATCTGGCACAGGTGATTCATGTCCTGGATAGGTGATCCAATATTTGCAGATTTCACACAACTCGACTCCACTGGTAGGATTTGGTGCATTTCCATTTCCCTTCCTTTTTATCCCATTATGAAGGAATTTGAGCTTTTCTAGGCGATCTTCAAGACTGTTCAAAAATCAAAATTCACAGGTTTCTGATTCAATAACAAATCTACTTTATATATAGTATATGATGGGTACCAGGTTGTCAAATGTTCTTATCGCCATTTTCTACAATCAGATAAAACGTTTATTTTATTTTGTAGAAAAATAAAGCGTTTTTTGAGACTAGGGATAGCCGATCTGCGGCCTGCAACAGAATTCACAAAATTTATAAATTGACATATTTGTCAATACATCGAAAATTAATAAATTGGTTCAGGCTTTTCGGAGTGAAAATTTTGGTTATGGTAGCTAAAAAAATAAATACCGCGCTGATTGTCGTTAATAAAATATTATCAGATGAATAATTGATTTTTACTTTTATACTTATTACTATATATAATCATAAATTTTTGACTGTTCTATATTTATGATATTTTATGAATAAAAATATGTTTAATATTCATGTTTTCTGTTTATTACACATTTATACAATGCGGTCTGCCTGAGTAAAATGGATTTCTAATGCGGCCCATCAAATGCTTTGGGTCGGACGGGCTATTCTGTTTTAGGTAATGGATCCATAGCCCTCATAACTTTTAGGCTTATACAATTACTGCCTCGCGGGATGTCGCAACCTTGCAATATATGTGTATGTGGGTGTGTTTAATTAACTTGAAATGAAATCATTATCAACAAATACAATTAATGAAAACAAAAATGCCATGTAAAAATACTACACTGAAATGTGCTTATACATTTCTCGAGTAAAGAATATATAATTGTACTTGTATTTGTAGTGTTTAAAGGCCGATTGACTACGCTTGGGTCCTAGGCCTAGAGGTGGGATGCCCTCCGTGGTGGTCTTTCTAAGAGGTCCTAGCCCGTATTTACGCGAGTTTCGGAGAAAACCAAGGAAACCTCTGGCTAGGTCGATGAGAGTGACCTGGGATCGAACTCGCCACTTTCCATCTACTAGCTTTGAGCGCAGAACCGCGCTGCCGCTGGTGGGCCCAAAGAATATACAGAGTGCAAAAAACATTGAAACGCGCTTTAATTCCTTAACTACTTATTAGAGATAAGTGCGAAATGTAAATTTCGAAAATATTTAAAATATGGCGGGTAACAAAACCACGTTAATAAAAATTTCTTCCCGTTATTTTTCAAAAAGTTGTATATTTTTATACGATTCTTCAGACAAATTTGGTCGATTAGGTGCATTTGGTCCATCTAAAAATATCATTATAAAAAACTGTATCTTTAAAATGAACTGAATTATGATACAGGGGAAAAATAACTTTTCCATGTCATTTAAAAGGCTGTTTTTTCAATGAAAACAGGGATCATTTCATATACAAGTTGATAATGGGAATTTTTAGATAAAAAATACGAAAATAAGTATGAAAAAAAATCTAAATTGTTCCTAAATAAAGACTGGAGTTAAAGAGTGATCTGTCTAATGTGCGGCACGAGACACGGGCAGCCATCAATTTCATTTTATTCGATATCACAAATGGAGCACATAATTAAGAAAAATATGAATAAAAATGATAGGTAGTTTTATAAGATGTAGATGTATTGTAAAAGAACTTACTTTTGTATTATTATTACAACATATTAAATCTTTTCCTCTGCATCAATTGTCTTGTTACAGTGAAAGTAGTTTTTCAGGCAAAGTGAAAATAAAGCGGCAGTTAATTCACTTTCAGTAGGGTCAGCCTTGGTGACAAACTTGATGACTTGGCGACGAACTTGGCAACTTGGCTCCCAGAATTGGCGAAAAATAGTAGTTTCGTATTCCCGAAGTCTCAGAGCATCCCAGTTCTAGAACTTTCCATGGAATTCTCGATAGAAATTTCGCCAAGCCCCATCGCCAAAGGGCATAAATAGGATGAGTTGACTTCTGAAAGAGATTGTGAAGTCACTGCGAGTTAGTGTTGATCAGAGAACTCTTTTGAGCAATTGTGCTTTGGAGATTGTGCTCTGAATGACAGAATTTTGTTCGTGAGCTAGCGAAGATTTCTATTCTGGAGTATTTCATGTTATTTGCTTTACTTCTGTGGAACAAGTGACTGTTTTCTTGGACTGTTCCATAACTTTCGTCGAGCAGTGGGTCAGCTTCATTGGACTGCTACCAGAATATTCGAAGAATTTACAGTAAGTACTGTTGTTGTTGTCGTATGCCACTCGGAAATTCCGAGCCCCGATAGTGGAACTATCCGGATTAAAGCAAGAGGGATGCGCCTTCCGTTTTTCAGAGGAGCGCCGCTAGGGAGGAAGAACGACTTTGGCTCCAGAAGCTGGTAAAATATGGCAGCACCAGCAAACAACAGGAACTCAAATTTTGATCCAGATCAAGGACGAGTTAATCCCATGTTCCGGTACCCCCAGAGGTATATTTTTCATGGGAACTTGGAGGATTTTGCGACCAAGGCGGAATTTAACGTGCACCTTAACGAGTAAGTACTATTGGACTGCTTTCGAGAATATTCTGTGTTAATAGTTTTTTTGCACAGATCCGAGAAGTTACGTGGAATAAAGTGCATTCATCAACTAGAACCTGCCTGCTTATTTAGGAACTACTCTCGCGCACAAGAAAGTCGACGAGTTTTTCGCAACTGTATTATAGCTTGTACAATAAAAATTTAAATAGAAAATTATAGAGAACATGCGGAACTTAAAGTGTTTCGAATTTAGCATCTTGTGTTAAAAAAAATTTTGAAACTTTTTAATTCAACAATATTATGAAATTTTAATCAATAGGCAGTTAAAAAATAAATAAATAAGTAAGTAACATAAATATTTTAAACGCTTGAAGCAGTTAAATAAAAGAAAACGGAAATTATCTGTGAGTTAATTTGTTAGACCGCCGTATTGAGAAAAAATATGATAAATTTAAAAATAAATTATATACTTGATTAAATTTATTTTTTATTTTTAATATTTCAAATTGACAATAACATCCTTCATTAAAAAAAAAAAAAAAAAAAAAAAAAAAAAACGATTTAGAATACGGGACTAGGTCACAAATGTATTCTCAACGCGCAAAAATACTTTAAAATGTAAGTATTGTGATGCAGATTATCATTTTATAATATGTTGCAAATACATTTCTGTTTTGGTATATCGTCCCTATGTTCAGCGCTAAATTTTCAATTAAGTATAACTCACTCAGTTTTTAAGATACAGATATGTGGTTTTTTTTGTAATGATGTTGTTGCATTAAAGATAAAAACTTTCTAATTGATAAAAATATGTTTAGAGGAGTAGTATCAAAATTTCAAACGTGTAACTTTTTTAAAAAATAAGGAGAATATATTTCTATTAAATTGCCTCATTTCTTAGTATATTTTGAAAATTTTCGGAATTTACATTGCCCGTAATCTCCAAAAGATAAAGAATTAAATCGCGTTTCATCTTTTTTGGGACACCCTGTAAATAAACACCTATGCCGACTGTATATCCCAAATGAATAATAAAAAAAAAAAAATGAAAATAAAAGATATGCCCGTAGCGTACATTAAACTGATTGACAAACAAGCTGGCAATTTTATACTAGTATGCCATGAATGTTAAGTTGTTGATTGACGTTCATAAAAATTTATTTCTGTTAAATTTCTGTGTTTTATGTTAAAAATCAATTAAATTTTCTTGTAGTAGAATTTAGCCCATTGTTCTTCAGTTACATACTATATTCAGTGTATCCCAAATTAATTATTGATACGATTTAATGAATCATAGGAAATACGTGCTTTTTTGCTGCAGTCTTCTAAGGTCAGAAATCAGAATGGGGATCACACATCCCTCACATCTTCCATGCTTCCTGTTAGTCAAAAAATGTAGTGATATCTGATTCGGATTGGAATTCTGAGAGTCCGAAACGTTTTCCTGTAGGTTTAGCCTCGTGTATTCTTAAATTCTGGTTTAATTATTGTTTAATTAAAACTTGTAATCACTTCTTTAATCGAATGAATATGTATGTACAGACACAGTTATACACCCCCCCCCCTTCCCGAGTAATTTCTCCACAAATTGTCGTATACATAAAATAGGCGATTGGTGTTGATCGATTACTCTCAGTTTATAATGGTATTCTTTGATTTTTCTTAGAGGGTCATCTACATATTAAAATTTGCACCAATTTTATTTTGTTTCAATGGCAACACCCATTATATATATATAATTTGGATCAAACTAGCTCAGAAAAGAGCATAATTTATATATTTCTCTCAATTTTCTTAGAATTACAAGATGTCAAAATATGGGATGCTAATGTTAAATGAATGTGAAAAACATCAATTCATATCTTCCTGAAAAATTATTATATTTAAATTTCATTTTTTTTTTTTTTTTTTATGCGCTAGAATGAAGTGATCCAAACATATTCCATGCATATTTATGATTAAAAACATTTCTTGAATTATGAAAAAGATTAATAAATTCATATTCCAAGAAATTAGGAATTATGCACTGTATAAATTTTTGCACGAAAAGAACAGTCATCATAAAAAATATTGATTTTGTAAATTTTCAGCTCATTATTTTTTGAGTTACAGTGCTATTTCTATTTTTATTGCTCTTAGGGGGCTGTCACTTGCTATCATTTGTATCAACTTGAACCTTGCATATACAGGAATTAAAATAAGTTTCAAGTAAGTTTAGATGCATACATTACGTCTTAATCAGTATTATTTTAGTTTATTTATATTTATACTTCTTTTTCACTTATTATTTGAATGATAAAATAATTTGATGAAAGAGATCTTAATTAATTATTATTAAAGGATGAATTCGTAATACATTTTCGTTTACACTCTGTCAAGAATTAATTAAAGTTTATAAACTATATCTTTTTTGGAACCGCCTTGATCTCAGAAATTCGAATATGGATTTTTTTTTTTTTTTTTTTTTTTTTTTTTTTTAAGGGGTGGGGGTTACCATTCGAAAAAATTAGGTTCATATTAATTTTTGTGTGTAGCCGACACTCTAAGCAAAGTTAAATATTGCATAAATAATTAGACGTTATATTACCAATCGATATGTACCAGCCACATGTTTCTATGCTAATTTACGGCAAAAATAAGTCGGGGATTGGCTTTTTCTTTTTCTTGCTTTCTTTTCTTTTCTTTTCTTTCTTTTTTTTTTTATGCTTATATCTTAAAGGTAAATGTAAGATCAGAAACGTACACGTTTGACTTTATTTTATGAAGTAAAATAAATAAATAAATAAGTAAATTAAATTAAATTAAATCGAATTGATACTTTTTTTTATTGGTTTTTATCAAATTTTAGTGCATATCGCCCAGTAGATGATGCTGTTATGTTGCAATTTCTCCCATTCACGAGAAAACTATATATAGTTTTCCTGTAATTATGCATGTAACTCGCCTAATTTATAGCTTTAGTATAAATTATACACTATAGAAACTTAGGTATATTACTTAAGTTTCTATAGTGTATAATTACACAAAACTAAATGCTGACTAAATTTAGAAGTATATCCGCCGACAATCGGCTCTGCTTTTATTCACTTTCTGCGATTTTCATATGGTTACATCTTAACATCAATTAATTAAAATTACATCAAACTGCATATGTAAAAATTTTTTGTAAGAGGGTATGTGGATTAAGTTTTTGTACCTCTTAACCGGTAGTTGGCGCTGTTATATAGAATGATACAGAAGAAAATTTTATGATAGCCAGAAAATACTAGTTCTGTTTTCTCTGAAATTTTACAAAGGAATTCATCATTTCACCAAAATTTAATCATTTTACTGTTATAATAAAAATAGCAAATTTCAACAATTGTTTTGCTCTTAATTTTTATATTTCGATTTGATGAATGTTATTGATAAGGTCGTTTGGTGAATCATTTTTCTTTTCCAGATAAGCAATATTTATGTGATACATACTCTTCAGTAATCTGATATATCCTATTTGTCCTAAAGATAGTGTTATTTATTACCTGGTAAAATATCTAAATCGATAACTTAAGACACTTGAGTTAAAGATAGATAAAGTGAAAATGAAAATTGAAATTGTGCATGAAAGGGTGTAAAATAATTGATTTTAATGAAAGAGGAACCCTTTTTAAAAACTTAGAAATCGTTATTAAAAATTAGAAATCACCAAGAATTCGTAATTTCACTTTTAAACTTTGTTTCACTTCAGGAGTACTTTATTATGCGAGAATCAGAAAAAGCAGAAACGTATTTTTCAGGTTCAGCACGATTGTAAGTTAATTTCCGGTTAAATCTTGCTTAAAAATTAAACTTGGACATTAATTTTTAGTATGACAGGACTATTTCTTCCAATCTAACATTTTGCGTCGTTACCAATTTATAGTGTTCCACTTCGAAAACACCTACATAATTTTGAGCAAGTCGATATTTATAGTCACAATTTGAACTAACACTTTTTTAGTGGTGGGAATATGATTTTACTAACAGCGCGCTATTTCGCCGCGTATTTTGAATAGCAAAGTTGTAGTTGCTGTTTTTAAAATACCATTGTAAATTCGTTTTTTGATTTTAATCTTGCTTACGATTTTTGAGATTTTAATTTCCAGTGAGAGTGATTAAATGTAGTAGTTTTTTCTACATCTAGAAGTTTGTGGAATTCATACCGAAACAAATTTTCATAAATAATTTAACGATACATTTCTTTACTCGTATTCCATTATTTGAATAAAAAACACAAATTTTAAAATATTCTTTTTTCATTTTTGGCTCATGTTTCCAAATGTTAATTATTATTAACATGTCTTTTTATTAGTACGACAGGACTATTTTTTTCAATCTGGCATTTTGCGTCGTTACCAATTTATAGTGTTCAGCTTCAAAAATGCCTTCCAATATCCAGTTCTACCATTTAATTTTTTTCTCTATCTTAAATTTTTTTGTGAAATCCGTAAAAACCTCTATATGTATTTTTTTCTCTTCCCATCGGTGAGGATCGGACGCACAACCTTCGGGTGCGTAGCTCTGTACTCTGACTACACAGCCAACGGTTCTAGACTAAATATTTCTGAATATTTAGATTAGTGTTTTCAAGTATTTTTAGTACGACAAGACTATTTCTTTCAATCTGCTATTTTGCGTAGTTACAAATATATAGTGTTCCACTTCAAAAATGCCTGCTAATACCCAGTTTTATTATTTAATTCTCTAATACTCTTACTCTATATCTATTTTCTCTCGTACTCTATTCTCTCTCTAATTTTACTATTTAATTCTCTAATTTAAACCAACTCTATCTTAAAATATTTTGTGAAATCCGTAAAAACATTTATGGATATGTATTTTTGAACTTACCATCAATGAGGATCGAACTCACAGTCTTCGGGATCGTAGTTCTGTTCTCTGACCACATAACCAACGGGTCTTGGCTAATTGTCAATGGATTATCTATATATTAATACGTGAAGCAAAAACTTTGTACCCCTTTTTACGAAAATTGCGCGGACGGAGGATTATGAAATTTCGCACACTTACAGTTTATATAGAGAAGAAGTGCAGAATGCTAATATTTTTTAAAAATACAACGACAAAGACGAGAAATTGGAACATTTGTGAAACGACAAAGGTGCAATTCAAAGCCTATATTATCGGGTTTTATTTCCAGTCTATATATTAATACGTGAAGCAAAAACTTTGTACCCCTTTTTACGAAAATTGCGCGGACGGAGGATTATGAAATTTCGCACACTTACAGTTTATATAGAGAAGAAGTGCAGAATGCTAATATTTTTTAAAAATACAACGACAAAGACGAGAAATTGGAACATTTGTGAAACGACAAAGGTGCAATTCAAAGCCTATATTATCGGGTTTTATTTCCAGATTAAAATTAGCATTTTCATTTTTTTATACTGTTGCCAAAATTTTGAAATTTCAATTAATAATAAAAAGTTAATATGTTAATAACAATAATAAAAGTTAATAACAATGAGTTACTTTTTTAAATAGCCAGTTTCATCTGAAAGAGTTATCGCAGAATGCTAATATTTTTTAAAAACACACAAGTTTTGCATTATATATATACTAATTAATCAACTCAACTCAACTCAACTCATTCAATTTGTATAGATCAGTTTCTAAAGAAATCAACCTAAAATAAAAAAAAAATAACGATTTTTTCTACTGACGATGAAAGTTTTTTTCTACTTTTATTATGCCTCGACATAGAACATTAACGGGTCGGAGTGAGAGACAAAGAAGAAGGAATCTATATTTGCGGACACATAATAATAATAGTAATGAAAATACAAATAGTGTTAATATTATACAGAATGAAGAAGTGAATTTGACAGATAAATTTAAATGTGCACGAAATGTCATTCCAAAAGTTTTTTATAGTTATGATTGTGGATTAATGGATTTGGAATGCAGGTTTTGCAATGCGAAACATTTTGAATCTGAAGTCACTTTAGGTGACAGAACTGCATTCACTTCATGTTGTCATAAGGGTAAAGCAATATTACCGCCCTTAAGTCAAAATGAATATTTTAAATCATTGTATGATGGACTTATTTCAAATGAACCTTCAATAAAAAGTAAGTCAAAAAATTATTTTGAAAATATTCGCAAATACAATTCATCATTTGCTATGGTTAGCTCAGAAGCTCAAGTATCCGAGGCAGTTACAAGTGGAGTGTATCATTTCAAAATACATGATGTTTTTTATCACAGATCGGGTCCAATGACTGCTGCACATGGTCGTTCACCATGTTATGCGCAATTATATTTTAATTAATTATGGTCGAATTTCGACCACTGGGCGACCACTAGTATTAATTAATCTGTGATGAATTTGGAGTATAATTTAAGTATCGAATAATCAGTTTATATATATATATTATATATTAATATTATATTTTGTTCTGTAGAAATTGACACCGTTAATTATTAACAATAAATGCGAAATTGTTTTTAATATTATTTAAAAAATTAAAATATTAAGTATTAAGCAATTAGGGGAAGGTACTATACAATCAATGCATTCAAATTCCAATAATTTATTTGGAATTAAAAATCAATATACTATTTGAATATGTGCTTAGGAATTTTACTGAACGCCCTCTATTACTTTTTTTTTAAGCTATTGTATAGCTTTTATCGCGGGCTTTGAGCGCGGCGACCGAATCGAAAAATTCCGTAACGAAAAAAAAAACCTAACACAGTTCGGCAAACTTCGGTAGACTTCGGCTGTACGAAGCTCGCACGAATCGAGACGAGCTGCGCCGAAATCGGACGAATACGTAAGCAGCTGTTTGTGAGAAAGTATATAGGTGTATAGGTATGTATCATCTATGTACAACAGTGAATAGCTGTACGCGTAAAATTTGTGTATAAAATACATCAGATAAAACTTGAATTGACTTGCGACCATTCGACTTGCAGGACTTTAAAACCTATTAAATACCTTTTCTCTATTAAAATTTGTTTGCTTATCGGTCACCGCGCTCAAAAAGTGTAACTTGAATTAATATCAAAGAAAAAACTTGAATATCCCCATTCGACTTGCAGGCCTTTAAAACCTATTAAAATACCTTTTCTCTATTAAAATTTGTTTTCTTATAGGTCACCACGCTCAAAAAAGGTAACTTGAATTAATATCAAAGAAAAAACTGGAATATCCCCATTCGACTTGCAGGCCTTTAAAACCTATTAAATACCTTTTCTCTATTAAAATTCGTTTTCTTATCGGTCACCACGCTCAAAAAGTGTAACTTGAATTAATATCAAAGAAAAAACTTGAATATCCCCATTCGACTTGCAGGCCTTTAAAACATATTAATTACCTTTTCGCTATTAAAATTTGTTTTCTTATCATTATTGTTATCTTATCATTATTGTTATCTTATTCATTAATATCAAAGAAAAAACTTGAATATCCCCATTCGACTTGCAGGCCTTTAAAACCTATTAAATACCTTTTCTCTATTAAAATTTGTTTTCTTATCATTATTGTTATCTTATTCATTAATATCAAAGAAAAACCTTGAATATCCCCATTCGACTTGTAGGCCTTTAAAACCTATTAAATACCTTTTCTCTATTAAAATTTGTTTTTTATCATTATTGTTATCTTATCATTATTGTTATCTTATCATTATTGTTATCTTATTCATTAATATCAAAGAAAAAACTTGAATATCCCCATTCGACTTGCAGGCCTTTAAAACCTATTAAATACCTTTTCTCTATTAAAATTTGTTTTCTTATCATTATTGTTATCTTATCATTATTGTTATCTTATTCATTAATATCAAAGAAAAACCTTGAATATCCCCATTCGACTTGTAGGCCTTTAAAACCTATTAAATACCTTTTCTCTGTTAAAATTTGTTTTATATCGGTCACCACGCTCAAAAAGTGTAACTTGAATTAATATCAAAGAAAAAACTTGAATATCCCCATTCGACTTGCAGGCCTTTAAAACCTATTAAAATACCTTTTCTCTATTAAAATTTGTTTTCTTATCATTATTCTTATCTTATCATTATTGTTATCTTATTCATTAATATCAAAGAAAAAACTTGAATATCCCCATTCGACTTGCAGGCCTTTAAAACCTATTAAATACCTTTTCTCTATTAAAATTTGTTTTCTTATCATTATTGTTATCTTATTCATTAATATCAAAGAAAAACCTTGAATATCCCCATTCGACTTGTAGGCCTTTAAAACCTATTAAATACCTTTTCTCTATTAAAATTTGTTTTCTTATCGGTCACCACGCTCAAAAAGAGTAACTTAAATTAATATCAAAGAAAAAACTTGAATATCCCCATTCGACTTGCAGGCCTTTAAAACCTATTAAAATACCTTTTCTCTATTAAAATTTGTTTTCTTATCATTATTCTTATCTTATCATTATTGTTATCTTATTCATTAATATCAAAGAAAAAACTTGAATATCCCCATTCGACTTGCAGGCCTTTAAAACCTATTAAATACCTTTTCTCTATTAAAATTTGTTTTCTTATCGGTCACCACGCTCGAAAGGTTTAACTTGAATTAATATCAAAGAAAAAACTGGAATATCCCCATTCGACTTGCAGGTCTTTAAAACCTATTAAATACCTTTTCTCTATTAAAATTTGTTTTCTTATCGGTCACCACGCTCAAAAAGTGTAACTTGAATTAATATCAAAGAAAAAACTTGAATATCCCCATTCGACTTGCAGGCCTTTAAAACCTATTAAATACCTTTTCTGTATTAAAATTTGTTTTCTTATCATTATTCTTATCTTATCATTATTGTTATCTTATTCATTAATATCAAAGAAAAAACTTGAATATCCCCATTCGACTTGCAGGCCTTTAAAACCTATTAAATACCTTTTCTCTATTAAAATTTGTTTTCTTATCGGTCACCACGCTCGAAAGGTTTAACTTGAATTAATATCAAAGAAAAAACTGGAATATCCCCATTCGACTTGCAGGCCTTTAAAACCTATTAAATACCTTTTCTCTATTAAAATTTGTTTTCTTATCGGTCACCACGCTCAAAAAGTGTAACTTGAATTAATATCAAAGAAAAAACTTGAATATCCCCATTCGACTTGCAGGCCTTTAAAACCTATTAAATACCTTTTCTCTATTAAAATTTATTTTCTTATCGGTCACCACGCTCAAAAAGTGTAACTTGAAATCATATCAAAGAAAAAACTTGAATATCCCCATTCGACTTGCAGGCCTTTAAAAACCTATTAAAATACCTTTTCTCAAAAAAATAGAGTTAGATCATTGAAATTTGGTACATCGAGGTTTTCGATACCTACAAATCGATTGCGGATATTTTTGATATATTCTCATTGCGGATATATTCTCATTTATTCAATAAAAGAAAAAAAATTGTTTTCTTATCTGTCACCACGCTCAAAAAGTGTAATTTGAATTAATATCAAAGAAAAAACTTGAATTAATATCAAAGAAAAAAAAATACTGCATAAATAAAATGAATAAATAATTATAATTGCATAAGTTGATAAAAAACGCTATGCAATAGCTTTACCGCGGCAGTCCTCGAGTGCCACACGTATTTTTTTTTTTTTTAAGAGTGTTAAAACACAAATATCATTAGTCCTGTCGTACTAAATTAAATGCTGTCATAGACAAAATTTCATCCATGGTCTTGTTTTTTTTTTTTTTTTTTTTTTAGTCCTTGGAGAATTATAAACCAATCAGGATCGAGTATTTCGCCAACAGAAAGCGAATATACCAACAACCGGAGCACATTTTGCGCAGATTTCAATTGCTAAAAGATGTCCCTTGATTCCTCTGTTTACGAAATTTGGAAGTTTGCGGGATTATAACTTTTTCCGTGGTCTTCACCAGCACAAGACGACTTTCCTAGCCCACGACTTAGCCAAAATAAAGGTGTTTCAGCGGACTAATTCAGTGTCGTTCTTATGCCCATGACTGCAAGCTATTATTTAATACATTACATTCATATAAACGATAAATTGCCATATTTATTTTTCTCCGATACTGAAAAAAAAAAAAAAAAAAAAAAAACATTAAAATCAAATTTGAAGTTTATTGATTTCCCTAAAATTTCGTATATTAGGGAGATGACAGACATTATAATTTTTTAAAAAAATCCAGTCACATTAAATAACGAGCTGTAACCTGTAACTGTTCGGAGTTTCTGAGACATTTAAATCGGATGATGAGCTAAACTCGCAGTCGTGAATTATTCATACAAAATTTTGGACATCTAACTTACTGGTTAATTTTGACTTTTTTAAGAAACTATCATGCTCACATCCTCACAGGTAGCGTATTTAAATCTAATTTCACAGCAACCAGTAAGGTATTTAAATGTCATGCCACTGGATTAAATTTATTGTCTTAATCTGATAAAATTGTTTTTGTTATATTTACACGTTTTAAAGTCCCCTTAATCCGAAAAGCAGTTTTTAGCGGTTGTTCTCTGTGTGGGTGGGTGTGTTTTCAGCATACCTGAAAAACAAATAACAGCAGGAAGTTCAAAGTCGGTATTCTTGATCTGTATCATATAGGGATTCTACACTGAATTTTTCGTTGAGATCAAGTAAATGGTTCGTGTACAGCGACGACATCCAAAAATATTCAAATGCATTAAGTCTATTCGCGAAATTGCAGATAAATAGAGTTTAACATGTCTAGGCTGCACTAAACCAAATGAAATGAATATATATATATATGTATCGAGTGACTCGAACCAGAGAAATAAACAATCGACCTTACGTGCTTACCCAAATAGTAATAATGATTATTTTGCCAATAAAAAGTGTTATTTTTGTCTTAA
This sequence comes from Salticus scenicus, assembly GCA_963930645.1. Taxonomy (NCBI): domain Eukaryota; kingdom Metazoa; phylum Arthropoda; class Arachnida; order Araneae; family Salticidae; genus Salticus; species Salticus scenicus. The sequence goes on from OZ005656.1 coordinate 92,676,746, forward strand.
GTATGGTCATATAAGTTCTCAATGTAAAGCAAAAGTTAAAAAGGAACATAGTGATAATAATGAAAAAAGTGTTAACAATTATATCGTGAATCAGTCATATGCTAAGATCGAAAAGATTATAAAGATTAATGATATTTCTAGGCCAGCTGTAATCGATACTGGCTCCGAGATTACACTGATTAGTGAAAGTTTCTATAAAGATCTAGGGTCACCACATTTGAGAGATAGTAAAATGTTTATTAAAGGTATAGGAAAAAATACGGTAAAATGTAAAGGGTATTTTATAGCAGATATAGCTGTTGATGACATTTTACTTAAAACTAATGTTTTTGTTGTAGAAGATTTACAATATTCTGCTATTATTGGTATGGATGTATTGTCCAATTTAAAGTTTAATTTTTCGAAAGGAGAAATTGAATTTAATTGTGTAAATAATATTGTACATAGTTATTTTTTTTTATTAAACTTCAATTAATTTAATAATTAATTCTCAGCGCTCTTTCTAGCCTCTCACTACATTTGGATATTTTATATCAGGGTTAGCAAGTTTCTTCCAAGGCGGAAAAAACCGGTCGGAAGAAATAGGTTTCTTCCAAGCGGAAGAAATGGAAGTTTGAAATTTCGTTTATAAAATGTATAAAATAAAATTAATTTTCAGAAAAATTTATTTAATACCCAGTTTTTTCCAATTAAATTCCACAGACAGGTTAGTTTAATGAAACGAAAGTAATTTTTAATTACATTTTTATTCATTTCATTTTTCGAATAACTGCAATTTCAAGGTTAGATTTTTTCGATAAATTTATTATTTAGGTTGTAAATTGCTGCTAGATATACTAAGAATTAGTTGTTCATATCATTTTTTGATTAAATTGTTTATTTGCGAATAAACTGATTTAATTTATTTGGTTAAAAATGTAAAAAACTTTTTTTTTTTTTTTTTTGGTTAACATATGTGACAATCTGTCATTTGAAAATTGATTAACAGAAGTTGAAAATGTTTTATATTGACATAGATATAGCAATAAGACATAAATTGATCATCGAGGGGGAAAATGTGATTCCTTTCATTTGAGGAAAGACGGCCATTTTACCTCCTAATGGCCGTCAACGTATAGTCATCCTGAAGGTTATGTGGCGGTTGGTTGGTTGGTCTGATTTAACGTCGCACTAGTACTGCGCAATGGATAATTAAGTTTATATGGGAACTAATAAAGAACTATCTTGTAGAATATTTTCTTATAAAAATAATGATCATGATTACCCTATATTTTTCCCCAGAGTGAATACACACAGATAATTTAGCAAATAAAATATATAAATAACTTATGTATTAAAGGTGAATGAAAAACTCCAGATACAGTTTTAAATTCATTTTTCTATTTTTCTTTCCTACCTTGCGCCAGAAAAAGGCATTCAACCAACCAAACTATTTTTCTTTCCCTTTTTTAGCTATATCACTATATCTATTAACTTAGTTAATATTTAAATATTTTTTATATATTAAAACTAGCGGACTTTACTTACGCCGCTGCTAACGGTATTTAAAAGAATTTTGAAAATTTTATATTACTTACTAATATAAAATATTAAAAAATAATAAAATAAAATATTAATAGTAATTCATTAAATATTAAAACAATATTAATTTCATAAATAAAAACAAAGCAACTGATTATAAAATTATATTTTTCATAAATTAGTCAAATATAACTTATTTATAAAAATTAATTCATTTACTTTCATTTATTTATTAGAACAATTAAAAACCACGTAATATTTCGGCATTTTGAAAATTCATCAATATTCTATTCTATTATTATTGCCGAGTTTCATACCTACTGATGGCTGACGCAAAAATCTTGCTCGGTAACATGGGGATGATAGATCTATATAAATTACTATATCTATGTATGTTGAACATGATATAATATTTTATTCTAAAACTTGTATTATTTTTTTGGCAACCATTCATGATTTTATGCAATCATATGTAACAAATGTTTCTTTTCACTCAGTATATTTATTTTCAATACTTTGTGCTTATAAATTTATTTTTTCATAAATGTCTTTTGAAATTATGCAAATATTTATCGTACTCATGTATCTAAAATTTTACTTTTTTATACTAAACTGCTGGACAGTATAATCACCACCACCCCTAAAGTTTATAAAATATCTTATTGAAATAAAATAGTCCGAGTGAAAGATATAGAACAAACTGGTGATATTTTAGCACAATACTTAATTAATCTATAAAAATAATATCGCTTTTTTAAACATTATGTTATTTTATTTTTGTACCTTTCTCTTGGTTATTTTTATTTATTTAACAATTGAAATAACTCTTGTATCATAGATATTTTTATTTTAATGTTATCGATTATTATTTATTTTATATTTAATACATCAGGTTATGTTATAATTTATAATATTGATAAAGTTCATATTTTAATTAACAATTTTTAAATAATTTTGGTTGTAGATTGAGGAAAAGATAAATATATGATCTAACTAATTTGGAAACAAAATGGCGGGTCATGGACGTCATTTAATGTTATTGTTACGTCACAGATTTAGTCTCTTAGCATTCAGTGGCGTGGTGAGATGACTCATTCCGTGGTAGTCGTCGCATGCGGAAATAGCGGCTGTCGATAATCACCATTGTTTCCCTAGCGGAGTATGGCCTTGGCTACGTTAGTTATAAACATACACACTGAGATTTGCACCGTCTCCTTTTGGCGGTGTCACAATCCTCATTTACAGTATTTCTCTCTAACTAGCGGCTATTTTTTGCTGTTATTCTATATGCTATTTACTAATAAGATAAAATAAAGTTTTCTACATTTATTCACCTTAAACTATACACAACTGTTGTTTTATACAACTATCGAATTCATTTTTAAAACAACATGTATCTTTAAAGCTTTTTTTTTTTTTTTTTTTTTTTTTTTTTTTTAAGGGGAAAAAACTGTAGTATTTTACACGTAACCATTTTCTTTATTTTATCCCCCCACCATCTTTTTTGTGTGTATTACACTTAATAAAATCTTTATATATTAAGAAAATCTTTTTATTTTATTTTATTTTATTTATTTATTTATTTATTGAGTATTCTAATAAAAAAGTATTGAACATGAATTTAAAAAATATGTAGTGTAAGTGCTCCAGTGGTTGACGCTTTAAGAGCAATTTCTGATGTTTTTAACGTTTTAGTTATCAGAAATTATTTTTAGAAGTTAATACCAATATATAGCATGAAAAACTTTCATAACCACATATGTATTAAAATATATGCATTTGATAATTATTATTTTTTTTTTTAATGAATTTTTATTTTACACCCACTCAATGTTCCAGGTTGCAGTAACTGACATTGCCAATTTTTCATTTTACCAGTAATTAGCATCCTATGCTCCAGTGTTTGACACTGCTAGTTTTTCATTTTGCCAGTTATTGGCACCCTGTGCTTCAGTGTTTGACATTCAATGTTAAAATTCTTACACGTAAAACATGTGCTTTTTTTTTTATTATTATTATTAATTATTTCAAGGAAGATGTCAATTACTGGAGCACCTACCCTATTTTTATTTAAGATAAAAAAGAAAATCATGTTTAAAGCTACGAATATATTTTCTAATTTATAACAGTTATGAATAAAACTAGAAAAATCATGAAACCATAAGTATTTTTCACAATGAGAACAAGAAATATAAGATGATTGATCACAATTATTTGAATCACAATTTTGTTCGCCGTCAATTATTGTTCATCAGGAAAATTTTGTTAAATATTTTTCGTCGAGATTACTGGATTTGTAAAATTTATATTTACCCAGATTTTGAATTTTTTGAGATGTAAACTAATTACAAATGAGTGAAATCATTTTGAGAAAATTTGTCATTGTGTTCAATTTTATTGTCAGTTCTTCCGACACCACCAAATTTGACAGTTGTTTAATGAAATATTTGAAATAAAAGTTAAATGCCACGTCGAATAGTTAAGCAACAGCTGTTGTTCATTCAGGATTTTTCATGCAAAAAATTGCATGAATAATAATACGATTGAGAGCAAACGATTAACTCTTGCTATTAATAACGTCGATAAAAAATAGTAATTAAAAATTTACATGAAACACTAGCGCAAATCATTAAGAAAATTTTATCTAAATGTAATATAAAAGCATTTCCCGTTAAATTAATTATTTCTTTTAATTTAATAAATAAATAAATAAATAAATAAATTGGTTAAAAAATAAAAATATATTAAATTGTCCGCGCTAAAAAAAAAAAAAAATTACTATAATTAATTTTTTCTCTAAAAATAATAATTTAATTTAATTAAAAATGTAAAAATATAAATAACTCAGTTGAAATAAAAAATTTAAATACAAAACGCCCGTGCGGTGACTCGATCTCCGTATCACAAGTCAAGCACGCTACCACTACACTACCCGTTCTCACTACGATGCGTGTTTTGTTGGTTTTTATAGAAATAACTAAAATTATTAGGGGGTCACATTTCGCCCCTATGGGGGTTGTTGCAGCAAATTTGTACTCTACACCAGGCCCGTCCAACCGAAAACTCTTGGCGGGCCGAATTAGAAATCTATTTTACACAGGTGGGCTGCGTTGTATAAATGAAAGAACCATATAAGTAATTATTATTATTATTTATTTATTTATTTATTTTGGTAGGCTTGTGAGGATTTAAAACAGAAAATATGTATATTAAATAAATTTTTATTCATAAAATAACTATAAAACAGTCAAAAACTTATGATTATACATTCATAAGTATAATAGTAAGAATCAGTTATTGATAATTTTTATTAACATCAACGAGCACGATATTTGTTTCTTTAGATTTTTGTTAAAATATAGTCAGAAACAATTTATTCATTTTAGATGTTTTAACCGAAGATGTCAAATTAGAAATTTCCTGAATTCTGTCGCGGGCCGCAGAACCTTACACGGCTGGTCACATGCGGCCCGCGAGCCGCGGGTTGGCCAGCCCTGCTCTACACTATGTTTTCGACCATGCTCTTTAATTTTAGCATGGTTTGGTTTCAATAGCAATTTTACTAACTCATACTTCCCTTGTTAGAGTAAATTAAAAGCAAATAATTTCAGGCGATCCAAATATTGTATTTTGAAGTTAATACGTTTGTTACTAGAAAAGTTTGATTGATAAGTTTCAAGAAATGTTGCGTATGAAAGTTGTCTGAATAATTTTAAATGAACTTTTAAATTTAATAACAGTTTTGATTTCTATATAAATGTAGGCACAATAATGAAACGGGGAACTGAAGGGGGCGGTAGCCCTTTTTACGTAGAATTATTTGACAAATAAAGTTGTTTCGAAGCCTAATTTAAATTGTTTAAAGATTAGTTTGCAAACAGTATTTGTTATCTTACTCCTTAATCTCCAATCTGTATTTATATTAGGTCGTTGCAAAAGTTCGTGCGGACGCGGATCATTTTATTGTCTCCAAAGACGAGAGCTTCTATCGCCGTGGTATACATTTGTTACCCGAAAAATGGGCAAAGCTTGTTGAAAGTAATGGAGAGTATTTTGATTAAAAATTGTCATTTGATTTGATGTATTTTTATGAAATGAAGCAATAAAAAACTGCACGAATTTATGCAAAGACCTAATAGTATTAAATTTCAGGGTAAGAGAAAGTCGTGTGAGTGACACACCAGATTATTAAACTGTACATTTTTCAAATTTTATCCAAACATTATTATTTCAAATTTAAGTTTTCATCGAAGAAAACTAATATAATCAAAGCAAAAAATTAAGAAATTGGCTGTAAAAATAAAACCGTATCAAAATATAATTAAAATCTGAATAACATTTATATTTATCTCATATTTCCTTACTTCAAGTTGTTTTTTCATATTTTGTGCAGTTCTCAGATTTTTTTTTTTTTTTTTTTTTTAAGTTTTCACTTATGTTTAAATTTTCTTTCCACCTTTCATTGACGTCATAGAATTTCTGAGCAACCTTACGCAGAAAATGTGTTATTAGAATACTGAGAATTTTCGAAACATTGCTAAAATGTTTCGCTGGAAAATTGGTCTGAACTGTAAGAGTAATGAGTGTTTCTTTTAAAATATCAGAAAGAGTGTTTGTTTTGATAGAAAAGATAAGGCAAACTCAGTTCATCACCAGTGATGTTTTTACTTTTATAAAAAGAAAGTGTATGTCTATCTGTCTATGTGCGATGTACAGAAAAAAGTATGACTCGTACAGTTCTGACTTTTTACTTTCACTTACCTATATATATGGTAGAGAAAGTATTATTTTGGGGTCAATTGTTCGAAACTGAGTTTTTGTTATATTTACACATTTTATGGTCCCCTGAATCCAAAAAACATGTTTTTAGCGATTGTTCTCTGTGTGTGTGTGTCTGTCTGTTATCAGCATATCTCCGAAAGAACTTTTTTTTTTTGTCTTATATTATACTTTACTTTTTCTTGAAAACATATTTTCAGTTGATTTCTAAACATATACGCCATTAAAAATGAAGATTTATTTACTTATTTTTGTTAGAAAAAATACGATAAATCGATAGAGGATATAATATTTATGGAAAAAGAATTGTTCATATAGCGAACAGGCTGGCCGACTCGATGGCTGAATTGGAGGTCTGCACGGGCCGGGAGGGAATCGGGTTAGTATTTTTTTACATCCTCAGCCAGGCCGGACTCGAGCTTATTTTTATTTATTTATTTATTTATTTATTTTTTATTTAGTTCATACTCCAACCGGTCCGGATATGATTATTATTTTTTTTTTTCTTCGGGCCGCGCCAGCCTGGAATTTTTTTTTTATTTTTTTTTATTTTTATACTTTCTTTGCAATTAACGAAGAAGGTGACGTATCATTGGTAATTTATTTTTCATAATTTTAATGTCTAGTACGTATTTTGTTTTCTTAAAAAATGTTTATTACTTCAATTTGATTGTTTAACTGTCTGTTCGCGCTCTGATTTCCGCAAATATTTTTTACATGTCTCGAAATTGATATATTGTTTTTAAAGTTACAGTTGCTGGTTTTCTATTCAAAATGCTATGCATGTTGCTACTAGTTTGCGCACATGTACAAACAAAAGATATTAAGTACATTACTGCATACTTGCCAACCAATTTTAATAAAAAAAGGGAAGATTTTTGTTGAAAAACCAGAAGATTTCATTAAAAAAAGGAAGATTTTTATTTTCTTTGACGTATTAAACAATACAGTTTTACAATTTTAATATTTTGAAGCAATCTATAAAAATGTTTTACTATAGGTTGATTATACTCGGGGGGGGGGGCGCCAGCTAGGGGGCCGGAGGGGCACTACTACATTAAGCAATTTCAGAATTTTTTCCTTAACATAAAAAGGAATATAATAATAATATAATTGCAATAACTTTTATATCCACATAAAACCTTAATAAAATTCCATGCCAACAGAAAAACAGATTTTTTAAACAAATATAGAATTTTATTTTTGTGTATGTACATTAATCATACTTATAAAAAAAAAAAAGTGGCAGTAGCTAATTATCAGTTTCAATCGTGCATAAAATCAACTGAGTATTAATTTTCTTAAATTGATATGGGACAAATTTTTCCTACATGAAAAAATTATTCTTCATTTTTTTCCCCCATGTTTACCCATTTTGTATAAATATGACAAACAAATATTTAATTTAATTGAGGAAAAATAAACAGATTCATTAAATTCAGCAATAAAGGTCTAAAAATAATTACATACATTAGAAATATTGAGCAGTTCCATCGCTTTATTGTTTCTAGAATTGATCATTGATCATAATCCGGGGGAGGGGGGGGGAATACAAAAATAGTTACAGAGTAAGAAATATTAAACTCTTTCAACTCTACTTCTAGAATCTAATGAAAGATGTTTAAAATTAATATTTATTATCATTTATGTTGCAGATGGATAAAGATTAGGAAACAAAAGACTTCTGCAGAACATTTGATTGCTGATCACTAGTTGGACATAAATAAAGGGGGCGGGGGGATAATTACATCAACAAGAAATATTTAACAATTCTATTTCTTTACATGTTCTAGAATCTCATAAAGCAAATTTGAAACGAATATTGACATTCATGTTATGGATGGAGAAATGTTAGGAATCGGGGTTTTTAGTAGAACATTTGGGGTTTACTTTTAAAATGAACGATATCCGCGACTTTTTTAAAAACGGAAGATTTCATCATCTGTCCGGAAGACCGGAAGATACGCTAAAAAACCGGAAAAATTGGCAAGTATGTTACTGTCTATGTGACTTTATTTCCTGTGGTCTGTAAAGTTCAGGGACTATGAAGGATATTTTATACACAGTTCCGCTCCTTTCCAGATCACTAAATGCAATGAAATTAGATCTTTTTTTTTTTTTTTTTTTTTTTTTTTCAGATGCGGAAAAGTGTCATTTCCATTGAAAATAGTTGGATTTGTCTTAATGTTTTTCGAACGAAGTTCCTTAACGCGGGTTGCGGTTGGAGCAAACTAGCAGATATCATCACGTAAAGAAAAAGCGTTAAGATCTCTCCATGCAAATTTCTTTCGCCGTCGCCAGAAAGAAGAACCCCAGCAATTTCTACTTTTTCTCCATAGTTACGGTTGCTAAGGAGGAACGCAAATTAGGAAACGATGTTGAAGTAGTTATTGTAGTTATTCACACTAAGGGACACACACACACACACACACACACACACACAAAAAAAAAAAAAAGCACAGCAGAAAAATTGATTTATACCTTTTGTGTTTGTAATAACTTAAAAACTAATAATTGAAACAAATAAAATTGTTATGCTTATATAGTACGGAAGTCATAACATGATACCTACGTACATGTTTGATTTAATAATCCGCTTTATTACACTCTATGAAGTATTTAATAAAAATCTACTTAAAATTTCTTTTTAAAAGTAATATAATAAACATATACTTTGTATTCTGTTATGATTTATTATATGAAATAAACACATTATATTCTAATGCATGAAACAAAACTATTTATTTGCTAGATCTAAACAATTACTTAATAAAAATATGTATTCTGCATAGGATAATTCCACTTTTATATGAAATTACTGCTTTAATGCTGAATGGAATAGTATTTTACAGTTTGTTTTAACGTGAAACTCAGAAATTTCACTATGCCAGATATCATAAATAATTTTTTCTTGTTCTTGCAAAGTTGTGGGCAACAAATTTCGAATACCCACCCTCTTTTATAGACTAAACATTTTCGAGTTGATTGAGATTAGAATTATTTTCAGGTCTCGTAAAGAAGAAATTCTACTATATTCTTTATGGAATTTAACTTTAGGTAAAAGAAGTTATGATAACTTAAAAAATTATAGATGCTCATGGGAAAGGATGGGTAATTTTAAGAACTTGAATCAAATAAATGTACCACAGGCGCCATGTAATAAGGTGCATTATCATCTTGAAATGCTGATTGTGGAAAAGTTTGAAATACCTTCAAAATAGTCTGTCAGGCAACAATTTTTTAATGGCTGAGTTTTATTTCGGGTTAATTGATCCCTTGAACATGAAAATTTGCCCAACTCATTGAAAAATTATGCACTTTCGTATCATAATATACGGAGAATGTGTCACTGTTTTAAGAGTGCGATTTTCATTAGGTCGGTCACATTTTCGTCATCAGACCTGCTTGTTTCCGTCAGCTCGAAATAAGTTTAACTTGACTCATCAGTGAGAACCACTTCAGCACAATAATTAACTGATCACTTTTTAATATTTTTTTAACTCTCTGAAGCCTTTGTTTTCCCAATTCTTTTCGTTAATAAAGTATTTTTTTTTTTTTTTACTTTTTACTTTTTATTTATTTATTTATTTTATTTATTTTTTTCAGATTTTGTGGCACTTAAACTTGTTTTGTATCATTGTTGCACTGTATTTAAAAAAAATTATATTGCTAAACACTTTTTCTGAATCCTTTATATGTTCTAAATGTAATACAAACTGATTTTTTAAGCACTGACCTTTTAACTTGCGGTCATCTTGATTGGATGACCAACGTAGCCGTCTAGACACAAATTTCCAGTTTAACCCCCCATCCGGCGTATTAAACTACTTTTTGACTTTCTCTCTAAAATTAATATTTTTTCTGGTATCGTTAATTGCCTTATGGTTACCATTTTTGAAATTCTTTCTAAAATTACATTTTTTCGAACAACTGCATCTTGTTTTTAATACTTGGCTCAATCCTAAATTGTACATGGAACATAAAGTAATAAAATCTGTTCGAAAATTTACTTTTAAAGCAATAAATTGGCGATTGCAGAAAGATAATTGGAAAATATACAAGTGAGGCTTTTTTTTTTTCCCTTAGTGTATATACCCCCAAATCAAAAGCATGAACATATAATAATATTTATTCATCTATCGCTGTTAGAATATACTGAGGGAGGTTCTAAATTACTTAAACAAAATTTCCATAAACTTCCACTTATATTGGCTGGATATTTCAACATTAATTTTAATAATAAAGAAAAATTTGAAGAACTCACGCCCTTTTTATCAGATACATTCGATTTAAGTATTAATAATGATCCACCGTGGTTCAGAACAAAATACTGTACTACAATTGATACTGCAGCATACTTGCCAACTTTTCCGGTTTTCCCGGAAGACTTCCGGTTTTTTAACGTATTTTCCGGTCTTCCGGACAGATGATGAAATCTTCCGTTTTTAAAAAAGTCGCGGATATCGTTCGTTTTAAAAAGAAAACCCAAATGTTCTACGAAAACTGATTCCCAATCTTTTTCCATCCATAACATAAATGTCAATATTCATTTCAAACTTGCTTTATGAGATTCTAGAACATGTAAAGAAATAGAATTGTTAAATATTTCTTGCTGATGTAATTATTTTTTACCCCCCCCCCCTTTCATTTATTTCCAACTAGTGATCAGCAATCAAATGTTCTGCAGAAGTCTTTTGTTTCCTAATCTTTATCCATCTTCAACATAAATGATAATTTTAATTTTAAACTTCTTTCATTAGATTCTAGAAGTAGAGTTGAAAGAGTTTAATATTTCTTACTCTGTAATTATTTTTTTTATCCCCCCCCCCCGCCTTTCCCCGGATTGTGATCAATGATCAATTCTAGAAACAATAAAGCAATGGAAGTGCTCACTATTTTTCACATATTTAATTATTTTTAGATCTTTATTGCTAAATTTAATGAATCTGTTTATTTTTCCTCAATTAAATTAAATATTTGTACGTCATATTTATACCAAATGTGTAAACATGGGGGAAAAAATGAAGAATAATTTTTTCAAGTAGGAAAATTTTTTCCAAATCAATTTAAGAAAATTAATACTTAGTTGGTGTTATGCATGTTTGAACTGATAATTAGCTACTGCTACTTTTTTTTTAATATGTATGATTAATGTACATACACAATCATATTCTATTTATTTAAAAAATTAGTTATACTTTAACTTAACTAAGTTTTTTATCTATTGTTAAATAAATTTCTTACAGATTCTGTTTTGTAGATATTTATATGTTGAAGAGGAATAACTTCATTTAAAACTTTTATATATTTAGTATAATCGATCTATAGTAAAACATTTTTATAGATTGCTTCTAAATATTAAAATAGTAAAACTGTATTTTATTTTATTTTTTTCTATTTGACGTAATAAACAAGTAAAAAAAAAAAAAAAAAAAAAAAAAAATCTTCCCTTTTTTTATGAAATCTTCTGGTTTTTCAACAAAAATCTTCCCTTTTTTTATTAAAATTGGTTGGCAAGTATGCTGCAGGGGTGAAACTTTTCAGGGGCTACCCCTGAATTCAGGGTTTTTGAAAATTTTGCTGTTTTTGAATTTCATGTTAAATTACTTTGTTTTTACAGAATTTTCTTATTTTGAATGTTTACTTTGCATTATAATGTATTATAAAGTCTATAAATGTTACTTTAATATAGGCAGTCATATGATACATCATTAATAAATGTCCCCTATCTGTATGTAACGAACAGTTTTCAGGGTTTTTGCAAGCTAGGTAGTTTCACCCCTGATACTGTTTTTTCGAGATACTTGGACAAAATTGAATCCCAAACATATGTATCTTATTGTAGTTATCATAAGCCAATAATTACCATGATAGAATATAATAACATTAAAAAAAAATATATATATATATATTATTTTAGTATTTTTTTTAAATATAATTTATAATATATATATATATATATATATATATATATATTTATATATATTAATTTTTAGTAAACAAATATTTTTGCTAAAATTTTAAAAGCAACTTTTTAGTTTGATTCCTTACTTTACAGTATTTGCATTGACAAAAAAACTATATCAAATCAAATTCGGAATTGGAGGAAAGACGTAAGGAGCTACGTTCCTGATGGGGGTCCCCCGACCGCATTTTTTATTTTTTTATTTTTTAGAGAATAGATGGAAATGAAGTAAAGTAGATTTTTAGTTATATTTATTATTTTTAACACCTCCAATTGCTGAAGAATACTAATAATTTCGGTCTGACTTTCCGTCTGTCTGTTTCCATGCTTTCTGTCTATCCGTAATCATAAATTTCTGTTTACATATCTAAAAGCTCAGTAGTTTTGTTACTGGATTTCCTACTGCTTGACTATACAAAACTTCTGAAAGTAGATACTAAAGAATTTTTGCTTAAAACTAAATACAATAATTTTTGTGATTTTTCTTTTCTTTTGGTTCGGGCCGGGCCGGGTTTAGTTGGACCAAGCCATTCATTTCGAATAAAATAAAATATAAACAAATAAAAATAAATTAATAAACGGGCCGGGCCAGGGCCTGAAAATTTCGGTCCGTGCAGATTTCCAGGCTGAATGCTTTATAAGAGAAAAATTGCGCAGCCTTTTATGATAATGCCCCAAAACAGAAAACGCATGATCTGTATCGAATTATAAATATATTCAGAATTCAATCTGAAATTGAAATAAAACTTCTAGGAAACTGATTTTAAATATCAGTTTCTATTTCATTTCTAATGAAATTTTTTTCCTTTTGATTTGTTATCATGAAAGTTGAGAAATTTAAAACTAATTTCCTGTTGACGCTTGCATTAAAAAAAAAAAAAAAAAAAATCACGAATTTAAGAACTAGGAAATGAATTCGAATAAAAACAGAATTTTTACTAAAGTAAAATGCAAACTATTACATGTAGAAATCTGTATCATGAGTCACACTGGCTTCCCTTGAGCTGTTTTGGTTTACTGCCTGGAATTCGTCAACATGTCAGTGACACGAATAAGTATAGGAGTATAAGATTGCAAAAGTGATCGGGTGTAATATTGCAAGTAGATCGAGGAAGAGGGTGGAAAGAACCAAAATCATTGCCCTGATAAACTTAATAAAATAAATAAATGTCTAGATGTATTTCCTTATTTAATATTGTTTTTATTTGTTTGATATCTAAAGTATACCAATTAAAAAAATAATCATAATAAATGAAGAAAAGATCTATATATATTTTTCTTATTAAGTATATATTTTATCAGACATATAACAAGCGCTTGTTTTAATAAAATGAATAACTATCTAGTTGTATTTTCTTGTTAACTAGATTTTCTACGCGTCGAAATTATATTTATTCGTAGTAAAATAAATATATTAAAACCCGAATAAACTACTACGTCAGAAACGCCAAAGAAAAATATTTGAGATGCATACAGCTTTTTCGGTAGCCTTAAGCATACCGTCTTCAGTGCAAAAAGAAGACGGTATGCTTAAGGCTTTTTGCACTGAAGACGGTATGCTTAAGGCTACCGAAACAGCTGTATGCATCTCAACTATTTTTCTTTGGCGTTTCTGACGTAGTAGTTTATTCGGGTTTTAATATATTATATCTATTTTGTTATACACCAGATTTTCTATATGTCATACATAAAAATTTTGCTACTTGGTCTTCAAAATATAAACAAATAAAACATCTAGATCTATTTTCTTGTTCACCAGATTTCCTTACTACCGATTATTGAAATTATTTGATCTTAAATAGATAAATAAATAAATATCTAAATCTATGTTCTTGCTTGGCAGAATTTTTTCATTTATTTTCTATTTGCTTGATAGCTAAGGTTATTAATTTCAATATAATAAAGATCTAGGAATATTTTCTTGTTAAACAGATTTTCTTTTTACGTCGGATGTCAAAATTATATCTGTTTTTAATAAAACACATAAATATTAGATCTGAAAATAATAATAATAAACACCAGATTTTCTATTTCTTAGATATCGAAATTTTGCTATACTAATCTTCAATAAAACAAATAAACAAACATCTAGATTAGATCTATTTTCTTGTTCAACAAATTTCCTTATTGCCGACTGTCGAAATTATTTGATCTTAAATAAATAAATATCTGGATCTATTAGTTTATTTGGTTATATCTAGGTCTTGTTTGCTAAATTTTTTCATTTATTTTCTGTTTGCTTAATAGCTAAGGAAACTAATTTCAATATAATAAATATCTATTCATGTTTTCTTGTTAGGCAGATTTTCGTTTTGTGTCAGTTGTCAGAATTATATATGTTTTCAATGAAACACATAAATATTATATATAATAATAATAATAATAATAAACATCAGATTTTCTATTTCTTAGATACTGAAATGTTGCTACTAATCTTCATTAAAATAAATAAACAAACATCTAGATCTATTTTCTTGTTCACCAAATTTCCTTATTGCCGACTGTCGAAATTATTTGATCTTAAATAAATAAATAAATATCTAGATCTATTTTTTTGTTTGACAGATTTTTTTCATCTATTTTCTATTTGTTTGATAGCTAAGGTTACTAATTTCAATATAATAAAGATCTTGCTATGTTTTCTTGTTAAATAGATTTTATTTTTGTGTCAGATGTGAAAATTATATATATTTTTTAAAACACATAAATATTAGATCTGTTTTCTTGTTCTTATATTTATGATATTCTAATCAAATTAATAATAAACACCTGATAATAATAATAAAATAATAACACAAATAAATAAAATAATAATAATATTAATAAACACAAGAATTTCTATTTCTTAGATATCGAAATTTTGCTACTAATGACCAATAAAATAAATAAATACTAAACATCTAGTTCTATTTTCTTGTTCACCAGATTTCCTTATTACCGACTATCGAAATTATTTAATCTTAAATAAAAATAAATAAATATCTATATCTATTTTCTTGTTTGCTAGATTTTTTAAATTTTTTTTCTATTTGCTTGATAGCTAAGATATACTAATTTCAATATAATAAACTAGCAAACCCGTGCGAATTTTTCGCACTTTATTTCTTTTCTCATTTACTTTTAAAATTTTAAACTCATAAATATTATACCAATTTCACCAACTAATTAAAATTTTAATTTACCAGAAGCCAAAATATTATTATAACCAAATAAATATTGAGTGAAACCAGAATCATTCAAAGAAAAGTTTTAAAATAAAATTCATGGTTGACGATCCAGTTTCATACTTCCGTAGTCAGTACAGTTGAACCCCCATGACGCCTTAAATTTTTATCACCAAGAGTGTGTTGACATTTTACTTATTTTAGAATAATATTTTGTAAAAAAAAAAAAAAAAAAAAAAAAAAAAAAAAAAATCCCATTTTGATTATAATTTTTATGATTGCGTTTTTAGTCAGTTTATGACAATAATTCATATTCTGTATATATTTTTAAAATATTGCTAGGTTTCATATGATGCATGCAAAGATTCTGGGGAAGCAACTAAAATTACATTTTTCCATTAAATAATGTCATCATACAAATGTCGTCATTTTTCTTTTTAGTTCATTGAGCTGAGTCCGCGTGCTTAAATATAGTTCATTTTTAAATATTATTTTTTATCCTCGCGTATTTTAATAATTTCACCATTATCGTATCGTTTCGACAGAAAATAATTGTAACTGGTCCGCGTTAGAGAAATATTATATAGATAGAGATCTAGGTATGTTTTCTTGTTAAACGGATTTTCTTTTTGTGTCAGATGTTAAAATTACTCGTATATGCATTTTTAATAAAACACATAAATATTTGATCTGTTTTCTTGTTCTTAAATTTATGCTAATCTTAATAAATTAATAATGAACACCAGATAATAATAATAAAATACATAATAAAAATACATTTTAACAAAATGACAGTAATAATAATAAAATTAATAATAAACATCAGATTTTCTTTTTGTTAGCTATCGAAATTTTGCTACTAATCTTCAATAAAATAAATAAATACACATGTAGATCTATTTTCTTGTTCACCACTAAATTTCCTTATTGTCGGCTTTCGAAATTATTTGATCTTCTTAAATAAATAAATATCTAGATCTATTTTCTTGTTTGTCAAATTTTTTCACTTATTTTCTATTTGTTTCATAGCCAAGGTATAATATTTTCAATATAATAAAGAAAGATATAGGTATGTTTTCTTATTAAACAGATTTTCTTTTTGTGTCAGATGTCAAAATAAGATGAATTTTTAATAAAACACATAAATATTAGATCTGTTTTTTTGTTCGTAAATTTATGCTTATCTTAATAAAATTAATAAACACCAGACAATAATAATAAAATAATAACAAAAATCAGTAATAACAATAATAATAAACATAAAATTTTCTATTTTTTAGCTATCGAAATTTTGCTACTAATCTTCAATAAAGTAAATGAATAAACATCTAGATCTATTTTCTTTTTCACCACCAAATTTCCTTTTGTTGACTGTCGAAATTATTTGATCTTAAATAAATAAATATCTAGATCTATTTTCTTGTTTCCTGAATTTTTTCACTTATTTTCTATTTGTTTGCTAGCTAAGGTATACTAATTTCAATATAATATATAAAGATCTAGGTATGTTTTCTTATTAAACAGATTTTCTTTTTGTGTCAGATGTCAAAATTAGATGTATTTTTAATACAACACATAGATATTTGATTTGTTTCCCAAACTTTTCCATTTATTTTCTATTTGTTTGATAGCTAAGGTATACTAATTTCAATATAATGTATAAACATCTAGGTATGTTTTCTTATTAAACAGATTTTCTTTTTGTGTCAGATGTCAAAATTATATGTATTTTTTTATAAAACACATAAATATTAGATCTGTTTTCTTGTTTTTACATTTCGGCTAATATTAATAAAATTAATAATAAACACCAGATAATATTAATAAAATAATAATAAAATAACAATAAACACCAGATTTTTTCTATTTGTTAGATATCAAAATTTTGTTACTAATCTTCAATGAAATAAATAAATAAACGTCTCAATCTATATTCTAGTTCACCTCTAGATTTCCTTATTGCCGGCTGTCGAAATTATTTGATGGTAAATAAATAAATATCTAGATCTATTTTCTTGTTTGCCACATTGTTTTTTCTTATATTTTCTAATTTTTTGATAGCTAAAGTATATTAATTTCAGTATAATAAATAAAGACTTAGGTATGTGTTTCTTGCTAAACAAATTTTCATTTTGTGTCAGATGTCAAAATTATATGTATTTTTAACAAAACATATCAATATCAGATTTGTTTTATTGTTCATAAATTTATCCTGATCTTAATAAAATAAATAAATATGTAAATAAACATCTAAACATATTTTTTTATTTACTAGGTTTTTTATTTGTCAGATATCGAAGTTTTGCTAATCTTCATTGAATTAAATAAATAAATAGATATATTTTTTTATTCACATAGTTTCTATTTGTCAGATGTCGAAATTATCTGAATTTAATAACAAGATCATCTTTTTTTGTTCACTAGATGTCCTCCTATTCGTTAGATACCGAATTGAGTAAAACAAATAAATAAAGATCTAGATATATTTTCCTATTTAATATATTTCCTATTTATTTGGCATCTAAAGTATGCTAATTGTAATAAAATAAATAAAGATAGATTTGCATTTTCTTGTTTTAAAGTTTCTATTTGCCAAATGCCAAATTTTGAATTTATAGAAATAGTAATAAAATAATAAAAATATCTAAATACATATTTCCTTTTTGTCTAATAACTAAAATATGTTAATTCATTAAAGCAAAGATATAATAAGTGTTTTCTTGTTAATCAGATTTTTCATTTGTCAGATGCCAAAATTATATATTTCTTAATAAGATAAATAAATGTAGATTGTAAATTAGTTTTCTTGTACACCAGATTTTCCTTTTTGCTAATCTTAATACAATTAATATATAAAAGTTCTAAACATATTTTCTTGTTTGTCAGATTTTCTATTTATAAGGCGTTGAAATTATGCTAATCTTAATAAATAAATAAATGTATATCTAGATATATTTTCTCGTTCACCATTTTTCTATTAGTTCAATATCTAAATTTTGCTAATCTTAATAAAATAAATGAATAAATAAATATATTCTCACATTAACTTAATTTTCGATTCGTCAGATCTCGAAATCATGTTAATTTAAATTCGTTCATCTGATTTTCGATTTGTCTATTGTACCATATCACAGAGTTCGTTTACCTGGCAAAATCCCACATATAAGACCCTATGAAAAAATGACATGAAACAACTAAAACAAAATTTAATAGATAATTTGTATGGCGCTAAAAACAATCTTTTTTTTTTTTTTTTTTTTTTTTCATGCAATCGAAGAAGGTTTGCAAAAATGCTTAATGTACTTAGAATAATATTTAATAAATAATATTAATAAAGATATGGAAATAATAGTATGATTATGGAAAACAATGTTTAAGTGTAAAATTTTCACAAAACTTTTTTCTCATTGGTTTGACCTTAAAACAACAAATCAGATATAACTGGTTATACAGTCGAGCCTCGTTAACATGAATCTCTAGGGGGATAAAAATTTGTTCATGTTATCAGTAGTTCATGCTACCAGTAACTAATATTCATGCAACTAAATTAGTCTTCATTTTGACGGGGATTGTGGAAACAGTTCACGTTAAAAATAATTCACGTTAACGAGGTTCCACTGTAATATGAAATTTGCACTCTAAATTAAATTTGAAGCTATAAAAAAATCTAAATAATTAAAAAAAAAAATTACATTTTTAATGAATTAAGAAAAACTTGCTAGATACAGTGAATATTCAGTCTATTCTAATATCATTGATTCAGAAACATTGGTAGAGGGCATCAGTATGAGAGTCTGCTATACCAGGGGTGGCCAACTCGCGGCCCACTGCGTAGTTTCTTGCGGACCGTGAGGAGACTAACGATATTTAAAGTTTAACAACTTTGGTGAACGGATCAAAAATTAATAAATACGTTCTGACTTTTCGAAGTGAAAATACCTTTCAATGATTATGGTAGCTAAAGAACTGTTGTAATGAAATATTATTAGATCCATTATTCATTCTTTTTATTATAGTTTTAATTTATAGTCATAATTTTTTCACGATTCTATTGCTAATTTATGAATGAAAATAATTTAAATTAATGTATTCTGCTCCAAATTTTCACCTTGCCCTTCCCCGAGAAACGTACATACATGAATCATATACTCACAAACATATATGCACATATGCATATGTACAGTCATAAAATAATAATAATAATAATAGACTAATTTCACAGTAAATTATCTTTGAAAGCAGCAGCTGATGCCTAACGATTGGTAATTAGTTTTTAATTCAATTGCTAAATTTTGTTTAGGGTGTCATCTACATATTAAAACTTGCACAAACTTCTTCTTTTTTTTTTTTACCCGAGAAGTAACACCCATTTTTGACTACATATTCGAATTTCGGAAGTCAAGGCGGTTCGGAAAAAAATATAGTTTATATTCCTTATATCAAGTTTTCATAGAGTTACAAGCAAAAATTGATCAGGGGTAAATCTCTATATTTAAAAAAATTAAATTAAGATATCGCAAAGAAAAGTATTATTCTATTCAGATAATAATAGGAAAAGAAGTATAACAATTTTAAATATAAAATAAAGTAAAGTAATGCTAATTAAGAAATGATGTGTACGTCTAAACTTACTTGAATAACTATTTTAAATAATGCGCAAGCAAAGTAATATATGACGCAAATTATAACTACGAGAAATAAAATTTGAAATATCACTATAATTCGAAAAATAAGGATAGGAATGAACGGTAAATTTAGAAACCCATATTTTTGGTGATGCCCATTCTATTCGTGCACAAATTAATCTAGGTCATAACTCATAATTTTTTTTAAGTATGAAATTACTTATAATTTTCATAATTCAAAAAATGTTTTTTATTCAAAAATATGAATGGAACATATTTAAGTTACTTCATTCTAACGTAAAGAAAAAAAAAAAAAAAATGAAATTTCAATATATTCATTTTTTGGGAAGACACGAATTAATGTTTATTACATTTATTTACCATTAGCATCTCCGTATTTTAACAAATTATGTGAAAAACTGAGAGAAACATATAAACTATACCATTTTCTGGGTGAATTTGATCCAAATAATCCAAAAATCTTGTCGAAATTGGGGATTTACCTTTGAAAAAAATGAAGTTGGTGCCAGTTTTAATATGTAGACACCCCCTTAAGCAAAATCTAACTAAACCGTTCTAAACTAGGCCTTATTACTAATCGATTGGCACCAGCCGCATGTCTCTACACTGCTTTACGGCAAAATTAGTCGGGAAAGAAGGGGGGGGGGGGATATTTATGACTGTACATACGGTGCGGCCCATGAATAAAATATATTTCCAATGCGGCTCACCAAGTGTTTTGGGTTGGACAGACCTGTACCTTCATCGTAAGCCCAAGTTAATGTTATTCTATGGAAATTTTTGTTTAATTATAACTCATTAACTAATTCATATTTTTAAATTCTGTTTTCATATCTAGAAAATTCACAACTGTTAAATTGATCTGTCGGTTTTTTTAAAAAATATTTTTTTAATTTAATTTATTGCTATTATTGTTATTATTATTTATTTATTTATGTTTTTCATTTCTTATTATTAGTTCACACTCTCTCTATATATATCTTGTACAAATCTTACAATCGATTTTTAACTAACTTCCCGACTAGCTAGAAATTTGAAACTTTGAGGATTGCTCAGAACACGGGGACAACACAATACTTCGAAGTCCGCTTTTCGAATTTTTTATTAATTTTCTTATAATTAATTAAAATATGAAAATAATAACATTCTAATAGCGTTAATATAGCCATTAAAATATTAGCTATAATTTAATTGTTGAAAAAAAAAAAAAAAATTACGAGTTCATTTTCTTTTGACATAAAAATAAATACATTTAATTAAACGTGAATATTAAAAAACTGTAAAAGGTTAAATTATGCATTTCACAAAAATTGACATCGTTGTCACTCTAAAAATTTTATGCACATTGATAAGAGCTCTATGATTCATCAGAAAGTTTAAAACATGGTATATATATATATATATATATATATATATTTAATCTTATAATTATTTTTCGTTCATTTCGCAAGCGCGCTTTTTATTTCCTAATTCAAAATTATATATATATATATATATAAAAAATCGATAGTGTTTGCAAGTAGGAATTGACTTTAAAATTTTTTCTTTTATATTACTTGTTTTATTTTACTTTATTTATTTATTTATTATTATTATTATTATTTTGAGCTGTAAATTACGAAATTTCACCATGTGAAATTTTGCATTTGACAGCTTCAAAATGAAATATTAAAAATTTAAAATAATAGTTTTTAAAATACTACAGTCAATTTAACAGTTGTGAGTTTTCTGAATGTGATAACAGAATTTAAAAATATGAATTAGTTAATGAGTTATAATTAAACAAAATTTCCCATTGAATAACATTGGCTTGGGCTTCCGGCAACGGTAAGGTCCCTTAACTAAATTCTCCAATGATTGGTTTGTTTCTATATCACTAAGTTAGGTAGTTTACTGTAAAAAAATAAGTAAATAAATAAAAATACAGGTTTGATTTTTTTTTCTTTATTTCTTTCTGGATTTTCCTACTTTGTAGAAATTGCGTAATTAGCTGTGTCGTTTTAAAATGTATAAAAAAGAGAGAGAGAGAGAGAGAGAGAGAGAGGGAGAGAGATATCCTTAATGATGTATATGGGAATAGCGTTAACGAGTCTTTTAGACTGAAGATATATATCTTTAGTAAACTCTTATAAAAAGTTGAAAAACTGTTTGCTTTGGTTACGGAGCAAATTTTCGATCCGATTTCCCTACCTATATATATATATATATATATATATATATATATATAATATAAATTTTACTTATTATTTCTCATTAAAAAGAAAAAGAAACGAAAAAGAAAATATAAAAATTAGTATAATTTTTCCCCTTAGGGAAAGAAAAGGAGAGAGATAGAGAGAGAAATAAATTTCTGACTCTTTCACGTCAAAAATTTGGTCAATTTACAAAATAGGAAATGAACTCCAGTAAAAACAGAACTTCATAAAAACTCATATTATGACAGCAATCTGTGTTATGAGTCACACCGGCTTCCCTTGAGCTGTTTAGCTTTATCGTCTGGAATGCATCAACATGTCAGTGACACAAATAAATAGAGGAGTATAAGATTGCAATTGTAAGATCAAATAGATCGAGGGGGTTAAAGAGAAGGCTAAGAACATTGCTGCACTAATACTTTCAAGTGCATAGTCTCTATACATTTTTTTTTTATTATTATTTATAAGCTTTTTCTGGTTATAAAATATCGAATTTTTACTACAAACGATAATATAAGGATATTGATTTGAAAGCAGGAATGAAACCAAGATGGAGAAAATTATCATAAAATTAGTTAAAGCATTGGGGTTTAAAAAAAAAAAAAAAAAAAAAAAAAAATCAGAAATTGCAGTTTGGAAATATAGATTAAAGGTTAAAGATAAACTAGATTAAGAGATGGCATCCGGGAAAGAAATCTAATTCTTCTCAAAATAAAAATGAATCTATCCCAATTATATTATAATTCTTTTATGCTATTTATTGAATAATTAATACCTTCGCAATGTTCCTGTATCCAGGTGTATTTAATTAAACATTTTTCCATTTCTCCAAAAGAATATATTTTCCGTCCTAACAACATGTAGAGTAAAGTTAGTGAGTAAAGATAAAGTGCTGCGATCAAAAGATATGAATCGTAAACTCTTCGTATTTTCAGAGCTATTATTGTTTGTATAATATTATTATTTTATAAAATTTTGCAAATATTTTTCTAGGTTTTTCTTGGCCGCAAAACTCGCAAATTTTATTTGAAATCTAAGTAAAATTCAACTTGAATTGAACAAAATAAGTTTTGTAAATCGAAGTTAGACAAAACAGATTTTATAGGCTTGCAATCCCAAAATATAAATTGAAAAAAATTAATTCTGTAATTTTAATGTAGTTATTGAAAAATAATCTACAATCCTTAACTTTAATATGAAATTTTAACTTGGTGTTCAAAATAAGGTTATTGAACCTTATCAAAGACTTTTTAAAGTATCTGCTTTCTGGTCCATTGTTTATTTTATAAAGGATAATGTAAAGCCGTACATTGGTAGGTCACAAGGTAGCAATCGTAAGGACATGAGTATGTTTAAATTTGTCTTCGGAAAACTTATTTTATGAAATTAATACTGTCGCAGGGCCATTTTGTTATTAAAATGCCATCAACAATCATTAACAGCATCATGAAAGATCATTTTTTAACTTATATGCAAGGCTATGCTCTCACATTACCTTGATGGTCGATTAAAATTTGTTTTATAAAGAAGCCTGTTTTGGGTCATTTGTCTTCCTCTGTTATCTAAAACTTACCGTGTATGTGTTTTAAATATCTACGATTTCAGAGTTTAAAATGTCGATGTGATTATTTCATAAGAATTATAAAATAATTCAGAACTTAGAATTAAAGTCTAATTAAAAATAAGCCAGAAATTGAAATCATTTGCCGTTTATATATTATCCAAAATTTTCAAGTGTCAATTTTCAATTACATTTATTATTTTCACTTACACTTCAGCAGTTTACTCTTAGAACACGTTATACAAAATTATTTTAAACGATATGTCTACTAATATGTGCATAAAGAGGAAAGCAAAATTGAAAATGCAAAAACGTAAATTTATTGTTGTGATAATTGCCAAAATGTAACCACTACCATGCACTGTTAAAAATTTCAACAGAAAACTCTCTATAATCTATTATCTTAAGTCTTACATAAAATTACAGAGAAAATCAAACGGAGATGTTAAAAAACTTATTTTATACATTCACTTTTAACTAATATTAATTTAATTAATTATTGGTGTGAATATATTTCGAACTTGGAATGCTTTTTCTTAATCATAAACAGTAATTTTTAATTTTAATTAAATAATTAAATAATAAAATTAGGTAAAAATAGAGAATAAAGATTGAGAATCTCGATTATTCACTTTCAACTAAGAATTACTGTAAATTTACAGAGACTCTGGATAAATATTTACATTAAATTTACAGAAATTTTTAACAGTGTGTAGCACAGTTATATATAGATAATACATTACTTAATAGATGGTATGATATATATGATACATTTCAGACTTTAAAAAAATAAAAAAAATAAATAAATAAATAAATAAATAAAAACAATAACGTGTCATTTTCGAACTTTCCAGTAGGCAGATAAATTATTTTAACCCGTTAGAAGTCGCTATAGTTGGTCGATTTGCCGCCCATCCTTCAGTGTTGCCAGATTTTTTTATTCAGTAGCCAACAAAAATTTTTAGAAGTGGCATTGCATATACAAAAAACGCAAATAAAATCGAAGAAAAGTCGATCACATCACTTCTTAAAATTATTGGTGACAGTTAAATAAAAAGTGCGCAATCTATAATAGGTGGCGCTGTCTATAGCGACTACTAACGGGTTAAAATAAAATTTTAGTTTGAAAAATCACTGTTTCTTATAAAGGGATTTAGAATCTTAACAGCCATAATATTTAGATATATATATATTCATAAAACATTTTTCTCCGAAAGTTTAATTGTACAAGTTAATTTGTTTTAAAATAAATAAATAAATAAATAAAAATGATAATTACAAAATAAATATAACATAATAAATAATTAACTATTTTGTACTTCTATAACCTATGTCTCCTTAAAAGTTGCTTATATCTTAGCCTCAGAAAGGTCTTTTCCAAGGCTAGTCCTTTCTGTGGTCTATGGATATCCTATATATACTGTTCCTATATACCTATGAAAAGAAATATGCTAAATCAATGCAGGTTGATGTAACATCTTCTTAAATTTTGAAAATACACATTACTTTTTACATTTTAAATATTTTCATTAAGTTATTCTTTTTGAATGCCAAAATTCCAATCTTTATTTTAATGACTTTTAAATATTTATTCTGATTCCTTTAATAAAATGCCATCAGACAATTGCAATCTAATGTAATCTAGTTGGAAAATTAATTATTGTGCATTATGTACGATTTCTTATTTTTTTTTTTTATTAAATTTCATCTCTCTGAATGTGAAAAAGTCTTTTTCTTGAATATCCGGGAAATATCTTTACTAGATTCTTAGAAAACATGTATGAAAAGCGATTTCAGAAATATCCTGTTATGAAAAGATTGAATCATTACATTCATTAAATACTCCGGCTCGGATTAGCTGATGTCATTTCCGTGACATTTTTCGAGTGTTGATTTAGAATTGAGAAGATGGAGAAATAAGAATTTCAAGCTTTGAGGATGTTCTCATATTTTTGATTTTCAACGGGTCGATAACGCAAATTTTTATGGAACATTCATAAAACATTTTTACTTTCTTCTATATTCATTGAAGAAAATATTCGATTCGTAAAATGTTTCGAGTTCCGGTTTTCGACGAATTAACATGTTTTGAGGGTCCTGAACAGGATTTGACCATTTTTAGAAAATGTTCTGACAGTCTTTGGTGTGTGACAAAGCTTTTCTGTCAGCTCTATAGCTAAAACTAATGTTTAGTATTCTATGCAAATTTATATGTAATTGCACTTGATATACATCCAAAATGAGTCAGCATAACTTTTCATAATATCTATCTTACATATCAAATTTGGGGCATTTAAATATGATAGAATCTAGGACATGGACCTTTTATAGAATTTTTTTTTTTTCTTATATAATATATAGTAGAAAAAGTATAATATTTTGTAATACGGTGGAATACATTTATTGAAAAAAAAGTTATGTTTAATGAATTTTAGACATCTAATATTTACAATGTTTATTCATTGTTTTCCATTTTCTACCGAATAATGGACCCAAACATCTTAAAATATCGATGTATTTTTCTTTATTATGTATCGTTGTGGCATTTTGAGTTTGCTGGAACAGTCATTATAGTGTGCTTAGAAATGGAAGATTTTTTTTTTTTCTTTTAGAACCAAAAAATCTCGAGAACTTAGTTGGTTTGAAATAATTCCGTGGAATTAAACAATGTATGTGTATTCCAAATCTTTCTTCACCATCTTAGGGAGGCTATCGACTATGGTCTACGCCCAATTTGTGCTGAAATGCTTTTACGAGGTCAAAATATGATAACGCGAGCCCAATCGACTTATGTAATGCATAGAGCGTCGTAAAATTGTCCGAATGCAATGTCATGGTCAAGGCAGACTTCTTCATGGAGTCAATTAAGTTCTGAGACAAGAATTAGTCATGGTGATTTCTGAATTCTAATTTATTTCTATCAATCAAATGTTTTTAAGCCGCTGGTTCTGAAACTGTTTTCCAGCTAAAATTTTGTTTATCCAATTGTAATATATAAACCGATCGAATATAAACTAATAGTTTTTTAAGAAGATTTAAAAATTACTTACAAATTTTAGTTCGGTATTGTTTTCAATTTACAACATGTTACTTATGTAGCATCTATATTATGAGAAGCATTGTTGATGTTTGTGCATGTAAGGGGATATTATAAAAAATCACTACAGAGATGGTGTTTGTAAGTAACAAGTAAAAAACTTTGAATAAATACCATAAAATGCAAGAACTCGCTACAATCGGGTCGAAAAAGAAACACGACTCGTCGTCAGGTGAACAGAGTAGGCACGAGTGCTGTAAACAAAGCGACCGCTTTGTTTGCAGCAATCGTGTCCAGTAAACATTTTAATGTTTGCGAATTTTTTAGATGTGAAAACGGAATTTTAAAAAATACATTAGGTAATGAGTAATTTATAAAACAAATTTCTCCATAGAATAATCGTAGATATAGTAATAAGACATAGATTGATCAACGAAAAGGAAAAAGTGATTCCTCTTTACTCGGGAAAAGTCGTTCTAATGGCTATCTTTTCCCGAGTAAATCACACACAGGAATACACATACACACGGATAATTTTGTAAATAAAATTTATGAATAATTTATTTACTAAAGGTAAATAAAAAACTCCAGATACAGTTTCAAATTCATTTTTCTTTTTCTTTTTTTTTTTTTTTTTTTCCCAATACCTTTTAATGGCTGATTCCAAAACTTTTTTTCGGCATCAAAAATTTGTGCTCGATAACATGGTGATGATAGATCTATATATATTACTATATCTATGAGAATAATATGGGATTAGACTTCTGGTCAAATTAGATGAAGTGTCCCTCTTATGGTCACGACATACTAACATTTTTTCATTACATATAGATAAAATTGCGAAAATAAATTTGTAGAGTATTTTCCATCGTAGAGTTAAAATATTTTGCTATTAATAGTATTATGAATTTCATTTACGTGAATTGTGAGATTTTTCAGATTGAATCTTCATTTTAAAACTCTTTTAAACAAAGTTGTGAAATGTTTATTTTATAACTTCGATTAGTCTGTTTGTCCGCGCTGTAACTCGCGTAAATACTCATAAAATTCAATGAAACTGATATGTGTTATTCAATGGGATGTTCCCTGTTAAAAATAGGATAAATACTACTATCGGTACAGGGACACCCGAAAGAATTCCAAAACGTTGCGTTTTATGAGAGATATTTTTATGAATCATATTTCAATACCTTTACTTTGCACAAATCATAATGAAATTGACATTTATTATTCATATGCACAAAAGAAAGAAAAAAAAAAGTTTTCTATAGAATATAGTATGCTTTGCATTAAGATTTTGCTTGTTGATTAAGATTATCAGGGCTACACAAAAATGTTCAGATATATTAAAGACTATAATTGAAAATTGCTGGAATTGTATTTTCGTTTTTATTAAGCCTTTTCAAAACTTTCTAACGATATGTTAAGAGTTATTGTAATTTGAATTATTCTATCTGTCTGTTTTTCTATCCGTTTATCTGTCTGTCCGTCTATAGCATCCGGAAATAAGGAATTTTCAGAATTTCTACAAAATCATGTATGTTATTCAAGTTTACTATGGCATGCTCTTTATTTAAAATAGTATAAATATCACAACTGGTTTTGTACGAGGACACCCCAAAAATGCCAATGCATTACGTTTTATGAGAGGAATTTGTATAAATCCGATTTAAATAATTATGTACTGCACAAAACATAATGAAATTGACATTTTGTTCAGATACTAAAAAATATTTTTATAGAATATAATATGTTCAACGTTAACATTTATTAGGCAACACTAAAATATTCCGATACATTAAGGGCTGCAAATGGAAATTGCTGGAAATGCATTTACGTTAACGTTAAACGTTTTTAATACTGATCAAGAATATTTAAGAAAAAGTGGCTGTGAATTCAACTAGACTACCTGTCTCTGCCTGTCTTTCTATCCTTCTGTCTGTCCATTCTGTGATGACGTAGGAAAAGTACATTTATGGTTAAACGATGCAACGAATACGTATACGATTGGAAAGTGTTAATAATCTGTTCGAACAGCATTATTTTTCGTACTTGTTTTTTTCCTTTGAGTTCTAATCGTATTATAGAGTGGCAGAAATTATACTGAAAGTTTTAACGCTTTTTTTTTTTTTTTTTAACGAAATTTCATTGGGGCGGGTCGTACCAAATTCGGATAAAATTTTCGGAATATTCTTTCACAAAATAGTTATAATTTACTTCTTTAGAATATAGGTTAAAAAAAAAAAAAAAAAAAGAGTATTTTTTTTCTATATTTCTTTACTATGAAACAATTAAATTCTTAAAATAGTTAAATAATGAACAAAAAATAATTTTATAAATTAGTTGATTTCTCTGAATGTTTTCTTTTATACAATAAAATTTACAAGTTGTGCATTTGTGTGTTATTTTAAGTACCATCAGACAGAATAGGCGAAGTTTGTAACCTCTCACTTTTCAGTAATGAGTTTGTTGACTTGTTGAAACTTGACAAAGATGAACATAAATTTGGAATAACTTATTATAGTTTTAAAATTTCCAGTACGATCAATTTTAATCATTTTTTTTTTTTTTTTTTTTTTTTTTTTTGTTGGTCTGTAAGTAAATTCGGATGACATTAAGTATTTCTGGCTTGCTGAATTCAAATATGCGCTCATACTTTCTGCTATTTTTATTTTATTTAACAACTTACATAACTTTTGCTAAAGGATCTATCTCTGGGATACATCTAAGCAAAAAATTCGGGCCATTCAACTAACGGTCCACTCCTTTCATAAAATTACACTGTACTCCACAAAAAAATATTCCTTTCTAAAAATTCTGTTTTTTTTTTTTTTTTTTTTTTTTTAACATTTTTCAAAAAATTTTGTTTTGTGCATGTGATCCCGTTATGAAATTTTCCCACGCACCTTGTCGTTTTCAGTATTACATCCATTTACTGCATGCACTGTTAAAAATTTCTGAAATTTAATGTAAATATTTATCCAGAGTCTCTGTAAATTTACAGTAATTCTTAGTTAAAAGTAAATAATCGAGATTCTTAATCTTTATTCTGTATTTTTACGTAATTTTATTATTTAATTTTTTAATTAAAATTAAAAATGACTGTTTCTACTTTAGAAAAAGCATTCCAAGTCCGAAATATATTCTCACCAATAATTAATTAAATTAATATTAGTTATTAAAATGAATGTATAAAATAAGTTTTTTAACATCTCCGTTTATTTTTAACACGCTTTTATTAGCTTCACCTGTATGTATGTTTGTATGTATAATGTATGTTTGTAACCGCTCTGGGAGCAAACAAAAAATCTACATTGTAAAAAAAGACTTTCCCTACGTGAACGCTGTAGCTGTGAGGTAAAGCATCGGCTACGAACCTACAGGTCTAGCGTTCGAGCCCAGTCAGGGGAGATTTTTAAAAAATAGTTTTTGTTCAATTCTAAATTATTTTAATTAAAGATTTAAATATATGTAAATATTATGGTGTGTCACTCACACGATTTTCTCTTACCCTGCATTTTAATACTAAGATAGATATTTTGTGCTTTTTAGTTCACATTTCTATAAAAGCGTGTTCTTTAATTTTTTAAAACTATAATATTATTCTCTGTAATTTTGCGTAAGACTTAATATAATAGATTACACAGGGTTTTCTGTTGAAATTTTTAACAGTATGTACTTGGTCCAATGAAAAATTATTAGCATAATATTATATACAAATCTTGATATTAAATGCAAAATATGATGATTTTTAAAATAAAAGATTTTATTCGATACGTTTCTTCCCTCACAAAAATAAATAGAAATTTCACGAAAATGAGCTCCAAAAATAAATATTTGGATTTGGAATGAAATTCACCGAGATATATGTTGTCACATTCTAATCTATTCATTATTTTTTATTGCCAATAATCATTATAAATTATCGATTATTATGAAATATTGTTATTCTTGATTATTATTATTATTATTATTATTATTATTATAAGAAATGGCAATATTCTCCATAAAAAAAAGCACCTTTTAATGAAAACCAGCCATTTAGTTATGAAATCAAAGAAGAAAAATTTTGAAATTTATTGAAAATTGCATGTATAAATAACATAAAAAACAACAATTTAAATCCTATTCTTGCTTGAAATCTAATTAATTATAAATTAATTTTAAAAAATTTCAAATATATTATTTTTAATTTAAACTTGTATTTAAAAAAGAAAGAATCTGTTTTTGTTTGGTGTATTGGCAACGCTGCGAATAGATAAATATGTTTCTGTAATTTAATTGCTTTAAAATATTGTTAATTGTTATTTTTATATTTACAAGATTCATATATTTGTAATCCAATGTTTATTTACAGGCAATTGATCTAAGTCTGTGGATGTATCTGCGAAAATCCCTCTTAATGTAACAGTAAGTTTATTTGATTTTTTTTTTTTTTTTTCTCTTAAATAGTTATCTTCAAAAATTTTAAATAAATAATTTCTGAGATTTTATTCTATGTAGAATGTTCTTAACCTTTTGCAGATCAATGTTCCCAATTGGGGACATCAAATTAAAAATTCATAAAAAATTAAATTTCATCAATATTGATGTAAAAAAATTAGCATATATAAATTTAAGATGGCTTGATTTTTTTTTTTTTTTTTTTTTTTTTTTTTAATAGAAGCCACATTTTTATCATAAAAGGGAAAACATACACACAGAAATTTATAAAAATGACTGCATAAAAACTACTGCATAGAATTTCAATCAAAATTATATGTAGTTGAAACTTGAAATAAATTAGAGTCTACCAATTTTCGACAAAAATCATCTAACAGGTAGCGTTGCCTTGCCATCCAGCTTTTTCTAAATTTTTAACATGGCGATATAGGACTTAATTTCGTATAAATATTCATGAAGAGAAATATTCTTTATGAAACTAAAAAGAATTATTTATAATAGTGATGATCGATTGGGGGGAAAAATTATATGTGGGGGCATCGCTTCCTTCCCTCTCACCTAATTTTCAAAATATGTCACAAGAAGAGTAAAATTGTCTTTCTCTGGATATTTAGTGTTATACTTCTGTAATGAGATAGTCTGAATTCATCATGGAAGATAAGTTTAATAAATAATCATTTTAATAAATTATTTGTACTGAGTGAATTTGTAGAGGAAAATACAGAAGAAAGTCATGTGGTAACCATAACATACTAGTTTTTTTTTTTTTTTTCCCCGGAAATTCAAATAAATAATGCCTTTAAACTGAAGCATTTTAAGGTAATGTACATACAAAAATAATTAACTATATTCCTGTATCTGAATTTGGCTTGCAAAAGGTTAAAAAAAAAGAAAGAAAGAAAGAAAGAAAGAAAGTAGGTTATCTGGTACATACCACGAGAGCAAATTAACATTGCTATTTAATCTGGCGAAAAACTCTCTTAATCCACAATATGCTTGCAAACTTCCTTGTTACCTTAATCTACCGTCATGTTTTTAAATGGTGTCTAGTTCAAACTCCCTTATATTAGAAAAAATAAAATACATGATATTAAAATATGAAACTCACTTACATTGCACTTTTTTTTTTCATTAAGTACAGATAAAATTTTCTGTATTTTTAAATTATTATTATTATTATTAAGTGAGCGCGTTTTTGAAACATCTTAATCCATCCCAGCTATTTATCGAATTCGGTCGAGATCTTCAAAACCCTGAACCGTACGCGTAAATATCAATTTTTATTACTTTTCAATAATAATATAGTTCTTATTATAGCTTTAGTATATATATATATAGGGATTTAAATTAGCCTTTTGATGCATTTGGCTATTAAAAAACTGAAAATTTTTACATCGAACAATTTTTTGAATAATAAATTAATAATGATGATGATAATAATAAGGCATTTGAATTTTGAATACTTATAAACATTGTTGCTAGCCATTTGCCAAGTTTTATAGCAATATTTTGCAAAATTTTTAATTTCAGAAATCTCTTAACAAAAAAAAAAAAAAAAAAAAAAAAAAAAAAGAGAGAGAGAGAGAGAGAGAAGAGTATTTTTGTTTTGCAAGTAATAGATGAAAAATTCTGTACAAAACAGAATTTTATTTTGTACGTGTTGTAATTAAAATTACACATTTAGATATATATATAGATACATAAATGATTTTTCATTTAAGCATATAGCTATTTATGTATAAGTATTTTTTGTGGTAGAATAATGGAAAGTAATTATTAATCTGTATGTAAATATTTTGATAAAAAAAGTTGTTTGCTTTTAAATAAGAATAAGATAAATTTATAAGTGCTGCTTGTAAAATTGAAGGAGAAGGAAAAAAATGAGATAGGGATCTCTTAGACTAACTGGCTGCCCAGTGACATTATAGAACAAAGATGGAAAGAGGATAGTTTATAGGACTCATAAAACTTGAATGGAGCATCGCAAAAACAACTCCAGGCTAGGGAACTATAGGCCACCCGCACGCCGCACACACACACACACACTCTCTCCAGCCCCCGACTTAAGAAGAGCATTTTTTTTAGAAATGCAAATACGGCTGGCTTCTGGGTCAACTTTTCGGCGAGACAGTGATGGAATCTCCCGGTGGTGCAATCTCCCGGTGGTTCTCCAGATATCCTGCTTCCTCCCGCATCAACTGTCCTTGAATTTTAATCTCAAAATATGAAAAATATGAGCAACCCGAAGAGACCAAAACACCTATGATTCATCTCTGGAAAGAATCTATCGAATGGAGCATCCAAGTGTATTCCTATTCCAGGATCTCGAAGTGCCCTAGAATTGTTAAATAGAAGTCCTCTATGATTTGCTTGAGAGTTAATATAAAGAGGAAAGATGTAGAAATATTCCACTGCCGTTTACGATGGAGTAACCTCTATAATGCTCATCTGGGTGAGTCAAAATTTTATAGTCTAAAAAAAAAGAGAAAATATTTAATTGTGTATCTATCCCCATTTTTTCTATTATTCAATCATGTCTGAGTACTACCTAAAGTAGTGTTGAATAAAATTAAACTTGAATTGAATAAAATATTAGTTTTGTATAAGAGACCAAAATATTTAATAAAATGCATTATTAATGAAATTCTTTGTCTATCTATTAATTAAGGAATTATTTATTTTGGAAAATTTATTTTAATTTGAATTTATCTCCTTAATAAATAGATAAGTTTTATGACCCATTAAAAATATTTAAAGAACTTGGGTGTAATTTAGATGAAGAGAACGCAATGTACTATACAGTTTGGAGAATGCCTTAGATTAACAATTTCTCTCCAACAGTACGACAGGATATTTTTTAGTCTGTTCTTTCATATAAAGGCATGCGGTAACTGTGTTCCGTTCCTTAACAACGGTTACTGTATCCATTTCTTAAAATTTCTTTGGCACAACTTTAGTATAGAAATCCCTTGGCGACTTTAAAATTTTTGTTACCATTTTGGCGATGAATTAAGATGGCTATCACAATTGCTTAAGGAAGGAGCTTGGCGAGAAGCGTCCAGGATCCCCGTGGCCAAATTCCAAATTTAGTTAAGAAGTGTCCTATAATGGTTCTTCATTTCTTTAACACGATTTTTTTCCAATTTTGTTTTAAATATCTATATATATATATATTTAACTTGATGCGAAAGGGAAAAAAAAATGAAAAAGATTTTTTACTTGGTCTAAATATACAAAAGCGTAAGACATAAATATATAAAATAAAATAAATAACCGGTTTTTTACCTTAATATATGAAGTTGCGTTTCTCATCAACAATTGCTATATTCTTTTCGTAAAATATCATTTGCGGGCTTTATTTCAATTTCAATTTAATATATATATATACATATATGTATTTTTTAACTTGTTGGGAGTAGGAAAAACATTTTGACATATTCAAGGTGAAAAAAAGCAAATCATGACGACGGGAAATGTCTGACAGAAAACGATAGTTGTGTTGTACTAATAAAAATAATAAATAAATAAATAAATAAGTTTTCATGACAATTTTAGTTTCTAAGTTTATTTTTAAATGTAATTCATCCCCCATCCCACTCCGTAAAGTGTTCTGCAAAAAAGAAAAGGTGAAGAGCCTTATAAATTTATGTTACTACTCGTAAAAAAAATATTATCTCTTGATCTGCGTGAAATTTGGAAATTTCAGCTTTAAAAACACTGGTTTCTTTTTCATCAATTGAACAACGTTCTAGTAATGCTAAAGAAATAAGTATAAAGGGAAACTTTTTTTTTTTTTTTTTTTAACTATGCAATCGTTGCTTTTAATGTACGATTGTACAGCGATATCGCAAGCAATTTAATTTCCTCATGTCTTAGAAATCCTGATTTAACTAAATACGTTCTTGCAAATTATTTTTCAGATCGCGTTTCAACACATATCAATTTTGAGGTACTGACCTTTCAGATATGTCTGGCTATCAAAAAACTAGACAGAAGCGATTTTGAAATGGTAAAGCTTACATGTCGCCGCGACAACAAAATTTCTCAAAAATTGCACCATATTTTGTTACATATAGCAGCTCATATAACATTTTGTAATTATTCAAATAGCATGTAACGAAGTGTATTGATTGGCAAGTGGCAGGCTTTCAAGAATAAAATTAGATATCGCGAGAATATAGAATAAAAAGAGATAATAATTGAATAAGTATCAAATTGGTTGTCGATTATGGTCTAATTACTTCGCTTCGCCGTGTTTTTTATAGTCCATTTGCATAATTGTACTTTATGTATTTGAAAAATAACTTAAAAAATGTTAGTCTCCGAATATTTGTATTTAAAACAAATAATAAAAATCTAAACGAAACAGAAACATTGTTTACTATAGATATTTACATTTCCAAAGATTTTACATTTTTTAAAATTATCACTATTTTGTTTTTTACGCAAACGATTATTGAAAAATAAAAGAAGAAAGGGAGAAAAACAAATTTAAAGTTCTGTCCTAAACAGAACTCAAGTTTGAGCGAGATATTTTTGCAATAATAATAATAGTAAAATATGAGGTTAATTAAAAGAAAAAAAATCTGTCACAGGCAGAATTTAATTTAGTACGACAAGATTGTTTAGCGTATTTTGTATATCGGTTTTGGGAATAGTTTCAGTCTTCCTTTTAAATTATAAAGGTGCTTTCTTTAGCACCGGTTACTATAATACTAATTTAGATAAAAATTCAAGTGATTGTATCTCCACTCCCCTCTCTTTTTAAATAGAAATTTATATTAGTAAAATATTATATTTACTTTTTTCAGCTCCAAATAGAAAATAAACCAAAGGAATTAAATTCATCTTATTATTATTATTATTATTTATTTATTTATTTATTTATTTAACTGTAAAAGAACGCGTGAAAAATAGTTTACTCCGTGATTTTTAATAAGATTGTCTACAAAAAGCTTCAGTTAATGAAAATAACGCCAGAAGTGATATTCATGATGCATATAAGAAAAATGACAAATTCAAACTTTTTTATTTATTTATTTATTTATTTAGTACGACAGGTTGTAGTGTTTCTTTCATTATGAGATTTTGCATTGTCACCGTTTGTAATATTCCATCCTGAATTTTATGTCAGAAAAGAAAGACAGAAAAAAAAAAAAAAAAAACCCGAACGTGCATAGATACAGACATATATATATTTATACATATATTTTTTTTAATGGAAAGACACTCTAATGGCTGTCTTTCCCCGAGTACATACATACAGAAATACGCACGGATAATTTAGCAAATAAAGATGAATGGAAAACTCCAGATACAGTTTCAAATTCTTTTTTTTTTACCATATCTGTTAATTTAGTTAATATTTAAAGTTAAACTTTTTTTATATACTAAAACTAATGTTCTTTGTCTGGGCCGCTGCTAACTGTATTTAAAATAATTTTGAAAATTCTATATTACGTTACTAAATAATATAAAATCTTAAAAAATATCAATTTTTAAAAAAAGTATTCCATTAAAAATCAAAACAGTATTTAAACCATAATAATAACAAAGAAACTGATTATAAAAATTATATTTTTCATAATTTAGTCAAATATAATTTAACATATCCCATTTCTTTTCATATATTTATTAGAACAATTAAAAGCCACGCAATATTTCAACATTCTGAAAAGTCATCAACATTCTATTCTATTACTATTTCCGAGTTTTATACTCACCATAATCTCTAATGACAGATGGAAAAAAAAATCGGCATCAAATGTCCTTGCGCGTTAATATGGGGATGGTAGATCTATAGGAATTGCTATATCTATGACTGTAGTTCATATAGTCACGTGACTTTTATGAGTGACCTTTGCCACACAAAAAGATTGCCATTGTCTTGTCCACTGTTGTAATCATCAGACCTATAACCTATTATAAAAGTGGAGAGGACAATGGCAACCTTCTTCAGTGGCAAAGATAACTCATAAAAAAGTCACGTGACTGTTGAACTACAGGAAGCCAAACTGGCCAATATTTAAATTTTCTCGCCATGCTCTAAACTCTGCTTTTTCTTAAGCAGATGATATTTCCCCTTTTTCTTTGAAAGTTCCTTTTAAAATTTTTATTTCACTTTAAAAGTTAGATCGTTTTGAATTTAAAAATAATTTTATAGTAAGAAATAGTAATTAGATGTACTTTATAAAAGCCCTAGACGTTATGTAAAATAAGGATTTTATTTCACAGGTAAGATTCTTTTTAATATTTTATCATTTCGTTCTTTTTAAGTAATTATTTTTATAAAATGTTTATTTTGCTATAGTTAATTCTCTAAATGGAATTAGTTTAAATACATTATACCTTATATGATTTCAAAAATGTTCATGATTATTTTTGAGAGTTAAAGCGAGTATAGACAAATCGAAGTTACAAACACTTTTGAATTTTGTTGGAAAGTGTTAATAATAAAAATAAGGTAAAAATAAATTTCAGCAGCTGTAGTGTTTTACGCAAGTTTTGCTTGCAGTATCTTTTAATAATAATAACAATAATAACATTTATGTTCAGAACAAAAAATCGCCAATAACGCGATAAATGCCAATAAAGATAACATTTTTTCAGCAGTCACGTGTTTCATCTTTGCCACCTTTACTTATATTCTCGTAATAATAGAATGCTCCGTTCACACTCCGTTCACTAGGTCTATGGTTGTAATAGGTTTATAGTATTTACTATGATTTTAGAAGGATATGATGCCATTAGTTAACTAGAAAATTTATTTCAAAATATTTATAATTAACATTTTAAAAATTACTGAAAATAAAGTTGAATTTTCTAAAATAAAGATCACAATTTCTAATAAATTAAAATAAATGGAAAAGGTCGGAAAAGTCTTGAATTTAATATAAGAAATTGAAATTTCTGAAAGTAAACAAACTTTGTGATATAAATATGACTATTAAAAAATTATTAAAATTATTAAAACTATGTATCGAAAGATCCTATTATTTATGAGCCAAAAATAAATAAATAAGTAAATATCTTTCTTTTTATGTCGGAAAAAATTAACGTGCAAACATTTTTTTAAAAGTAATTAAAATAAAATTGAGAAAAACCGAGCTAAAGAAATGGAAAAGATTCAGTGTAGAACACCTTGGCGAAATACGAAATTTGGCACCGAAGTAGCTCGTCCGTGTTTTGTCTGGATGGTTACTTACGCTGCGATAGCCATTTTAATCCATCTCTAAAATGACAACAAAAATTTAAAAGCCGCCAAATGGCTCCTATACTAATGATATACCAAAGAAATTTGAAGAAATAAATATTGTTAGTGATGTTGGGGAATGAAACACAGTTACTGCATGCCTTTATATGGAAGAATAGATTAAAATAAGTTCTGTCGTACTAAAATAAATTCTGTTTACAAAGAATGTATACAGAATATCTTTCTTTCTTTCCTTCTTTTAATCTAATTCTTTAACGGTTTGAATTTTTTTCAGAAATGAATATTTAACTTTGTTTTTTACTACTTATCAGTCTAATAGTTAAGAGGGAACAATACCTAATCCCGCGGACAGCCGTGGCCAATGTTATTCTATGGGAAAATTTGTTTCGACAATTACACATTACCTAATGTATAGTTTTAAATTCTGTTTTCGCAGTCAGAAAATTCATAACCGTTAAATGAGTACTCATTTTTGAAAAATTAATTTTTTTTTTAATTTTTACATTTTAATTTTGAGTTCAAAAATGCGATTTTTCACAAAATGCATTTTTCTCATTTTCTAGTCGCAAAATGAAATACTAAAATTTTAAAAAATCAATTTTTGGAAAACAAGTACTAATTTAACGCTTATGAATTTTCTAAATGTGAAAACAGAATTGAAAAATATTCATTAGGCAATGAGTAATTATGTAAACAAATTTTCCCATAGAATAACATGGGCCAAGGCTGCCGGCGAGATTAGGTATTGTCCGCTCTTTACAGTCGATACACACTAAGGGATAAAAAAAAGTTAACAAATAAATAAATAAACTTAAATATATTGTTGATTGTAACACAAAATTTTCTAGCTCGTTTGTGATTCTGACTTATAATAATATAATTTTCCAATCAGCATATTATCAATTTATGTCTGTTTTAAGAAAAGTATTAAAATATTTCTCTTTTTGCTAAGATTCCTTAGAAAAGTAAAGGAATAAAATATTTTCTCTGAATGAAACTTTGAAATTTTATAATTTCAATAAATATTTTTAGAATATTACATTATTATAACAGTTAGAATCAAAAGTTTAAATGTTTATGTGTATTTTAAGAATATGATTTAAAGATAACCCACCCGCCCAAATATATAATATTATATAGATAGATAATATTGAACTACATTAGCGCCACCTACTTTGAATCTGATTGGTTTAAAAAATAAAATAACAATAAAATAACAATAAACAAAATTTTTGTGCAAAGCGAAGAAAAGTTTCGAGTATACTCGAAGAGAAAATAGTTTTCAGGAAGTTCTAGAGGTTTTTTTTTTCTTTTTTTTTTTTAGTCTATCTATCTATCTATATTTATCTCTCTCTCTCTATATATATATATACGTATATACAATTTTTGCCGCTAAGAATTTCTCCTCGCTAGAACATGAAGCCTCAACTTATTCGTTGATTATTTTTCCTCCATTTTTTTTTTAACTTTCTCTTACCCATAAGGTAGAGAAAGTATTGTTTTTGGGTCAAATTTGCGAATGCGAGATTTTGTTATATTTACACGTTTTGAGGTAACCTGAATACGAAAATCATGTTTTTAGCAAATGGTGTGTCTGTATGTCTGTGTGTGTGTCTGCGTGTGTGTCTGTCTGTTATCAGCATATCTCAAAAACAAATTATGCCAGAAAGTTCAAACTTGGTATTCTAAATGTGTATCATATAGGGATGCTACAGTAAGCTTTTCGTTAAGATCAAGCAAATGGTTCGTGTACAGGGACAATCAAGAGAATTCTAATACATTACGTCTATGGGGGAAATTGCAGGTAAGTAGAGTTTAACGTCTATAGACTGCACTAAACCAAATGAAACGAATATATATTTTTTGTAATAGAGATAGTTAACTGGGAAAAAAAATTGCGTATGTAAGAGCCTAGCCTCCCCACTTGGGGGGGGAAGTCCCCCCTCGAGGAGAGTAAATTTTCATGATGGGTATCTTTCAAGAGAGCTCGCCAATACCTTTAAAACAAATGGTTGAACCATCGATCTGCGATAATTTAAAACAAAGTTATAGATTCATAAAATATAATTTTTTTAAATAATAATTTTAATAAATTATTTTTTTTAAAACAGAATTATATTTTAATATCCGAATTAAATTCTATATAAATGTAGGTACATTAATGAAACGGGGGGGGGGGGTTGAGGGGGGCGGTACCCCTCTCACACAGAACTAATTATCATATAAAACTCTTCTTACCCATAAGGTAGAGAAAATATTGTTTTGGGGTCAAATTTTCGAACGCGAGTTTTTGTTATATCTACATGTTCTGAGGACCCCTGAATATGAAAATCATGTTTTTACCAAATGGTCTGTGTGTATGTCAGTGTGTCCGGGTGTGTGTCTGTCTGTGATCAGCATATCTCAAAAACAAATTATGGCAGAAAGTTCAAACTTGGTATTCTAAATGTGTATCATATAAGGATGCTACACTAAACTTTTCGTTAAGATGAAGCAAATGGTTCGTGTACAGGGACACTCAAAAGTATTCAAATACATTACGTCTATTGGGAAATCGCAGGTAAGTAGAGTTTAACATCTATACACTGCACTAAACCAAATGAAACGAATATATATTTTTTGTAATAGAGATAGTCAACAGGGGAAAAATGTGTATGTAGAAGCCTCGCCTCCCCCCCTGGGGGGAAGTCCCCCCCTCGAGGGGAGTAAATTTTCATGATGGGTATCTTTCAAAAGAGCTTGCCAATACCTATAAAACGAATGGTTGAACGATCGATCTGCGATAGTTTAAAACAAAGTTATCGATTTTTTTTTTTAATATTGAGATTAAAATGTACTGTTTTTGGATATTTGGTGTTATACTACTCCTCTAATATGGAAATCGTCTGCATTATCATAAAAGATAATTTTTTAAATAATAATTTTAATAAATTATTTTTAAAAAACAGAATTATTTTTTAATAACCGAATTGAATTCTATATAAATGTAGGTGCATTAATGAAACGTGGGGTTGAGGGGGGCGGAAGCCCCCCTCACTCAGAACTAATTATCATATAAAACTCTTCCGAGGCCTAATTTGCATTGTTTAACACAGGTTTACATAACAGTACTCGTTATCTTACCTCTTAATCTGCAACCTGTATTTATAGTATTAAATTTAGGGTAAGAGAAAGTCGTGTGAGTGACACACCAGATTATTTTTTTTCGCTAAGCCTATTTCTGTTATTTCATCCAAGATTTGAACTCAAATTTCTCTACTATATCTAACTGCAATAGTCTATTCCAAGGATAAGTCTCAAACTGCGCTATACAGTGGGACAGTCCGTCGGAAAATTTCTTCTGAACTTTAATTATTAAGGAGTGATTTTTGAGCCAGAATTA
Source organism: Salticus scenicus (assembly GCA_963930645.1). Classification (NCBI taxonomy): domain Eukaryota; kingdom Metazoa; phylum Arthropoda; class Arachnida; order Araneae; family Salticidae; genus Salticus; species Salticus scenicus. Next base: position 92,718,652 of record OZ005656.1, read on the forward strand.
TTTATTGAATCTTTATCCCTTTCCGGTGTCGGAAAGGGTTAGACGAATGAGAACATATACTCGAACAGTTTTTGTATGGAAAAATTCATATGTGTTCTTTTGTAAATGACAAAGAATTAAAAATGTGTTAATATCGTACTTGGACAATTTTAATGAAATATTTACAAATCTATATGAAAACATTATGAGAAAAAATTAAAATATTGAGGTGTCCATTTCGAATTTCGTGGAAAAATCGAATCGAATTTCTGAGTTTTCCCGTATTTATTGCAGCGGACATTATGAAACGCAAAGGATATGAAAATGAGGATTCTGTATCAAGAAAAAATTCTTTCGCAGTTTTACCACATGCTTAATACATGTTTTTGAAAAAAAAAAAAAAAAGAGAGAGATATCGATTGGATTAACATTACTTGTATTAAAGAGATTGATCTAACAAGAATTTCTTCTATTCAAATGAAATCATTTAAAGAAAGTGAGTAAATGTTAAAAACTCAAAATGTATATAAAGTAAATATGTATATGGTTGATATATTTCATGAATCAAAATAAAGATATTTAAATTAAAAAAAAAAAAAATTCTTGTTATTTTAATTCTTCTCTTTTTTTTTTTTTTTTTTCACATTCTAATGCAAATAAACCGTAGACAAGAGTAGGAAGCGATGGTACAAATACTAATTTTCCATATGGAATATATTGTATTGATACCTTTATTTTTCTTTTCAAAAACTGTCAATTTTAATATTTAACTGTAGGGATGTAACAGATTTAACAGATTGTGATTTTGCCGGGTATCCACTATCCGGAACTCTATGGCTTGCTGATTACAGATATGCGATACAGTGATGCCAGTTGATCGAAAATTATTTCCCCAAACAGGTCTTCAAATTTCCCCAAATCAGGGGTTTTTTTTCGAAAAAATCCCCAACTTGATTTTCACTAAAAAGGGAAAATAAAAATTTTTTCAAAAAAAAAAAAAAAAATATCAAGCAGATTTTTCTATGAGTTAAGCTCATATTTTTCCCCAAATGAAGGCAATTTTGAAAAAAATCCCCAAATAACAATAAAACTATTGAAAGTCTCTAGTCGTAGGGATAAATCATTACGTTGCCAACATTGACAAAAAGTTGAAGAACTCCCTAGATTTGTCCCCCAAAATTTTAGAATTCCCCAAAAAAGTCCCCCAAAACATTTGGTCCCCAAAACTGTTTCTAGAAGCCTCAAAAATCCCCTATTTTTAAGTGATCATATTGGCCGCTTTTCAGAGGAAAAATAAAATTATTCAAGTGCGGTTTTTTTCTGTCCCTTAATGTATATATAATGGTAAAACTGCATGTTGGTGGAAATTCTGACATATTCGATGTGAAATACAACAAATGATGACAATGCGAAGGGTCTGATTAAAAGAAATAGTTCTGTTGTATTTAAAAAAAAAAAAAAAAAAAAAAAAAAAAGGACGACTATTTTTTCTGTCTTAAAGAAGTAGTTTTTATGTCTTAATAAAATTTGTTGCAGAATGTTAAAATTTCTACAAATAGACTGAATAATGGTAGATAGAAAATAGAAAGGACAGAACTTCTTAAAAATGCTTTAAAAAATTAAGGCATAGCGCGTTTCGAAAGACTGGATCTTTCTTCATCAAGCACGCGAGCAAATCAGTTTTACCGCTGTAAAAAGAGGAGTCAATGCAGTGGTAGAACATGTACTAAATCAACTCAGTATGCCACACTTTGAGCTTGTTTTCTAAAAATTGATTGCCTTAAAAAAAAAAAAAAATAATAATAATAATTGATTGTTAGTGTTTAAATTAGAATATCTGTAAATATAATGTGTTAAGGAAATTAATAATAATAATAATAATAATAATAAAGAAATTAAGAAAAAAAAAAAAAAAGGAATGAAGTTTAAATGTGTGTCTATGTAGACTGCTGGGTAGAAAAAACGCTCGAAATTTGAAATTTATCACCCATTTTCTTTCTTTATAACATTCACAGAATAATAAAATCAAACATTCGATTATAAAAATATTTAAAAGTGTTATGCGTTTGCGTTAAAAATTGGGTTTGAGAACATTTTTATTAAAACAATTTTTTTGTATGTTGTAGCCGCTTGGTGGGCCGGTCGGTAGGGCGCTGCCATCTGGATCCCCAAATCCCGGAGCGGGCATGAATGTTTATGGTGTCATATGAATTGAAAAGTTTAATTTGGTTGCAAAATGGATTGTAATGAATTTTATTTTTAATTTTCACGTTCTTTTATATTCACAGAGAAAATAATTGGATTAATTTAATGGATGTTCCTTTTTAGTATTTGTGGTAGTAATCTTTTTTTTTTTAGTATTTTTAAAAGATGTCGTGCTGTTTCAATATTGTATACAAGTATTTTAGCTGCTGTAATTCAAAACTAAGAAACGAAATTTCAAAATACTTCATATTCCGTTTAGTTTATCCTGGACATAAATTGCGCTATATATCGCCTACAGATGACATTTCGATACCCTTACTCTTCACGGTATGCATGCAAGTTATAAATTTATGGGAAGAAATCGTACAAAATATAATAATATAGATTATTATGAAAAATTATGCTAATTCATTTACTGTTTATATTGTTCATAGATAGCGCTATTTTCTCTTACCTATATATGCTAGAAAAAATATTGCTTTTTTAGCAAAATTTTCGAAATTGAGTTTTTACCAGTTTTACATGTTTTCAGGTTCCATGTAACCTTCCATTGGAGGGGGGGGGGGTTCTAAAAAGTCCTAATCCCTGTTTAAGCGATTTTCGGAGACAGCGAGGGGAAACTCTGAACGGCTACACTGACAAACGCGCCCTGGTTTTAAACCCAGGCAAGACACTTCCCGTCTACGAGATAAAAGAGCAGAAGCATTCGCATACTAATGGGGCCCATGAAATGTTAATATACTTTTAAAATTTCGTTAATTATTTATAAAGGTTTTCAAACCTAAATTAAATTATAGTGCATCAATGTAATGTGCCCAAAATACTATTTGTGTTTGCCTGTTTATAATTAAGAAATGTTGCTCATGTTGGAAATACGGCCAATAGTCTTCTCGAACGATCTAGGACTGGTTGGGTTACTATCTGTTGACAGTCTTTCCAAACGGCTATGCCGTCGAGCGTGACCTGGGTTTGAACTCGGCACCTCCTTTCAACCAGCTTTAGAGAGCTGAACCTCTCAGCCACTGTTGGAGCCCTGAAGAAGGAAATTATGTTCCTGTATCTTTCTATTCTGACGTAATTAAAATAAAGTATAAAATTTTTACTAGAAATCTAAACTTTCCACAATCGAATCTGAAGTTATTAGCAAACAATGAATTTAGGAAAAGAAAAGCCATTCATCAAAACTTTTTCATGTTACTCCTTTCTCATGTTTATTGACTTTGTATGTCAATTTCAACATGTCTTCCTCTACATATTTAATCTAATGTTCTTAAAGGAGAAAAAGAAAAAGAAAGAGAAATCTGGCTCGAAATACTGACTGTGCATCTATTATTGACTCTCGGGAGGAAATGAGCACGAAAATGCTAGTACTCTCTCTAATCGTTAGGCTGGTGTGATGTGTGCTCACGTGCGCAGCAGTACCACGGAACGACCTCAAACACAGCGATGACTCATCGGCTTGCTTCTATTTTTGATTGAAGCCCCGTTTTAGGGAAAAGTGCAGGTAAAGGAAAAAGGCGTCCCGACAGACTGTTTGGGTGCAAGAAATGGTAGGTAAAAAGGGTTGTGTTCTTTTTTAATCATTTATTTTCTTTATTCGCCGCTTTAAAATAAGCTTGGTGTTACATAATTTTGTTTATAAGATGTTATGAATTACCGTTGCTTACTTGATTCTCTTTTCGTTGCTGTTTTTTGACATTTCTTAAATTGTATTTACAGAATTTATTTTTTTTAATTCTATTTTTAAATTTACTTTTTTATTTATTTGATTCTTCTATTTATAGATTCTTCATGCGATATTTGTTAAATTTCAAATTTTAATTCTAAAGGCTTAAAATAGAAATTCGTTCATTTATTCGTTCACATAATAGTAAAATATATTTGAATAAATTATGTATATATATATATATATATATATTTGATTGCGAGTTGATAATGTTATTATATATATATATATATATATATATACTGAGTCTTAAATTTTTTTTGTAATTACAGATATATATATATATATATATATATATATGCAGTTAATGATTTAAAAGAATTTTAACATTTTATTAGAACTGAAGAGTCTAGGATGCGAGCATTATTCATTCATTATTTTCTCTCTCCCTCTCTCTTTTTATTTTAATACTAAATCATTAATTCTAAGCTTAGAATTTTGAGTATTCTTCGACGCATATAATTTTAGCGTTAGATACAATGAAAATTAGTAAATTATATTTTAAAACTGACTTATTAAAATGAAATAACAATACATAATAATAAGGAGAGAAATTTTGTTTTAGAAAAACAAAACATTAAACGTAGGACCGCGAAGTTTATTTTTATAATAATCTCCGAGGACTATTTTAAAAGACTATTATAAAAAAGATTATTTTTATAGACCATTATAAAAAGACTATTTTTATAACAGTCTTTTTTGCTTCTCCTTAAGTAATAACAAAAACGACAAAAGTATTTGCACACATTCTCTTTACATTGCGTTCCAAAATTATAAAAATTCTTTTTAAAAGTAAAGATTGTGAAATATAAGTATACATATAATAAAATAAAATAAAATAAAATAAAATAAAATAAAAACTCTTGTGAAGAGTATTGATCGTTGTTTTAGTTTAACAAAATACTATGTATAAAGATTAGAATTTACGCACTAAAAAAAAAAATTCCAGAAAGTTCTCATTGCTGCCTAACAGAAATGTTGACGAAGAATTCACATGGAAGAAAGTTGTCGTTTTACATAAATTCAATTTTCAATGCTCTTATTAGTTCCCCATCATACTATAAGTATGGGGAACTTAGGTAATCGTGAAAATTTTCGACCTCGGTTTTTTTTCTTTTCTACACGTTTTCAGGTGTGAGGAACCCGAAAATGACAAAATTTGTATGGTGTCTGTCTGTAGGGTGTCTGTTAGTGGGTTAGTGTGTTAGTCCATTAGTTTGTTAGTCTGTGTACACGATATCTCAAGAACAAATTGTCGCAGAGAGGTCAGATCAGTTTTAAAATATTACTTTCGACACTGGCAAGAACTCTATTCATTTGCAACATTCGAATTAAAAAACTTCGTAAGTTATTAGAAATTTACGATTTTCTTAACATGGTAAAATAGGACAAAAATTCACTTAAACGTACATTAAATTGAAACTTTTTACTGTAAAAATGTCAGACCAGTTTTAAAATATCAGTTTTGATGCCGCGATGAACATCAATAACTATAAATATGCTACTTTGAAAATTTCGCAAGTTATTGGAAATTTACGAATTTCTTAACATGGCAGTATAGGGCAAAATTTCACATAAACGTCAATTTTGAGAGATACTTTCATCGTAAAGATGTCAGACTTCTTTTGAAATATTATTTAGGACACTGGCATGAATATTAATGACTATGAATTTTCCAATATAAAGATTTCGTAAGTTATTGGAAATTTACGAATTTCTTAACGTGGCAGAATAGAGAAAATTTCACGTAAACGTCAATCTTGAGGGATATTTTCATCGTAAAGATGTCAGACCACTTTCGAAATATTATTTAGGATATCATAGACTATGATTTTTCCAATTTAAAAAATTCGTAAGTTATTTGGAATTTACGATTTACTTAACATGTCAGAATAAGGCAAAATTGAGCATAAACTTCCATTTTGAGGATCCTAAATACATTAGACAACTTCAAAATTACGTTTATGATATTTGTTCGAGCATGATTGAATACAAATATTCTAATAGGAAAATTTCGTAAATTATTCATAATTTATGATTTTATCAACATAGCGAAATTGTAAATTTTTCATATATAAATATGAATTTTGAGGATTATTGCATTGGAAATAGTAGCATGAAAACTAAACAACGGAATTGACCCCGATGAAATAAATTAATAGATTAGAATAAGATAAATATATGGAAGTGAACGATGGATAGCCTATTAGGCGGGGATTTCATTCTGTCACTGTATCAAGCTTTGGTCAAATTCATTTCTTTTAACATGATTATAATATGTCTCGCACTAGAAATTTCTGAGAACATAAATATGATGGGGAACTGAGCAGAGTCCACCTATGCCAACTAGTTTTTTAAAATAATTTTTCACTTTGCGTTTTTTATTTATTAGGTCGACAGGGCATTTTATTTCCTTCAGACAGTCGCTCCTTTCTGTAGTCGCCTCCTTTTACTTTTCACTTTGAATGAATGTGCAAACTTTTTTTTTTTTTTTTTTTTAATAAAATATATAAAGCTGAAAGTTTATTATATATCTGTCCGGATTATAAGATTTTATTAAAAATTGATACACTTATTAATAAGGACAAAATGTAGTAACGCTGTATATTTTATTGCAATTTGATAATTGATTAAAAAAATATTAAGTAAAAACCCCATTTTAACTTTAAAATTATTTAAAAGAGAAAAACGAATTGATATACCAAAAATAAATAAGTGTATACATTTCTCTTTATGTCAAAGAAACAAAAAAAAAAAAAAAAAAAAAAAGAACATGCAAACTTTTTTTTTTAAATACAGTTCCCGCCGCTTATTAAAATCACATTCGTTCTAAGCCAAAGTGGGTTTATTAAGCGGATGATTTTTATATCCGGCGAACGTTCCTGCACTCAAGGAAAAGGTATTCCTTCCCTGAATTTAGAAAGAAATTTCAAAAGGTAACGAATAATAGAATTAGTAAACAATATTAATTAATTTTTGATAGATATTTAATTAATTGTTCCTTCGACGTAAGTAAATTAAACGCATTCCAAATTTCTATGCGCTTTCCTTCAAAGTAAATCATCATTATTTTATTTTATTAAAAGTTCACGCTTTTCTTATAAATTTAAAATATTTCCGTTTGAACCTCTTAATTTATGGCTATTTCAAAATAAGAACTAGAAATTGCCTTTTAATAATTAAAGATTAATATATATATGTATGTATGTATGTATCATTTGCAAATCAAATCAAATTTGTAACTTATTACTGCGTTTTGAAGAATACGTTCCTTGAAATTGTTAGGGAGATAAGTTATGGGGCATGTTTCATGTGTAACTATGCTGCAAGTGTAAAATTTTCGACAATGAGTGATAACGGGTACTTTAATTTCTTTTTTATTAAAAAAATAAAAAATTACAATGTAAAGGATTTTTTTTTTTTTTAATGTGCATAAATGATAATTTTGGCTGCTGAGGATATTTTTTTGAGTTTATTAACCGGCGATGCTGATTTTATTAAGCGGCTGTTCCAACAATAGTTTGTATTGATTTGATTCCGGTCCTGGCAATTCGATCAGATTAAGCGGCTGATTTTATTAACCAGTGATTTTATTAAGCGGCGGTTACTGTAGTTCAAATATAATTGAGAAAAATCGTACTAAAGAAATAGAACGGCTTCAGTATAGAATCTATTTGCGAAATTTGAAATTTGGCACCGAGTTAGATCGGACATTTCTCGCTAAGGTCTTTACTTACTAAATTGTGATAATCATTTTAATTCATCTCCGGAATAATAATAAAAATTTAAAAACCACCAAAGGGCTCCAAAGCTAAAACTATATCAAAGAAATAATAAATAAATAAATTTTAATAATAATAAATAGGTTTTTTAATAATATGTGCAATGTGTAAAAACTTTTACATATTCCAAAATCGTTTGTTAACTAGTTGGATTAACAATTATCAGAATGAACAGGTCAGGTTGGTGTATTTGTTACAATTTTGTGGTATATGACCACCTGTCACGTCCGTGAGGTAAATACTTAGCTAAAATAGTATTACTGATAAGTGAGAAATTCACCCTTGATTTTATGTAAAAACGCATTTCCGATTTTGATATTCAAGACCATCACCATCCAAAAATCGGATGGCTTCTGAATATTTGTTGGTAATATATTCTGAATAAGTATTTATGATGGCTACTGAATATTTGTTGGCTAAATCTTCTGGATATAACCAATAAATATTTGAAATTTGCCGCAGAAATAGCTCGGTCGTTTCTCGCTAAGATGTTTACTTACGCAATTGCGATACCCATTTTAATTCATCGCCAAAATGACAACAAAAATATAAAAAATTCCATGGGACTTCTATGCTAAAGCTATACCAAAGTAATTTTAAGAAATGAATATAGTAACCGATGCCAGGGAGTGAAATACAGTTACTCATGCTTTTACGAGGAAGAATAGATTAAAATAAGGCCTGTAGTACTAAATTAAATTCTGATGACTTCTATGCTAAAACTATACCAAAGTAATTTTTAGAACTGAATATAGTAACCGATGCCGGGGAGTGAAATACAGTTACTGCATGCTTTTACGAGGAAGAATAGATTAAAATAAGGCCTGTCGTACTAAATTAAATTCTGCTTACAAAGAATGTAATCAGAATTTTACTTTTATATATATTTTTTTATTTATATATTTATTTTATAAATGACAAAATCCAGAAATATGAAACGAAGGTAATCCAGAAATGTCTCTTTTGTACATATACTGAATCTCCTAGTTTCTGGAAGTTCACATGAAAGAAAGTTGTCATTTAACAAAAATTTTCTTATCAGTACTTCTAAGTTTATATATTCTTTTTAATAATTTCACACTTTGTGTTTTTTATTAATTTTACACATGACACATGTATTTATTTTTATATATTACGAAATCCAGAAATTTGAAACGAAAAGCAACCAGAAAATTGAATAAAAAAGAATCCAGAAATTTCTTTTTTGTACATCACAATGATTTTCCGAGTTCTCCAGATATTCACATAAAAGAAAGTTATTAATTCACAAAAATAAATAAATAAATAAAATAAACAATCTTCAACATTCTTACGATTTTACATTCTTTTTAAATAATTTCTCACTCTTCGTTTTTTTATCTTTAAATAAGACAAAATCCAGAAATTTGAAACGAAGATATTAAAATGTTTCTTTTGTACCTAAAAATGAGTCCCCGAAATCCAGGAAGAAAGTTATGAAATCACAAAAATTTAATTACACACACACACACACACATATGTATTATATATATGAAATAATTTCCCACTTTCTGTTTTAATATTTATTGTCATACAAGACGAAATCCAAAAATTTGAAACGAAGGTAACCTAGATATTTCTCTTTGGGTATTCACAGTGCACATAGAAGAAACACTGAATGCATAAATTTTTCTTGAAATAAAAAAATATGCTGTCAGTAAAGGAGAAAATGAGAATAAACTATATTGTAAAAAATGTTTTAAAATGTTTTATGTTAAATTAAAAAAAAAAAAAAAATTCTAAAATGTTTATCGAGAGTCTCTGTAAATTTTCAATAGTTTTCAGTTAAAAGGAAATAGTCTAGATTCGCAAACATTATTCTGTATTTTTTTTTTAAATTATTTTATTTCGCAATAAAAATTTAAAATGAATACTTAAAAAATAAAATAAATAAAAATAAAAATAAAAAATAAATAAAAATAAAAATAATCTGTAGTATATGATGTTAAGTGTTGAAAATGTAGTACAACTAAAAAAAATTTCGACAGTTTTGCAAATTTCAGGGTGGGGGGATGTTACCACCCCCATGGCTACGGCGTTCTATTAAAACAGATTTTAATATATCCGTTTATTTTTCACAATTTTATAAAATACTTTAAGATAAATGTTTTCATGTAGTTTTTCTGTTGCAATTTTTAACAGCGTGCGTAAAAAAAAAAGTAAACCTTATTTATTTTTTGTTATTTCTTTAAAAAGCCCGAATAACAGGCTAGTAAATACAGTACTTATTATTTTAAAAATAGAACTAGTAATCATAATTGAAGACTCAATAACTATAATAGAGTAAAAAGCCGTTTATACGCTTTTCACCTTTTACATTCATACGTCTTTTCAGTGAAGTCCATTAATTCTTATTCATTTTAATGTAAAAGGTTTTCGTTTATACGCAGCTCTGTATCGGTTATACGTGTCTTTTACATTTTTCTAAAATTTGCAAAATTTCTCGATCGGTCTATATTTTTCCGTTCTAATATAAATTTTGATGAGAATGTGAACTGTGATATAGATATCATAACTTCGGAATTATTCATATATAATCGTTGAACTAATTGCAGACAAATTTTCTGACGATAATTTAAACAATGATGATCATGTAGAATGTAAAGAAGTTATTCCATCTTCCAATAAATACGTAATGAACTTCCTTGAAAAACTTTGAACTTATTTCATATGTCAAAACACAAGTGAAAAACGTTTAATGAAAACTCATTTTAATTCACAATGCAATTATTAACACTCACAGACGCGCCAGGCGAATATTAAAGATCTTTTAATGTAATTAAATAACTACCTGTGTGCAGGGCCCGACTATGCTTTTTGAAGACCCGGGGCACTGATGCTATTTGGAGGCCCCCTTACCCTGCTCTAAATAGCTCGCCAAAAGGACCCATTCTCAAAAACAAAAATAAATAAATCAAAATAGTGCATTTTTAAAAATTTTCCTTCAAATACCTTCTATTTCCTCATTTTTTAGCAACCTATAACAAAATCATCAGTTTTATGTTCAAGATAAATGAAAAACTGAAGCACATTGATCAGCCAATGTTTAGGAAATTAGTCACAAAATTTAATAATTGTTTAAGCTATAATAAAATATTGAAAGAAAAATGTAATCAATTTTTGTTTTTAATAGACATATAATGAAAAAACAATTATACTATTACTTCTCAATTTTTGGAAATGAGGCCCCCTAAATTTGGAGGCCCTGGGCCAGTGCCCCGTGTGCCCGTGCTGTAATATGGCCCTGCCTGTGTGGATATAAATTGTAAAATACTTATCATTAAAAATATACAATATTTATAATTAGTACTGAAGATCTGTTTGTTAATTTTTCAAGATATGTAATACAATACTCAAGGTATAAGGTATATAATTAATAATCAACTCTTACATAAATGGTATAATTTTCTTCACTTTTTATAATAAATATATTTTTAATTTAACCTTTTTCCTTTATTATTATCTTTAAATATAAGTACAACTATAAAATAATATACTAGATATTATTTTTAAAAACTTTATTAATTAGTATTTTCAAATGAATTGTTTCAATGCCATTAAATTTGTAGTAATACAAGTTTCGTTTTTTTTTTTTTTTTTTTTTTTTTTTTTAAGTTTCGTTTATACGTCTCTTCATTTATACGTCTTTTTTTAAGTCAGTCCCTTGAAACCTTGAAAGATGCATAAACGGTATTTTACTGTAATATGCAACAGATAGCTGGTTTGTATTTATATGCATGAAATGTAATAATAATTAGCTACATTATATCTCAAACACTTTTTTTGTTATTTATCTCGCTGGTGTTAAATTTTATTGTTATTGAGATCATCATTTGAATAAAGTATGGTTGACGATAATTTGCTTTTCAAATGCCCAGTTTTTATTTTTGATCCAATTGTTCTTTTTCATTACGAAACGATATTGAAATTTTATTTTATGGTAAAAAGAAGAAAATGAAAACAATAGCGAAAAAAAAACCGATCCCGTCTCGAAATCTTTGTTTTTGTATGTTTCGCTTGCACTTGGAATATCAGAATGCTAGATAGTTAAATAAACGTAACTTTAGATGAGCACACAATAGTGACTGAGTTGAAGAAACCGTCGTATTTACTTACCGAAGGATTTGCAAATTTCAAGGTCTTGTTTGTGTTGTATGGTTATTTGAAAAGACGTGACTCATTTGAGAACTGTTTATTTTGTTACGTGAATAGTTAATTTACCACGGACTAATGATTCCAAAATTCGGCTCTGTAGATTTTTTAGGTCCTGTTGCAAGCTCTATGAAAATAATACTTATGATACTAATACTATTACTACTATTAACACTACGCTTAAAAAAAAAAAAAAAATCGAGCTCTGATACCATTCTTGCTGATTCTAATTTAAAATGACCTCCTGAATCCGAATATGACTCCCATTTTGCCCAGTCACCCACCATTTGCTCGGGACACTATTCCCTCCCCCAATTTTTATCCCTCTTCGGTAATTTTATTTCCATGGATTTGATTTGGAGAATGAAAAAGAAAATTTAACACTTAAAACAATATATATATACATATATAATGTTTAATAAATAACATTAATAATAGATTTAAAAATATATAAGAAATGTAATGCATGCATAATTTAAGTGGCAAATCCCCCGCCCCCTAAATTTTATGCTCAATTTTGCCTTATTCTGCCATTTTAAGTAAATCGTAAATTCCAAATAACTTACCAATTTTTTAAATTGGAAAAATCATAGTCTATGATATTCATGCCAGTATCCAAAATAATATTTAAAAAGTGGTTTGACATCTTTACGATGAATCCTTCAAGATTAACGTTTATGTGAAATTTTGCTATATTCTGTCATGTTAAGAAATTCGTAATTTTCCAATAACTTACGAAATTTTTATATTGGAAAAATCATAGTCATTAATATTCATGCCAGTGTTCTAAATAATATTTCAAAAGTAGTCTGACATCTTTACAATGAAAATATCTCTAAAAATTGACGTTTATGTGAAATTTTGCCCAATACTGCCACGTTAAGAAATTCGTAAATTTCCAATAACTTGCGAAATTTTCAAAGTAGCATATTTATAGTTACTGATGTTCATTCCGGCATTAAAACTGATATTTTAAAACTGCTCTGACATTTTTACAGTAACAAGTTTCCATTTAATGCACGTTTAAGGGAAATTTTGTCCTATTCTCCCATGTTAAGAAAATCGTAAATTTCTAATAACTTACTAAGTTTTTTAATTCGAATGTTGAAAATGAATAGGGTTCTTGCCAGTATCGAAAGTAATATTTTAAAACTGATCTGACCATTCTGCGATCATTTGTTCGTAGGATATCGTGTTAAAAGACTAACAAACTAACGGACTAACACACTAACGGACTGACACACTAACAGACACCCTACAGACAGACACCACACAAATTTTGTTATTTTCGGATTCCTCACACCTGAAAACGTATAAAAAAGTGAAAAAACCGAGGTCGAAATTTTTCACGATTACCTAAGTTCTCCATACCTATAGTATGATGGGGAACTAAAAAATGCGCATGCAGATTTAACAACTTTATGATAATATTATAATATTTTCAGACACAAAAGATTGCGTGTACAAAGTTAAAAATTTCATAAAAATAAAAATACTCGTTATATATATATATATATATATATATATGTGTAGAAAATAAAATATTAAAAATGTGAAAAATCAATTTTTAGAGCACAAGTACTAATTTATCAGTTGTGAATTTTCTGAATGTGAAAACAGAATTTAAATAAAATCTTTTTGTAAAAAAATAGAACCGACTCCAAAAAGCAACTACTATTCAAACAACTAAAAAAAAAAAAAAAAAAAAAAAAGGTACAAAATGAAACTGTAAATTGCGCCTAAAAGTATCAAATAATTTCCTTCGCCAAACAACCTATAACACTACAATTAATCATAACTTTTGAAGTCGGCGCAAAATTAAATAAAATTTAATTAGTTTTCAAAGGTTTGTTTTTAGAACGGTAGCAAGAAATGCTGCTGTCTCGAATGATCCATTTTCATGTTTCCTTTATTATTTTATCACTGTATACAATTGATCCATTAGTAGCATCTACATAGAACAGTGAACATTCGTCACAATGCGGTATTTATGTTTCTACGAAGTTAGAGTTTCCTTTGCAAATTTGGTATAACTTTGATAACTATCATGTAAAATGTGTATTTTGAATAGGATTTGAGTTTTGTATTGAATAAAGGTATCAATTTTTATTTAATTTTGCGCCGACTTCAAAAGTTATGATTAATTGTAGTGTTATAGGTTGTTTGGCGAAGGAAATTATTTGATACTTTTAGGCGCAATTTACAGTTTCATTTTGTACCTTTTTTTTTTTTTTTTTTTTTTTTAGTTGTTTGAATAGTAGTTGCTTTTTGGAGTCGGTTCTATTTTTTTACAAAAAGATTTTATTTTTCTCTTTTCAGTGAAAATTTATTCATATAGCAGAACATCAGAAGACGTTCGACGGCAGTTTCACAAATCACAACTTCCAAGAAAAGGTACATAACTCAAACAATGGATTATGTCACTGAAAAATACATGAAATGCACCCAGTGTGAACAAAGAAGTTACATCCCCATCTACAAAGTTATCCACTCGAGAGACAGTTATGCCAGTTTATTCTGGACAATCTATTTTTAAGTTGATTTTTCTCAAATGCTGCATATTTTAGTTGTGTCACTTTTCTTAACTTTATCGGATATGAGCAAAAAACTATCTATTGAACGAACATACGTTAAATTAAAATGTCTTTAGAAATGTAAAGAACAGATACGCACGCTGTATTCGTAACCAAAAATTCTGTTAGGCATATACATTGAACTTTACAGTGAATATGTGTCACCCGCTGCGCTGGAAATTGCGAAGCGTATAGTTCAAAAAAAGAGCAAAACATGCATTGCAGCTGACGGACAGAAGTTTCAACATCGATACTTATATACTGTTTTTACCAGTGTAGCTGCATGCGTTCAACAGTTAGAGTGAGAACTGACTTTTGTGAGTTTCCTATAATTTGTTTATATCTTAATGAAATCGTAATGAAACCTTTTTCATTCCAAGATCATTACGACAACAAAAAAAGTTTTAAAATTAAATCATCTCTTACGAAGTTATAAGCTAACAAATTTCAACAACAACAACAACAATGAGAAACATGGTTTATATTGAGAATTTCTTCCTTTATGAAGTCGGTTTGAAACGTCTATGCGTTAATTGATGTGACAGCTTATAATAACCATACTTTGAATTCTACATAGCATAAATGTCACCCGCTACGCTATAACATATGCAATGTCGTTCAAGTGTGCACAAAATAGGAAATTGTGAACAAACAAATGCACGTTTTAAGCGTTCTGTTTTTAGCATTAATGTCTAAAATATCTTTTTGTACTAAATCGATGATGCTCTGCAATTTTATAATTCACTTTTTCCCCTGTCTTGAACCGTTTCCGATATAGGAGCGCTAACTCCACCATTTTCCGCCAGGAGGCGCTGTAGGCGGTTGAACCGCATTGCACATATCCACTTTATTGTAGCTACATACCATTTTTATGACTATAACTGCAGCTGCTCAGCAGTTAAAAGAGTTGGGACTGACTTTTTTGGGCACCCTGTATTTTCTTTTGATCGTAAAGATATTACAATGGGAACTATTTCAGACCAAGACCTTTACAATAAAACAAAAAGTATCAAAATTGGATCATCCGTTCAGAAGTTATGAGCTAACAAACAAAAACAAAAAATCATACGCTTTGTATTGAGAACCTCCTCCTTTTTGAAGTCGGTTAATTAGAGCATCTCTTACGAAGTTATAAGCTTACAAACACTAACAACAACACATAGCTCGAATTAAGAACACCTTCCTATCTGAAGTTGGTTGAAAACGACTTTGCGCTAATCGATGTGACCGCTTACAGTACCAGTACTTTGAACCACAGAGTATGCGTGTCATCCGCTACGCTGCAAAGTGTGCATCGTAGTTCAAGTGTGCATAGTGTAAGAAATTGCGAACAAACAAATGCACGTTTTTAGCATTGTGTTTTTAGCATCAATGTCTAAACTATCTTTTCGTACTAAATCGATGATGCTCTTCAATTTTATAATTCACTTTTTCCCCTGTCTCGAACCGTTTCCGAGATAGGAACGCTAGCATGAATGTCTGTACTCTTCAATTTTGTAATTCCCTTTTTTCTCTAGAACCGTTTTCGAGATAGGAACACTAACTCCTCTATTTCCAACCAGGTGGCGCTGCAAGCGGTGTAACCTTGTACTGCATGGCCAATTTGCTATACTTGCATACCATTTATATCACTATAGCTGAAGCCGTTTAGCAGTTAAAAGAGTTGGGACTGACTTTTTTAGGCACCCTGTATTTTCTTTAGCTCGTAAAGATATTACAATGGGACCTAAGTCAGACCAAGACCTTTTCAACAAAACAAAAAGTATCAAAATCGGAGTATCCGTTCAGAAGTTATGAGCTAACAAACATAAAAAAAACATACGGTTTGAATTGAGAACCTTCCTTCTTTTTTGAAGTCGGTTAAAAAGTACATTAGATAATGAGTAGTTGTGGGGAAAAAAAAAAAATTCCCTATAGAATAAAATGGGCTTTTAGTTGCCGGCGAGATTAGGTACTGTATGCTCTTAGTCATCTTCTCTTATTAAAAATAGGTTAAAAGCGTACGACAAATTTCATGTTTGCATATTAATACAAAGATAAAATGTTCATAGTTCTGGAAGTGTCATTTTTACAGATAAATATTAAAATATTTTTTAAATAGCTTATTCTCAAAATAAGTATTTTTCGGTATTCCATGTCTCAATTTTAGACTAAATTCTATTAAAAGAAAATAAAAATATAATAATTTTACATAAAAAGAAAAAGGAAATATAAACAAAATACTTCATTTCATTTTTACTTTCGCTTATGATTAAAGAAAAAATCTGGAGTGACTCCACTCGACTTTCCGATCATTGAGTAACTAACAGTTTTGTAGATAAAATAAAGAAAGAGGAGTTGCTAAACAAACAAAAAAGAGAAAACCATAACAGAGTGTTTGAGTATTTTTCTCCATATATCACACGAGGTTTTATTTAACGCTACTGAACTTTGAGCCCTTAGATCATAAGGATAAAGAATTTTTCGTTGTGTCCCTGTAAAAATCTATAAATGCTAGATTCACCAAAATGCTTATAGTTAGTGCAACAGTGATTTATAATATTCATACAAATTTTCAGCTCAATTGAATAAGGCGTTTAGATGCTATCGCTGGTCTCATAGGTCATAAAGATAAAGAATTTTTCTTTGTCTCCCTGTAAAAAAACTGTAAGTGCTAGATTCACCAAAATCTATACAGATTGAGTATCTGTGACCTATAATATGTGTATAAAGTTTTTGCTCAATTGAATAAGGCGTTTAGATGCTATCGCACTTTTAAAAATTTGGCAAAGAATTTTTCTTTGTGTCCCTGTAAAAAAACTATAAGTGCTAGATTCTCCAAAATCTATACAGATTGAGTATCTGTGACCTATAATATGTGTATAAAGTTTTTGCTCAATTGAATAAGGCGTTTAGATGCTATCGCACTTTTAAGATTTTGGTCCCTTGGCCATAATGATAAAGAATTTTTCTTTGTGTCCCTGTAAAAAAACTATAAGTGCTAGATTCACCAAAATCTATAGGGTTCGTACTATGGTGACTTACAATATACGTACCAACTTTCAGCTTATTCGAACAAAGCGTTTAGACGCTAGCGTGTTCACTCACAGACATACACACATACATACACACATATATACACACATACATACACACATACATACACACATACATACACACACACATACATACATCATCGTAAAAATAGTGAAAACGGACTCGTTGGACCTCGAAACGTATAGAAACATCAAAGTCTCGAATTCGGATTTTTGACATGATTACAATACTTTCCTCACTATAGTGTTCGGAAAGTAAAAATATGATTAAAGAAAAAAAATAAAAAAATAAAAATAAATAAATAAATAAAGATAGTTAAATTTTGAAAATGAGTTTGTACTATAATCCACATTTTAAGATTCTCTGATCAGAAAATCAGGTTTTTAGTGTTTGTTCTCTGTGTGTATCAAAAACAAAGATTAGCAGGAAGTCCATATTTTTTATATTCCAGACTTCTACCATCACATAGGATGTTTCCTGAAATTCTTTATGGAGGTCGAAGAAATAACACTGCGCTGCCAAAAAAAAAAAAAAAAAAATCGAGCCCTGATACTATTTTTGCTGATTCTTATGTAAAATAACCTCCTGAATCCGAATATGACACCCATTTTGCTCTATCACCCACCGTTTTTTAGGGACGCCCCCTATTTTTATCTCTTTTCGGTAATTTTATAGCTGTAAATTTGATTTGTTGGGAGGAAAATATTATTTTAATTGTTAAATATATTCTGAGGGGCTACAGAGTTGGAAAATTCAGAAATAAGAACGTTTGCAGCAAGGAGAAAATTTAAGAGGGGGGGGGGGGGAGGATTTGCCACTGAAATTATATATTACATTTATTATATTTTATTAATCATTTATTATTATTATTATTTATACATTATATATTTTTTGTTTATAAGTATTAAAATAATTCTTTTCCATATTCCAAATCAAATTCATGGCTATAAATTTACCGAACAGTGGTAAAAATTGGAGGAGGGGGTGGCATCTTGGGAAAACGGTAGGTGATTGGGCAAAATGGGGGTAATTTTCGGATTCAGGAGGTCATTTTACATAAAAATCAGTAAAAATGGTATCAGGGCTCGATTTTTTTTTTTTTTTTTTTGCAGCGCATTGTAGTTAGTCAACAAGGTCATAAAAAGAATTCAAATGTATTATATTAGCAGATGAAATTTCTCCTTTTATAATTTAACATTTTTAGGTTGCACTAAGCGTAAGGAACTTAACACATCTTTCACTTATATTAAACGAGTTAATCTCTGGATTTGTTATATATGTATACTATATATACATTTGAATTTTCAAACATTTCACATGAAAAAATGGAAGATTTAATTAAAAAATGAAATAAAAATCCAAATAATACAAACATACATTACTCAACACTTTATCGGAAGCATTAGTTAAATATTGTATGCAAAAGAAGGTGAATTTCTGTAGACAGACAGATAGATATAGATATCAATGCCCGATTCACCTTCACCTTTACAGAACAAAACCAGTCAAATAAGAATGAAATTTAATCCAAAAATTATTAGGAGGATAAATAAAATTTAAGAGAAAGTGACTACTTACTGACAGGAAAAAGAAAAATCATTTACACATACAAAAAATAACGTATGGGCGTAAGATACGTTGACATAATAAGTTTAAAATGTTTATTCGTTGAAAGTAAAAGATAAAGTATTGCAACTTAAAAAAAAAAAAAAAAAAAAAAAAGAAAAGAAAAGAAAAGAAAAGAAAAAATAATCAAAAATTCTGCCAAAGATAGAATTTAGTTTAGTACGGAGGACTATTAATACGGATGATTAATTTCATACTTTAGTTAACTTTAAAAAAAGTAATTATCGTGTCGAAAAACTGTTTGCACAACTGGATTCAGAAAAATCGCCCCTTTCATTTGGTACCGAAAGGACTGATATTTCGAATTCATTTTGGTGCTACACAAAACTGGTCTACAAAAAATCCAGGTATTGAAACTAATAGTCCTCCATCCTAATATTTGTTTTATATAAATTTAAAAAATATTAATAAAAAGTTTTGTAACTAATCAGTATAATGAAAAAACATATATTAAAAATAAAGATATTATTATTTATTTTTATAGTTTTATTAAAAATATTAATATTCTCAGTTACGATTTTATCTATTTATTTTTGCAAAAGAATAAGTTAAATTATTAAATACACCAACAAATCTTAAAGCGTTGATAAACTTCATCATGCATAGGGAATTTTTCTTTTAAAGAAATGATACTATATTTTTTATTTGATGAAAAATGATTGAAATATCATTTAACTATTCAAAATGTTTCAATTTCTATATCTTAAATTTTGATAGCAAATTTTATTGTACCCATGTTTATTTTCTCTCTCTCTCTCTCTCTCTTTCTTTATTTAAAAGAATCAACTTCAAATATTACAAACTAAATTTCATTAAACACGTGATGTTTTGATTGCAATACAATTCTTTGAGATTTTTCCTTATTGAGGTGCAAATCAATGTTGTGTTTATAATCTATTTGTACGAGGAAGTTCCAACTGCCATCGGTCATTGCATTGAAGGATTTTTTGGCATCCAGTCATAATGCTGTGGCATATCGCGGTCATTCATGAGTCATAGTTATGTCATTATGAACCAACCGAAATTAGATGTCTGTATATGAATAGAAATAGTCAACATGAGAATGTGTAACTGAAATTCTAGTCTTTTTTTTTTTTTTCTTCGTTCCTTTTCTTTTTCTTAACTATTGATTGATAGTTGCGCTTCACTGCAAAATGATTTCGTAACTTTTACTTTTTTTTATATCTATCTATCTATCTATCTATCTATATGTATATATATATATATATATATATATATATATATATATATATATATATATAATTTGAATAATTTAATTCCTTTACAACACTCAGCAAATGAAAGATAGATGAAAATACCAACAATGAAATTTGAATTGAGATGTATTACGTATAAAATTATTGTCACGATGATAATTTAATTGAATTACACTGAGTAGTAAAAATATGTTAAAGTACTTATCAGAAGAAAAATAACATACATAACACTTAAGCCTAACGATAAGATAATTTGCATAATCCATTAAACCAGTAAAAACATTCAACAAATAATAGAAATGGAACGAAATAAATTAACCAAAAGAAACTGTTGAAAGAAAAGAGAATTCATGAAGTGAAAAATAAAGTTTTAAACGCTGAAATCCAGAAATGATCTCATCAGGAAACTTGCATCTCTGTCAGCAAATGCAAGATTTCTGATCGTTGTATAGCTATTTCAAGCAATATACAACACAAGTTTCTATCTTGCATAATATATATATAAAAAGTTTTTAAACATAGTAAAATAAAAAATAACAAAGATTAAATGCCACCAAAAATGAAAATAACCAATAAGAATTAATTTTTGACTACATGTTGTATATATAACAAGAAAGTTTTGAATGTGTAAAAATCTTCGATAAATTTACACGTTTTGAGATTGAGATGTGCTAAACACGGTTTGACCTTTTTTATAGTATAACCACATTCTATATACATAAGAAGAAAATATTGGGAGCGTAAAAATTTTCAAACAAATTCACGTTTTAAGACGTGCTGAACGGGATTTAACCATTTTTAGAAAGTGACTGTCTCTATGTGTGTGTGTTACCAAAAGTTTGTGTTCATTGTATCTCCCGAACCAAAGAACGGAATTTAACTGAACTTGATATTTAGTTAAACCTTTACTTAAATTGGTGCCGATTATATTTGGGGAACAATTGCTCAACAGGTGGTGCTGCTATCCCATTTTTTCATAATTTCTAATATTGTAGTAGAGTAATAGTTGGTTGTAGTGGTGGGGGGTCTACGTCAGCCGCGTAGTTACGCCGCACCCTGCATCCCATAGTTTTTTTTTTTTTTTTTTTTTAAACTACAATAGCATCAATAATAAATAAATAAATCCTGAAAAAGTGCATTTTTTAAATGTTGTCTGCAGGGTACAAAATTGACTTTCTTTCGACTCGACATTTAATGCTATATTTTTTTGAAAATTTGGAGTTTAAAGTTACAATAATTTTATTCGGCAATGGCCAGGAATCGTACCTAAAATTGCGGCTCGTGTCAATACTGCTGAATGCGAGGATCGATGGAATCAAAATTGAGTGAAATACATCGATCAGGGATTATCTAGGATAGCTCGTTGGTAGAGCATCATCACAATAAGCTGTAGGCCCCAGGTTAGATTGCTGGTCACAGAGCATTTTTTGCTCTCAGCAAAATTATTCAACTTTCAAGTTCAAATGCATTAATGGAACGACCCTGTTGAGGCTGTAAGTAGATAATGCTTCTAATTTCTTCTGAATGCTTTTGCTTAAATCTATTGTTTACATTACTATAATTTACTTTTACTGTCTTTAGAAAATTGTAGTAAAAAAATATTTTTGAATATATTCTTATTAATTATCCTAAATAATAATATTTTAAACTATTTATATTACTAATATTTTAAATATTATAAATTAAATGAATGCATAAATTTTATTAATTTAAGTTATTTTTATTTAAAGACTAGCAAACCCGTGCGAAATACTCACACTTTATTTCTTTTCTCATTTACTTTTAAAATTTGAAACTCATAAATGTTATACCAATTTTACCACCTAATTAAAATTCTAATTTACCAGAAGCCAAATCATTATTAAAACCAAATTAATATTGCACAATAGTGAAACCAAAATCATTGAAAGAAAGGTTTCCAAATAAAATTCATGGTTCACGATCCAATTTTCATACTTCCACAGGCAGTACAGTTTTAATATATGTCTCCCACTCCCACGACGCCGTTTAACTTTTTGTTGTCATGTTGGCGATGACTTTTGATTAATTTTGATATATATTCGATTAATCGATTCTCTACTTTTAATTATTTCTTTTCAGTTTGTTCGTTTTGGCAACCGCCCGGATTTTTATTTGATTTGGATTTGATTTACATGTGGCCAGCTCCTTTCACGAATTCCAATTTTCATTATGGTTAAGTTATCAGCCAATTTCCTTTTATCTTTCTTTCTTTCTTTCTTTTTTTTTTTTTATGCAAGATTGAAACTAGTGTTGTATATTGCTGAAAAGCTATACAATATTCGAAATCTTGCATTGTTGACAGTACCGCTAGTTTCCTGATGAGATCGGTACTGGATTTCAGCATTTTTAACTCCATTTTTCCTTCATGCATTCCTTTTTATTTCAATAGTCATTTTGGTTAATTTCTTTCAATTCTTATCTTGTGTTGCATGAATTTACTGGACTAATGGATTAAGTCTACTAACTCACCGTTTAGGTTTAAGTGATATACGTCATTTCTCTTATGCGTAAGTACTTTAACATGTTTTTACTATTCAGTGAAATTTACTTAAATGGTAATTGTGACAATAAATTTATACGTAATACATCTAATTATTAAATTCATTGTTGGTATTTTCATCTTTCTCTCATTTGCTGAGTATTGTAAAGGAATTAAATAATTTAATATATATATATATCTATATATATATATATGTGTGTGTGTGTGTGTGTGTATATATATATATTTGTTTAAAAATAAATAAATAAGTAAACTAAACTAAACTAGTTCCTATTTTGATTATATTTTTTATGATTGTGTTTTTTAGTCAATTTATGACACAAAAGTTCATATTCTGTATATATCTTTCAAATATTGCTAGGTTTAAAATGACGCTTGCACAGATTCTGAAGAAACTACTGTTAAAAATATTTTTTTCGTGAAATAATCTCATCAGACAAATGTAGTTATTTTTTCTTATTAGTCCATTGAGCTAAGTCCGCGTGCTTAAATATGTGCATGTATAAATATTATTTTTTTTTATCCGCGCGTATCGTATCGTTTTGACATAAAATAATTAAAACTGGTCCACGTTAGAGAAAAATTATATAGACTAGTATATAACCCCGTTAAAAATTGACGGAATGTGAAATCAATTAAATCAACGATTGCTTTGCCAGCTTCGATGGACACTATATTTAAAGGGGACTAATGTGCAAGTTGCACCTGACGGGACTAATGTGCAAGTTGTACCTGACGGGACTAATGTGCAAGTTGCACCGAACGAACAAACTATTTCTTTTAACGAAAATACCTACTAACCCTGGACGATAGGTCTAATATAACGTATCATATTATACAAAGGGCATTCCATAAAAACTGAGAGTTATTTTTTTACGTAGTGGCAACACCGCAAAACTAAAAAATAGAAGTGCAGGCGATTTTTTCAAACTGTTAACTGTATACGTTTATACAAAATTCTAAACGAAGCAGACGATTTCATTTTCCTATTTCCGTGCTTGTTTAAAGAACTGTTTTATTTGCCCTACAGAAATGGAGATGAGTGATTCAGAGTTAAAAAACGAAATGCGTTGTGCCATAAAATTTTGCTACCGTTTGGGCAAAACAGCTCCAGAAACAGTCAAGTTAAAGAAGCTTACAAAGACAAATGTTTTGGTGAGTCTACGATTTTTAGATGGCATGGTGATTTCAAGAAAGGCCGTTTGTCTGCAGAACTGGCTCCTAGGCCTGGGCGACGAAAAAGTGTTGTGAATGATCGAAATGTTAACACTGTGTGGGTAATCCTTCAAGAAAATCGGCGAATGACATGTGAGGAGATAGCGGCATCAACAAACATTTTGAAAACGTCGATATTTCGCATTCTACGCAACAATTTACAGCTTCGCTATGTTTGTTCCAGATGGGTCCCTCATCACCTTACTAAAGAACAAATGAAAACAAGAATTCACCAATGTTGTGAATGGACACAGATGCTTCAAAATGATCCAAACCTCCTGTTATTACAGGTAATGAAACTTGGGTGCATCATTATGATCCCCTTACCAAGTCCGCAACAAGTGTATGGAAACATACTGATTCTCCGCGTCCGAAAAAAATCCGACAAAACAAATCTGATGGAAAAGTCATGATGATTATTTTCTTTGATCATAAAGGTGTAATCTATCAGCATGCTGTGCCTCTAAAAACTACTGTGAATGGTGAATATTATGTTTCAGTTTTGAAAATTTTGCGACAACACATATCGAGAAAGCGTCATGAACTGGTAGGGAATTGGACATTACATCACGATAATGCGCACCCGCATGTCGCTACTTCTGTTCAGCAATATCTTAGTAAATGCAATATTAAAATATTAAAATCATGCCACAATATCATTATATACCACATATTAAAATCATGTGCAATATTAAAATCATGCCACATCCCCCTTACAGTCCAGATCACGCACCATACGATTTCTGGCTGCTTCCGACGTTGAAGGAGAAGCTCCGTGGCAGAAAATTTAATACAGATTCTGAAGTTATTTCAACAGTGGATGGTTCGATGGGACCGTTGCATATCATCTGACGGAAGGTTGGTTGGAGGATTAAGGCCGATTGACTCCTTATGTGTCCTAGGCCTATAGGGGGAATGCCCTCCGTGGGGGTCTTTCTAAGGGGTCCTAGCCCGTATTTGTGCGAGTTTCGGAGGAAACCACGGCCTGACGGAAGGTATTTTGAAAAAGAATGATGTATTTTTTGCTGTAAATATATTTCTTGATTTTTTATGATTTTACTCTCAGTTTTTATGGAATGCCCTTTGTATATCGTATTTATTGTAATATAGCTCAGTACTTATTTCGCTTCCTTCTTCGACTCGTTTTAATAAGTATTTTTTATATGCATGGGCAAATTTACAAATTTTTAATTTTTCACGTGAAAACATTATTTCATATTATCCCCCCCCCCCCATAAAAAAAATCTCTATATATAACAATAACTGGTAAACATTTTTTGCAAGAGTCATAAATTTAAATGTCCAATTTTGAAATTATTTTCATATTTTAATTAATTCTAAAATATCTAATCAAAACTTCGTTACAAATAATGTACCAAATAAAAGGTACCTTATTTGTAACGAAGTAACCGGTACTTTATTTATAACCTTATTTATTTTAACTAATTTGATAAATATGACGTCACAATCAACTATTTGTTTATATCAAATAAGTATATTATCATGATTACAAGAAAATGATGTAATAACTATTAGCCCATAATTTTTATGATTGAATTTTATATTACATTTTAATTTTATTCTCCATGGGTATTTCAGAATCGCAATGGTAGTTATAAACTTTCGTTGTAATCTTTTTACATATTGAGATTAAGGGAAAAGTGTAAGCACAAAAAATGTTCAGTTTTGAAACATCTTTCCAATGATGTAACATTTATGCTGATTAATTAAAAAATAAAACAAAAATAAAAATACATAACATTTCTAAGGAAAAAAAAAAAAAAAGGCTACCAAAAGTCTTTGTTTTGAAGCGGTCTAACCGGGATTGTTCCTGACAAATGATGCTCATTATTATTATTATTATTAATTGGGACCATTACCAAATGCTTTGTACTTTTATGGTTTTGTTTGAAGAGGAAGAGTATATTTCTTTATAAACCGTAAAAATTTATGTGCAAAAATCGTTTTGCAGTTATTTTATTTTATTTATTTATTTATTTATTTATTTATTTATTTTTTTAATTCATTGGAGATTAAGGCTTCTTTGATTCCCTGCCTTTCCTTTGACTCTATAGTAATGAAATTGTAATATTATAGCTTGTATTCTGCAGAAGTTCTAATGGTTTAACCTAATTATAAAAAAATATTTCCAAGTGAAACTTTAAACTCTTTCATTTTTGTTTTTCACACTTTCTCTGTCTTTTTTTTTTTTTTTTTTTAAATAAATATAAATATAAAATTATTGCAATTATCATTATACGGTTATTTTTCTTGATTTAAGTAACAAGTGTTTCTCCTTGATATCAGTATGATAATGAAATCAGCTCTGTTTGAAGAATGTCTGTCCAAGAATTTAAGAGTGTTTATGAATTACGGAATTATGCTGGATTCTCACAAAATATCCACTTTTCTAAAGAGACTTATAAACTCTTCAGCTCATTTAGCTTTGCTCATTGTTTCAAGGAAGAAAAAACTACTTTTTTTTTTTTTTTCTCTCGTTTCTTCTGACAATTTATTCACTTTCGGTTAGGACCCTCTTGTGTTTGTAGCCCGCTGACTCAGTGTGTATATCGCATTACGTATTTTCTCTCCATCCAGAGGCTTAGGATGCTGTAAAGTAGGTGGCCTCACTGACTCATCATCTCTTACTCAAAAGCTCGAATACTCCAGTAAAGAACTGAGCTACTAAAGCTACATTTCAAGCACTTTTATCTGGTGATTCTTTGGCCGCAGTTTTTTGGCGAAAACCTTACAGTCGTTGTTAATTCCTTCAAGTGACGCTTTCCAAACTTATAATATTTTTTGGAACTCACAAAAGCAGCATAATTTTTCTGTAGAAATTTAGCATATCAATACACTTCAAACAAATATAGCACACGCGCAAAAATGTCTTTATATTGATCTACACTGAGAAAAAAATCTGTGAGTGACATTTAGAAAATAAATTGTGGTTCTAGAAAAAATAATTCCTTTTCATTCTTATAAATTCTAATCTTCTTTGATAGCGAGTTCTAGAAACCCCTATTAGAATTCTAGAGTGTTTTCCTATATTATCGAGGTCAAAGATAATTTAAAAAAAAAAAAAAAATCTCTGCAAATAAATGCGAACATAAGAGGCGAATTTTAGCAACTATAATTTGAGTTTATGTCCTAATTCTAGGAAATCAAGCGAGAATTTCTCGCAATAAAAAAGGTGCACAATATTCATAATATCCATAATATTGTTTCACCATCTAGAAATGTATAGACTATAAATTCTCGATCACTTCGTCTATTCAATTTATTGACTTACCTCATACGCATAGCTGGGAAATCTTTATTTCTAGTTTAAGCATTCAGAAAATGACTACTTATTCGTTCTAGATGAAGGCGGTCTATATACAGTCGAATCTCGTTAACGTGAATCTTAAAGGGGCTAAAAAATTTGTTCATGTTATCAGTAACTAATCTTCATATAACTAAATTAATTTTAATACTGACGAGGATTGTAGAAACAGTTCATGTTAAAAGTAATTCACGTTCAGGCCCTGATTACCCAATAGTCACGAGAAGCATGTGCTTCCCCTGGAAAATTTTGAAAAGCCCCAAATTAAGCAAAAAAATGGGCCCCGAATTGTAAGCTTGTGGTCTAAAAGCATTGTCTGATTATAAAACGTCACAGTCCTACCTGACTGCACAACTATCATTTCTAAATTATATAGGATATATGCTAATAAAGCTTTTACACATTCATTTATAATGGAATAATTTCCTATATTGTGTTGAATATAGGCTTTCACCAGTTTATATCTTGGTACAAAAATCAAGTGAATTTGCTTGTCTATATTTTAAGCTAATTTACTTGTCCTCAATTCCAGGTAACTACAAAATTTAATGAAAAATTTGTAAATTTTTCAAGATGTTTGTATGAGTCTTTAGACCAAGAAGTCGGTGGGGGCCCCCAAATGGATTTGTGCTTCCCCTCAATTGTAAGGTTAATCGGGCCCTGTTCACGTTAACGAGGTTCGACTGTATATACTATATACTAGTATATATTCTCAGTGTATAATTAGAAATATTTATCTACAGTTTTGATAACTTCAAGAAGGATTAATATAACCTGTGTCGAATTCTGGATAAAACCTATGCAGATTACATGTATCACTCCTCGACGAGAAAAGTGACACAATTCAAAATTGCAATATTTGAGAAAAATCAGCTGAAAGATAACGATAACGCTTTGAATAGCATTAAAGTAAAACTGACGCAACTGCCTCTCAGGTGGAAAATTTTCGAGACAGATATTTGAAACTTTTTATGCACAGCGGGTCAATTCATACACATTTTTCAATTACCTAAACTCAAAATTGCCATTTCTCCTCCTGTGTCATTTTCTTGACGAGTTGCTTTCAGCAACGGGTCAAATTGATTAAAAGTTAGCATTGTGGGTCTAATTCATATCTAATTGGTGTTTTATTAAAAGATTCAATATTCTTTTGTTAATGAAAATAACTGTATTTAAATGTATAATATTTGTATATTCAATTTGGGCCATAACTTTTCTTTAAGAATTCGTTTTTGATTCATGTAAAATGTATATTTTATATTTAAATTTTATGGAACTGTAATTGTG
Source organism: Salticus scenicus (assembly GCA_963930645.1). Classification (NCBI taxonomy): domain Eukaryota; kingdom Metazoa; phylum Arthropoda; class Arachnida; order Araneae; family Salticidae; genus Salticus; species Salticus scenicus. Next base: position 92,747,314 of record OZ005656.1, read on the forward strand.
ATATTTAAGGTTAAACAGAATAATTTTCAGTTAAACAAAAGGTATATTAATCACGATTATATTGTAATTAGATGAACGCTACCAATTCAGGCAATTTCGCAATTGGTAACACTTTCTGAATTGGCTCTTCCTGTGTCTAAAAAAAGTCTGATGTGCCACTCCCACGACTTTCTTGTACCATGCATACAGAGTAAGGTGTAAGGTAAAAAGTACGATTTGGTATCCACACCATATGTGTGCTATTCATCTGGTTGCGAAGAGGCGGGACTTTCAGTTCCAGATGCTTCGCCCTCAAAACTCAATTATTGTTTATAAAAAGCACTATATATGAACATACTTTAAAAACAGTAGAAAATGGTTTTAAAAACAGATTTGTATTGTTCAGTATGCATAAACCCCCATCTGAATATAGTACCTACATTCATTAAATAAATAAATGAACATTAAAGCTGTTATTAAATTTAAAAAATAATTCCAAATTATTCAGAGAGTTTTCATCCCTGCCAGTCCTTGCAACGTATCCTGTGCCAAAGTTTTCAAACTCTTGTGATCACCTCTTGTGATCTTCAAAATATGAAATTTGAATTTCCTATACTTTTTTCTTTTTTTAAGTTATGCTGGTGACAGATGGATATACAGATTAATCGCTAAAACTTGATTTTCGTACTTAGGAAAGCTCAAAACGTGTAATTATAACAAAAAATCTGGAGTGACTCCACTCGACTTTCCGAACATTGAGTAACTAACAGTTTTGTAGATAAAATAAAGAAAGAGGTGTTGCTAAACAAACAAAAAAGAGAAAACCATAACAGAGTGTTTGAGTATTTTTCTCCATATTATATCACACGAGGTTTTATTTAACGCTACTGAACTTTGAGCCCTTAGATCATAAGGATAAAGAATTTTTCGTTGTGTCCCTGTAAAAATCTATAAATGCTAGATTCACCAAAATGCTTATAGTTAGTGCAACAGTGATTTATAATATTCATACAAATTTTCAGCTCAATTGAATAAGGCGTTTAGATGCTATCGCTGGTCTCATAGGCCATAAAGATAAAGAATTTTTCTTTGTGTCCCTGTAAAAAAACTGTAAGTGCTAGATTCACCAAAATCTATACAGTTGGTTCAAATGTGACCTATAATATGTGTACAAATTCTTTGCTGAGATTAATAAGGCGTTTAGACGCTATCACACTTTTAAAAATTTGGCAAAGAATTTTTCTTTGTGTCCCTGTAAAAAAAACTATAAGTGCTAGATTCTCCAAAATCTATACAGATTGAGTATCTGTGACCTATAATATGTGTATAAAGTTTTTGCTCAATTGAATAAGGCGTTTAGATGCTATCGCACTTTTAAGAGTTTGGTCTCTTGGCCATAATGATAAAGAATTTTTCTTTGTGTCCCTGTAAAAAAACTATAAGTGCTACATTCACCAAAATCTATAGGGTTCGTACTATGGTGAATTACAATATACGTACCAACTTTCAGCTTATTCGAACAAAGCGTTTAGACGCTAGCGTGTTCACTCACAGACATACACACATACATACACACATACATACACACACACATACATACATCATCGTAAAAATAGTGAAAACGGACTCGTTGGACCTCGAAACGTATAGAAACATCAAAATCTCGAATTCGGATTTTTGACATGATTACAATACTTTCCTCACTATAGTGTTCGGAAAGTAAAAAATCAGTATTAGAAATTGAACTCTGAACAATACTTTCTGCCATATGAAAGTAAGAAAGAAGTGATAATTCGTAAGTAGATTTCTTGGAAATGAGCCATGAAAGGTATGCCATCCAGGCGTAGGTCCTTAGTGTAGACAGTCGGCCTACACCACCACACCACTGAACTTGATAAAATTTTAGTAAAACGCTTCTACTAATTACATTTAATAGAGAAAAAAAAAATGTATTAACTTACTTTTGGATACTCCTGCATATGGTCTATAAATTTTATACACGCCGCATAATGTATTTAAATTTTACACCATAGGAAAATAACATAACAATACTTGGAATGCACTTTCGCCAATTTCCATTCATAGCCCTGATGTATCCGATTTTCTTTTCTTTTCATTTGCGTGGCTCTCGAACGAAAAGTGCTTGGTTTTCATATCGCATGCTATGCGAAACATATTTTTATGCACATAAAAATGTTTCTTTCTTTTTTTTTTTTCTTCTTTCTTTTTCTTTTCTTTCGCTCTCTCTTTCTTTTCTTTTCTTTTTTTTCTTTCTGTGCAGTATAAAGACGTTAAATTGTTCCTACGAGAAATTTCTCTGAGAAACGTATTGTGTTTGAATTTTCTTGGACATCCCTGTACTTCTCTGATTTCAATAAAAAGTTTCAAGTAATAGCCCCATGTGATATTAATATTGGTTTAGAATACCGAGTTTGGACTTTCTGATAATATTTGTTTTTGAGTTATGCCAATAAAAGGCTCAGAAAAGCATACAAAGACTGATACCAGACCAACCACTAAAAACCTGATTTACGGATTCCGGGTATTACAAGATGTGTAAATGTAGTAAAATCTCAGTTTCAAAAACTTGACTTAAAACAATACTTTTTCTACTATTATATAAGTATGAAAAAGTAAAAAGTTTCTAAGTTCATCTTCTCACATACTAGACTCAGAACCAGATTTTTTGTATTGTTATCTAAAATTATGTTTTGAACAAATAATAACAATGACAAGAAGGGTTTTCTAATTGCATTTCTAGAAATTTCTATAGTTTTTAAATAGCAAATTTTAAAACATTATGTTCAAAATTAGAGACATAAAAAATATTTAACAGTTTTAAATGAAACCACTAAACTCAGCTTGCACCATATTCCACTTGATTACTTTTTAAAATCCATGAACATTTTTATTTATTACACTCTTCTTTTCACATAAGAATTATATACATAAATATTGGATTCGTGAAAATTTTCGACCTCCGGTTTTCGATAGATTCACATGTTTTCAGATGTTCTGAACGCGATTCAATCATTAAAAAAAAAAAAAAAAAAAAAAAAAAATGCCTGTCTGTGTGTGTGTATCACAAATTTTGTGGACGCTGTATCTCACGAATCAATGAACAAAATTTAACCACACTTGGTATTTAGTTGGAACTTTAAATAAGCTGATGCTGATTGCAGTTGGTGATTAATCGCTCAACAATTAGCGCTGCTATCCTATTTTTCTTAAAGTTTTAACATGGCAATGTAGAACAGAATTTCTTATAAATATGCACATTGAAAATTATTTTAAAGAAATCAGTATGAAATTAAAAATAATTGTTTCTAATACTGATAGTCAACTAGGAAATATATATATATGTATACTAGCAAACCCGTGCGAAATATTCGCATTTTATTTCTTTTCTTATTTACCTTTAAAATTTGAAACTCATAAATGTTATACCAATTTCACCACTTAATTAAAATTTTAATTTACCAGAAGCCAAATTATTAATAAAACCAAGTTAATATTGTACAATAGTGAAACGAAAATCATTCAAAGAAAGCTTTCCAAATAAATTCATGGTTAACGACCCAATTTTCCTACTTCCACAGACAGTACAGTTTTAATATAGGACTCCCACGACGCCTTTTAAATTTTTGTTGTCATGTCGCGAACGACTTTTTATTAATTTTGGTATATACAGGGTGGCCATAATTAAACTGCAAGTGTTCAAGGGGTGCTGGAGAGAAAACTACTGGGAATATTCCAGTGAAATTTCGTATCTACACGTTTCAGAACATGCGCAAATCAAATATGAAAAAAAAAAAAAAAAAAAAAAAAAAAAATCGCCATTTTCACCCGATAGATGGCGCTGTACCGTATTTCAACGCTCACCGGTGGCATATACAACTTCCAAGACCGATAGACAGAACATAATGACATTCTAAGAGGCATATAAACAATATAAAACATCACTTCAGTTCATCAAAATTTCATACAATTCGCCTCAGTTATTAAATTTTTACAGTATCATGTAATCAAAAATTAACGTAAATTAAGATAACAAATTAAACAATCCATAAATTTTTATAAACTGTAAGTGATGTTTTATATTGTTTATATGCCTCTTAGAATGTCATTATGCTCTGTCTATCGGTTTTGGAAGTTGTATATGCCACCGGTGAGCGCTGAATTACGGTACAGCGCCACCTATCGGGTGAAAAATGGCGATTTTTTTTTTTTTTTTTTTTTTTTTTTCATATTTGATTTGCGCATGTTCTGAAACGTGTAGATACCAAATTTCACTGGAATATTCCCAGTAGTTTTCTCTCCAGCACCCCTTGAACACTTGCAGTTTAATTATGGCCACCCTGTATATATATATATATATTAAATAAATAAATAAAATAAAATAATTCCTATTTTGATTATATTTTTTATGATTGTGTTTTTTAGTCAATTTATGACACAAAAGTTCATGTTCTGTATATATCTTTAAAATATTGCTAGGTTTAAAATGACGCTTGCAAAGATTCTGAAGAAACAACTGTTAAAAATACATTTTTTTTTTTTTCGTAAAATAATCTCATCAGACAAATGTCGTCATTTTTTCTTATTAGTCCATTGAGCTAAGTCCGCGTGCTTAAATATTGTTCATGTATTAATGTTATTTTTTTATCCTCGCGTATCGCATCGTTTTGACAAAAAAATAATTGAAACTGGTCCACATTAGAGAAATATTATATAGATTGTTTATGTAGGAGCATCGCTCCTCCACCATCTCTGGGGGAAGGGGGCAGTTCCCCCTCGAAGGGGCAAATTTTCAATATGGGTATCATTTAAAAGAACTCGTGGATATCTCTAAAACGAATTGTTGAGCACTGGTTTGTAATAATTTAAAATTAAGTTATAATTTTTTTTTTTTGTAAGATATTTTTTGTAATACATGAAAATTGATTTCCTTTCGACATATTTAACCCACCAGTACACGGGTTGGGTCTGTGAGACCCATTTTATTTATTAGAATGCAATGTAAGAGAAACGTTTTATATATTCTGTGAAAAAAAATTATAATAAATATAAAATTGTATACTTCGTATTTTTATTGTGTGGTTTTATTTTGTGGGTGTTATATTGTAACCATTCAAATATTGAAAGAAAATTGTGTCTTTTCCCCACCCGTGTATTGGCGGGTTAATGTAATACTTCTCTGTGATGAAAATCGTTTGTGTTGATCATGGGAAGTAATTTTGATAAATAATGATTTTAATAAATAATGTATATTGCGTGAATTTGTATAGGAAAATATAGCAGAAAGTTTCACGGGGGCTACGACATACAGCTTTTTAAAAATATTTTTAGATTTGTTTATTTTATTTTATTTTTGTCAACGACAATTACTTTATGAATTTCCTAGTTTTTTTTTTTTTTTTTACCCCACTCTATCTAAACTAAAAATGATTCGATTTTTATGTTGCAAGTATCATATATCCTAAATTAACGATCTGTGATTTTTTTTTTTTTTTTCCAAGTTATGTTTTCCACTCTAGTCACGTACTGCAAAACAAACCTCAAGTGACTGCTAATAAAAAGACTTAAAAATATTTGTATGTTTTATCTGATTTGTTTCAATGCCATATTATGTTGTTAATTAAAACCTGCTGTAACTATCTCTGCTATACTTGACATTTTCTAATCTAGTAAAAGAGTGGATGGTTTTAATTTGTCAGTTTTTATGGATATCTGTCCATTCAATTTTACATTTAAGTTTTAAAACTTCTTCACATAAAATAAATGACTGTCATCCCGTTTTTTCATATTTTTTTAATGTTGCAGTACAGGATAAAATTTCGTATGAATGTACAATGATAATTATAGCTAATGAATCATTGTGAAAGTAATAATAATAATAATAATAATCAACTAGAAAAAAAAATGTATTTGCAGGAACATCGGTGTAAATTTTCAATTTTGATGTTTTTCAAAAGAACGAACGATTGAAAAATGAATATGTAATAAATTAAAACAAAATTATCGGTTTTTGGTTATTATTTATTTTTCCCAAATGTCGTCTGCAGGGCACGAAATTGACTTTCTTTCGACATTTAATGTTATGCTTTTCTGAGAGGAAAATCGTGTGCATACATCATGGAAAATAATTTTAATTAATAATTTGTATTGTGTGAATTTGCACAAGAAAATATCGAAGAAAGTTTTCTGACTGTTAGAACATAATAGTTATGTTGTGTTTGAATAAATATCTCTTTTAAAAACTGTATGGTTTCACAGTACATTTCTTATTCAAATTTTACTTGGGTTGTGATAAATAAACATATGATTGAAATCTAGAGTAAATACAAAGAAAAAGAGAAAAAAATAAATCACAGTACCTGATGCTTCGTAAGAAGCCTTTCAAACTTCTCTTGGCAATAATTTTCTCTTTTTATTAATATCTTGTTTTCCATTAGTTTTGATCCTCATATTTGCATATCTCAGTACTTTTACCGCGTTTTGCCATTTTTAAAGCAAAATTTTATCATTATTCGATGATAACATGTAAAGTTATATTTTTTGCTGAAATGCATGCACAGCTTCTTTTTCGTATAAAGATTTTAAATTATGACGGCAAAAATAATTTAAATAAATCAAAAGCAATTTATTCTACGTACAAGTACATTGAATGTATGGTCATATGTAATTTATTTTAATTTAAGTTACTTCAATAATCACATTTGTTGTGTCACTTTTTCAGTAAGTATGCGATATCGTTGTAGACGCATAATTTAGTATCGGATTTACTGATTCTGATCGTTATTATTATACATATTGTTACGAATTTGTGGTCGTTATTTTTATGTAATTTCCTGCATTTCCAGATTGTTTTGCATTTAAATATCTCATTTTAATATAAAAACCCGTTAAAAAGCTTCACAAAAGACAGGTGATGCCCTTGGCGATATTTTAGCGACTTTGGGGAGAATATCCTTATTATTAATATATCGATTAACTCCAAATCGAATATTTTGCGAAATATTAGATAATTCTGGAAATATACAAGGCTATATAAAAGGATCGCATCTCGTCGTGAGTAGTCAGTTTCAAGCTAAGTCACTTATATATATATATATATATATATATATATATAAATAATCGTTTGTACTGAGTGAATGCGTGAGTGAGTAGTGATTCATCATCGCCCAGCCCAAGTCTCTAAACATAGAAGCATGGAATTTGGTGAAAATGTTCCTTCTATGACATAGACATCTACTAAGAAGCGATTTTACATTTTACAAAACATTTCCTTTCATATCTAAAAAAAAAAAAAACAGATATTCGTAAAATTTTTGTTTCATAATATAGCTAACACAAATATCTAAAAACCAATTTGTGGAACTTTAGGAATTCGACCCCCAAGGGAAAAAGGGGGACAAAACGGGATTTTACACAATCCTGTATATATCAAACAAAAGGACAGATATATACATGAAATTTTTGCGCTAAAATTAACTAATACAAATACCTAAAAACCAATTTCTGGAATTTTAAAAATTCGGCTCCGAAGGGCAGGGGAGGGTGCAAAACGTGATTTCAAATAATCCTTTATATTGCAATATCTATATCTATCTATCTATATCTATCTATCTATCTATCTATCTCTCTCTATATACATATATATATATATATTTTTAGTATGTGTAAAAATATGAGATTTTTGCTCTAAAACATAGTTCACACAAGTACCTAAAAACTAATTTCTGGAATTTCAAAAATTCGTCCCAGGTGGGGCAGGAAGGGGTGGGGCAAAAAAATAGACATACAGTTAGACCGTTCAAAATGGGTACAGACAGGTTTTAGGTGCCTGCAAGTCGAATGAGGATATTTTCGAAAGTTTAAAATTATTAGGAGGGGCAGGAAGGGAGGGGGGAGGGCGAAGGGACAAAAAAAAAATCCCTTTTCGGCAAGCTTAAAGGCAAAGGTAGATTCCTTTACGTTAATGTTACAAAAATAAAGAAATATTACATGTGCATTAACCCATACTTAGTCAATGGCTTTGTTCCCACACGGCACACATTGCATTATTTACGTCGCTATTCTATTTTTAAGAAATTTAAAACAATCAACTACTACTTTAAAAAAAATCATCTACTACTATTCATTCTACTTAAAATTTTAGGTTAGATTTATTGGTCAGTAAATGTTTAAAATTTTTAAAATTCAAGCTCATAATCATTCAACAAATAGAAGCCATAAATATATACAATTTGGTGACAAAACTTGTGACTTAGCAATGAAATTTGTGATTTGGTGGCAAAATTTGATAGTTGACGACGAAATTTTTGACTTGGCGATGGAATTAGTTATTTGATGACAAAATTTAGCGAGCTTCGCGATGAAAAATGGCAGCTTTGGCGTCATTATATTTTCTTCTCACGCAAAAACCTCATATCTCTTCACAGAACAATATCTTGTTTCCACAAGAGAAAAAGTCAAAGGAAGCTGTAACGTATTACTCTCAATTTCAATCGTAAATTTAAATTCTTGCGTAAACGGGTGTTCTAAAGTTTAAACCATACGCAAACGAAGTGTGACGTCACTGACCGTCCGTGGATGCAAGAAAAAGATTTCCTGTGTTAATCGCCCATTGGAATTTTTGTAAAAAAATTATTAAAAATCGAAGAAAATTATTTCCCGATTTTAATCCCCGTATTTGGGTATAGATATGTATTAGTTATTGTATGCATGTGTTAGATTGAATTATTTTGTTGTCAAATTGACAAAAATTTAATTTTAAATTTCAAAACTCTGTCATCCTTGGCGTTTTTTGTATTTGGTGATCAAAAACGTAATACGAAAATATACATACTAGATGTATATTTTCCTAATATATATTGTACAAAATATTGTTTCATATTATTCATTAGTCTCTTAATATAAGTTGTTAAAATAACCATGTTTTTTGAAAGGAATTAAATATGTTCGCCAGATAATTTGGCGATTTTTTTTCCGCCAAGGATGACAGATATGAAATCTATTCCGCTGCAACATATGAGTATCTTATATCAGACACTTTATTTAGACATTTGAAAACAAATTTGACTTCAAATTATGAAAGAATATTTATCATTTTACTTTTAATTAGTATATTAGTTCGATATTTATTGTGTAAATATCATCTTTTGAAATGAAATGTTTGTTTTCAATCGAATATGGAAGTTTGCCTTTTTTTTCTAGAGTTTTGAAATTGAAAATTTAAATTTTATCAATTTTACAGCAAAAACAACTTAATGTAACTCATGCACACGATAACTAATACATCTATACCAATTGCTCCATTTGAAACTTTTATAATAGCTCAAAACACGACAGCAATGAATTTTTTCAATACTTTTAGCCAATTGTTCCGGGTTCCCACTGCCTTCGATAGCGTTTGTATGATTCAACAGATCATTTAAAAACATGGTATATAAAAAGTTTTTTTTTTATCTTGTAATTATTTATTATTATACATTTAAATATAGTGACCAGTGAAGCGGGCAAAGCTTGCTAGTATTTATAAATAAACTTTTAAGCCGCTGTAAGACCTGTCATTCATTCACGAACAATGTATGGACCCCGAGTACGTAATAATTTTTTTCTGTTTCAAAGAATGTGCTTTTTGGAGGTCGTACGTGAATTTGTTGTTATAAAAGTTGAATATTTATTATTTATTTTTTCAATTACGTTTACATATACCTCGTTTACGTTCTATCAGAATTTAAATGAATGTGGTTGTTATAATCTTAATAAAATTGGTCAATTTGCGAAAGTGATTAATTTACTGCATTAAAGTATAGTAGAATTTATATTATTTGAAAACTATTAAACCATTAAATTTTCTATTCTTTTTTTTATAGTATATCTTAATAAAAATATACCCCCTCTTTCCAATTTCATCACTAAATAATGTCTGTATATTTGTATATTTATTTATTTATTTAAACACGAAGCAATATTTTTGTTATTTTATTTATATTTTATTATATGTTTTTATACATACATATATGTTTTTAATGTTAATTTTCCCCCTCTATTTTAAACACACATGAACAGCAAATCCCAACGTCTGACGACAAAGGGATATACAATACAATCCAACCAAAATGATATAAATTAATAAATTAATTAAAAACACTTTAAAAACACGTTAAAATACATTTATTAAAAATATAAAAAAAACTTCCAAAGCTTTTCGCCTACATAAAAGAAGGCATCATCAGGGAATTTGGTTTTACACATACTTCAGAGCAGTTATATGTACTTTTGAATCACATGGTTAACAGTTAAGTCCTTACATAAAGTATATTCAACTGGAAGTCAGATAAAGGCTGGAACTATTATATGGTAATGAGGTGCTACACTTGGACGCTGGAGCTATTTCAGGAAGAGGAGGTGCTACACTTGGACGCTGGAGCTATTTCAGGAAGAGGAGGTGCTACACTTGGAGGTTGGAACTATTGCAAGAAGAGAAGGTGCTACACTTGGAGGTTGGAACTATTGCATATAACTGCTCTGAAGTATGTGTAAAACCATGATAATGCCTTCTTTATGTAGGCGAAAAGCTTTGGAAGGTTTTTTATATTTTTAATAAATGTATCTTTAACGTGTTTTTAAAGTGTTTTTAATTAATTTATTACAATATGACACGTGTTTTAATTCAACTCTTAACTGTAGTTTGTTCATACGAAATGATATAACAAGAAACTACCAGTCACCATAATACAAACTTTTTATTTTATTTTATTTATTTATATATTAAAATCTAACAATGTGTATAGCACTTTAAAATTAAAAAGCAGCCATTTGTTCATAATTAAGCAGAATATTTGGATGGTTTTCTCCATATGTTCATCTCTTTAAAGAAGTATTTTTACAAGATCCTAGTGTAGAAATCTGTTTCATTTTTCATTTTTCATTATAAATACAGTCGGTAAAAAAAGTGTCCGAACAACAGCAAAAATTCCTATGTAAAAAAAGTACACTTCATACGGTTTTGTTAAATAAATCCTTATCGAATCATGTTCGTACACTGATTAAGAACAGGATTCGACAAGGATTTATTTAACAAAACCGTATGAAGTGTACTTTTTTTACATAAGAATTTTTGCTAGAGTTCGGACACTTTTGTTACTGACTGTACATTTATTTTCTATTTCAAATAAGTAGTTGGAGAAATTAGAAAATTTTCTTCCAATTCTTCCAAAATGCATAGCAAATGAGAAGCAAAAGGCGACAAAGGAAAAAAGATTGAATTTTTACAATTTTAGATTATTCAATCAAAATGGTATATGAATAAAAACACTAATTAGCATAATACAGTAGTGCTTTTCTTTCTTTTTATCACCCTCTCCCCCTTCCCAAATCTAACAATATGAATAGAACTTTTAAAGCTATTAAAACGCAATCATTTGTTCATAATTCAATGGAAATATGTAAATTCCATTACTCGTCTTTCTCATAATGTATATGCATGCACGAAAAATTTCATATCAAGGTAAATTTCAAATATATAGACAGTAATCATTTTTTCTCGGAATATCATCAGTTACAAAATGAAAGGGGTTAGCAAAACAATTCAAAAAATGATCGATGTGGCGGATTCAGGTTTGTCTGCATTCGTTTCCTGCTGTGTTTTGTCAAATTTCAATAAAAATGAAATAGATATTAACATATTTTAAAAACAAAGCGTTTTCTACTTTCTGAGCTTTTAAAGTTCAATTAAATAAATAAATTCGAATGTAAATGTTCTATCAGTCTTTTTTTCTGATTATCGTATATGTATGTAATAAATGTGATCTATCGTGTAATCCATTTGGGAGAGCTTTTTAAATTATTTCACACACATAAAACAAACAATTTTTTCAGAAGACACAAAGAAGAAATCCATTGGTCATTTTTCTTACTTTATATAATATTAATCACACAAATACAATATTTACAGATTCGCACATGTATTTACATTGATTCAACTAGAGGCTTCTTTTGAAGCACATTAAAATAATCAAGAAATAAGAATGGTGGCTTTTAGCCTGCCGTTAAAAACGGCCATTTCCAAGAGAACTTTTTATGCCTTCATTCTTTCACGAAAACCAAGTTACATCTGACGAATTTTCATTTTCCATGTGGTCAACAAAAATCCAATAAAAATAAAATAAGTATACAAGTTATAATTGCTTTTCTGGCATCTGGTGCTTATAATTGAGCCAGTCGCCCAAGCAAGAAGTTCCAGGGGGAATTAAATGAGCATGATGAAATCAATATATTACTCATTATAAATTTCCTAAACAATCATTAAAAATGAAATATTAAAGTATTAGATTGAACTCTTCATGAAAATTGACAGACATGCACAAGATATCATCCTTAATTAAGCTGCAGATGAAAGTAATTTCATATAATTGGTAGACTTATTAAATCCTTCATAAAATTAATTAGACGAATAAAATAATTTATAACAAACTCCCCCCGGATGAACAATGGTTCAGCAAAATATTTCAAAATTCAAGATACTTAAAATGAACAAAAATCAATACTTACATCAATACTTACAATAGGGTAAGTAAACATAAACTACAAAAAACAACAACTTCAGAAACCTACTAAAGTAGAAAAGAGAATATTAAAGTAAAATTACAAGAAGAAATTTCAAATCTAAGTTATAGATATGAAAATATTTTAACAACAATAAAAATTAAAGAGTTTTTTTTTTTTTTTAAGTCATTAAATTGTTCAATTTAAATGTTTGAGTTCCATTTTGTATAACAATTGGACTGGCCTTTTAATTATGGCACTGCCAGTCTTCAATTCACAAGCACGGATTTTACCATCTCGTCCAGCAAAAGTTTTTGTTATTTTTCCGAGCTTCCAAAATGTTCGAGGTAAGTGTTCATCTTTCACTAACACTATTTCATTGGTTTGAAAATCACAATCTTTAGTTTGATCAGTCTGATGCACAGATCTCAAAGCTAGAAGATACTCATTTTTCCATCTTTTCCAAAGATGGTTCAAGAGATTTTCTCTTACACGGAGACGCTTTAGAAATTTTTGTCTAGTTCCAGGTAAGTTTAGATCATTGATTTTTATTGTTGGTAAACACATAACTCGTCTTCCTAATAAAAAGTGAGCTGGTGTAAGCGGAGATGGTTCGTCGACATCTGAATAAACGTAAGTCAATGGTCGGCAATTGATCATTGCTTCAACTTCAAGCAACAAAGTTTCTAAATCACCCAAGATCAACGAGGACTTTCCTATGATTTTTCGAAGAGTAGTTTTAACTGAGCGTACCATTCGCTCATAAAACCCGCCCCACCAAGCTGCTCTTTCTGTGATATATTTCCATGTTATTCCATTATTAGCATAAAAATTTTTAACCTCTGGGTGGTGGATGGCGTTCCAAATTTGTTTCAGTTCAAATTCAGCTCTTTTAAATGTCTTTGCATTGTCCGAATAAATAATTTTACACAGACCTCTTCGGGCGATAAATTTTCTGAAGGCATTCAAAAATTCGGACGTGGTCATGTCTTTCACAAGTTCCAGATGCACAGCTCTGGTAACTGAACAGGTAAATAACAGTATGTAGTATTTATTTTCACTTCCCTTCACGTAGAGAGGTCCAGCGTAGTCAAGTCCAGTGACAGAAAACGGTGGTGCTTCGTTAATGCGATCACCAGGTAGAGGTGCAATTGTTTGCTGACCGGCACGAGCGTTGTACCTCTTGCATACAATACATTTATTTAATATAGATTTTACAATCTGTCTCCCCTTTAATATCCAAAATCTTTCACGTATTTGTACAAGTGTACTTGAGACTCCTGCATGCAATACCTTTTCATGAGCGTTTTTTATGATCAAGAAAGTTAAATGACCTTTAGCAGGTAGTAACAAATTTGACTTTTCAAGTCGCCCTTGGATCAACAACAAATTTTCTTCTGATAAAATAGGATTCAATTGGAAAATTTTGGAATCTTTAGAAATCGATTTTTTATTTTTTAGACATTTAATTTCTTCGGGAAAACTTTCTTCCTGCACTAATTTTAACCAATAATTTTCTGCGCAAAGGATTTCAGCAGCAGATAATTCCGAAAATATTCTTTCTTTTTTGTTGACTTTTATGTTAGAAACAAATCTAAAAATCCAAGCAGTCACTCGATACAGTTTAGTCAAGGAACTATATTTTGCTATATCCATGATTGGAATTTTTTGCTTATTTTCTTCAACCATGCACTGTAATATCGCTGTGGATTTTTTAGACTGCTCGTCTGTCACATCGGGTAATTTACTTTGAATTAATTTAACTGTAGGCCACTGACTTTCATGACAAGAAAGAAATTCAGGGCCATTAAACCATTTTTTACAATTTACCAATGCTTTTATAGAACAACCTCTTGTTAAGAGATCAGCAGGATTTAAATTACCCTCTACATGTTTCCAGGATTCTGGATTAGATAAATTTTGAATTTCGGAAATTCGATTTGAAACAAAAGGTTTCCATTTATTTTTATTGCCCCTTATCCAGTGTAGTACAATCTCCGAATCTGTCCAAAAAACAATATCAATTACAGGGAGGATTTTCTTGACATAATCCGCAACCCTGGCACCGATAAGTGCACCCATAAGCTCTAAACGCGGAAGGGTTAACTTTTTTAAGGGGGCAACCCTAGATTTAGACATTACAAAACAGGTTTTAAAATTATTTTCAGGTGTTTTATATCTTAAGTATGCAACTGCGCCATAAGCATTAGGGTTAGCATCAGTGAAGACATGCAATTGTAATTCAGTCTTATCTTTACTACATATCGAGTCAAAATAATATCTGGGAATTTTAAGTAGTTTTAGATCTCCAATTTCTGATAACCAAGTTTTCCAGCTATTTACTAATTCCCCAGAAAATTGTTCATCCCAAGAAATTCCCATAACCCACAATTGCTGTAATAAACATTTTACTCTAATTACATAAGGAGCAATAAAACCAGCTGGGTCAAATATCATGGCTGCAATCTTTAATATGTTTCTTTTTGTGCATGAAGTATTCTCTATTTTTGATAACAAGGGTCGTAATTCTAGCCCTAAATTATCTTCTTTGTTATCCCAAGTTAAGCCTAAAACCTTTAAAGAAGTATTTCGAGAATCAAGATCAGTAACAGTTAAATTTTCACGAATCCATTCTTTTCGAAGCTCCTCAGAATTTGTTTCAAATTTCCTCAAATTCATACCTGCTTCTCTTAAAATATTGGCAGCTTCAAGGGTTAAATTAAGAGCTTCATTAACATCATCTCCCCCCGAGAACAAATCATCAACAAAGAGGGATGAATTAAGCATATTAAAAACACTTTCATGAGAAATTTCGTATTTTTTAATATGGTGCTTAATTGTACAAGCCAAAATAAAGGGACTACAGGTAACTCCAAAAGTAGCTCTTGTCATTCGATAAGGTATTATTTTTTCATGATTGTCCAAGTTTTTATAGTATAAAAATCTTAAGTAGTCACGATCTTCCTCCGCTATAGATATTTGGAGAAAAGCCTTTTCAATATCGGCTGAAAACGCAATTTTATGAAATCGAAATTTTAAAATTATGTCCAAAACACAAGGGTTTAAGTTAGGGCCAGGATTTAGATTTTCATTTAAGGATAAATAATTATTTTGTTTGGAAGAGGCATCATAAACAATGCGTACCTTTGTAGTAGTTTTATCCTCTCTTATCACGGGTCTATGGGGCATATAATAACAACCATCAGGAATTTTTTCGGGACATTTTTCTACTATTCCTTCTTTAAGCTGCTCGGTTAAAATAGAATTATATTCTTTAAATAATATTTCATTTTTCATAAATTTGTTTTCCAAACTGGAAAATCGCTTTTTAGCTACTTCAAGATTATTTCCCAAGAAATCACGAGAATCTTTCCATAATAACCGCGCTTCATAACGACCGTTCACGAATTTTAAATTTTGTTCAAATTCATCTACAATTTCTAGATTAGTAGATTTTTTTTCATTATTCTCCAAAATTCCAATAGATTCAAGATCCCAAAAGGACTTTAATTGGTTATTTATATTCTCGACAGATATTCTCAAGCAGTTTACACCCCTTTTATTAGTCATTATCTGCCCTTGAACTGTATGCCCAAATATAGTGTCTGCGACATATAAATTTTTAGTTAAATTTTGGACAATCCCCCTCTGAATTTTCCATAAATAGTCCGAGCCCAACAAAATATTTATCTCATTCTCGAGACCCGTATCAGCTGGCCTATAGCCTCTTTTTCTCATTAGTTCAAGAATTTCAGGTGCCACTGTTTTTACTACAGCGCCTGTTATATTATCTACAACAAAAGCTTCGATCTTTATAAAGTTGCACGGTTGCGCAATACTACTTAATTCCAGCACCACTACATCATAACAAGACTCGTAAGGTTGTCTACGGCCAAAGGGGTACACTAACAAATTTTCCTGCCTCACAGGTTTCAATTTTAATTTTCTCACTAAAGACCTTTTCACGAAACATTTTTCGGACCCGCTATCGCAAAGTATTCTGGCTAAAACGGTATTATTACCGGCCGATACAGATACACAACATGTCTGAAGCAAAGTTGATTTTTGTTTAATTTTTTGTTCAGACATCATTGATACAATAGTACTAATTTTTTCCTTTTCGTGGTTTTCACTATTACTTAATTTAGGACAAAACAAATGATTATGTGTCGTACTAGAACATTTTGTACAAGGATTTAATTTAGTTCTGCAATCTCCTGATAAATGCGATTTCAAAAAACACTTATAGCAACGTCCTTCTTTCTTTAATCTATAACGTTTTTGCTCATCCGAAAATTTAGTACATGTCAGACCTCCATGGTTAGAAGCTTTGCAAAATATGCAAAATTGCTTCGCGGAAGCACTTAAAGCCGCAGCCGAAGGAATGTTTTTCTTTGGAAGAAAATTTTTATTTTTACTTTGATAGCTTTCAGATATTTTACTAGGGGAACTATTTACAAGGTTTGTAGCTTCACGACATCTCAATTCATTTTTAATAAAATCAATTAGCTCAGTAACCTCAGTGTCTTTATCCGGATCGCGCTTTCTGTTAAATTCTAACACGAGTTGCTCAGGTAATAATTTTAATAATATTGGTAACAATAAATGTCCATAAGAACCCGATGCGACACCGAGCGAGTCCAAATTTCGAATGCAAATTTCTATATTGTCATAGAGTTGTCTCAATCCATTTATATTAGATGGGGATTTCACTGCTTCAAGATTCAGTATTTTGTTCATATAACAACTTATTACATTTTCGCGTTTTCCATATCGTTCCTTAAGAAGTTTTAAACTAGAAAAATAATTTTCTTCATTTAATTCGAACCCACTAACAATATTATAAGCAGGGCCTGACAACAAAGATTTCAAGTATTGAAATTTTTCTATTATCGTTAAGCTTGTGTTTTGATCAATAGTGTTCGAGAAAGTATTAAAAAAATCAAGAAATTTGCTTGTTTCACCGGTGAATTTGTCCAATGATAACTTTGGCAATTTTACTGCTGATGCTTGTCTACTATTAGAGTCAGAATCCAAAAAACCTTCATTTTTGTCACCGGCATCACAAATTTTATTTTCGGTAACAGAATTACACTTCTTAAGACGGTTTTTAATTTTAAATTTCAAACTTAAGATTTTTTCAGAATATTCTTCAACAGATTTTATTTCTTTTTCGTATTCTGCCTTATCAGATATTAAATTGTCAACTTCGGAATTTAATTCTTTTAATTCCTTTTCTTTTTCCATTAAAATATCATGTGTTTCTTTTAAAGAATCAATATCGGTATTCTCTATATCAGCTGCAAATAAAGCTTCCGCTTTTGTTACTAATTTTGTAATTAACGTTCTAACTGTTGAACGTTTAGTTTTTATTTTTTCTAATGTATTCATGTTTAATCTCAAAATATAAACTCAATAAATTATAATTCAAAATTATTAAACATATTTCCAAAATAGAAAATCAAAATCATTTATCATTCTAGATTTTTTAATCAATCATTCAATATATATATTTTTTGAAATAAACATATAAACATCAATAACAAATTATTTTATTTAGTTAGTTTTTCATTCAAATAATATCAATGTCTTAATGATAATATTTATTTAAATCAATGTAACTTTTTCCAATATATTTGCATGAATATATTTTTCAATAATTTCAAGATTTGTTTTATTTATTTATTTCCTACAAGTATTTTCAAATTTTTATTTTTCAAGTGTTCAAGAAAATTGTTAATATAATTCAAAATATATATTTTATTTTCAAACAGATACTTTTTTATTTTCAAGAAATAAAGAATTATCAAAAGGTATCCTACCTTTTTTCCCGGGTTTCAGGACACCATGTAGTAAATGTGATCTATCGTGTAATCCATTTGGGAGAGCTTTTTAAATTATTTCACACACATAAAACAAACAATTTTTTCAGAAGACACAAAGAAGAAATCCATTGGTCATTTTTCTTACTTTATATAATATTAATCACACAAATACAATATTTACAGATTCGCACATGTATTTACATTGATTCAACTAGAGGCTTCTTTTGAAGCACATTAAAATAATCAAGAAATAAGAATGGTGGCTTTTAGCCTGCCGTTAAAAACGGCCATTTCCAAGAGAACTTTTTATGCCTTCATTCTTTCACGAAAACCAAGTTACATCTGACGAATTTTCATTTTCCATGTGGTTAACAAAAATCCAATAAAAATAAAATAAGTATACAAGTTATAATTGCTTCTCTGGCATCTGGTGCTTATAATTGAGCCAGTCGCCCAAGCAAGAAGTTCCAGGGGGAATTAAATGAGCATGATGAAATCAATATATTACTCATTATAAATTTCCTAAACAATCATTAAAAATGAAATATTAAAGTATTAGATTGAACTCTTCATGAAAATTGACAGACATGCACAAGATATCATCCTTAATTAAGCTGCAGATGAAAGTAATTTCATATAATTGGTAGACTTATTAAATCCTTCATAAAATTAATTAGACGAATAAAATAATTTATAACAATGTATACTATATTTTAAAATAAAAGCTAGTATATTGTAGCCATCACAAAACTTTCTTCTAGATTTACCCAATTTACTTATACACATTCACTCAGTACAAATTATATTCCATGATAAACGCAGACGATTTTAAGACGATAGCATCCAAGCGATGCGTTCGATTTAACTCACGTCTAACAGGTATATTACATTGTAGATTAGACTAAACTGTAAGTATAAGATTTTGAGAAAATTGGTCAATTTAATTGGTATTTTAAGTATTTTTGAAATATTTTTAAACAATTTATATTGGAGAAAGCTGTCATTTTCAAACGATGCAAATGATTTTTAATTTCCCTGAATCGATATAGTATTGAAAGACTCCGAAAAACATAGTGAATAAAATGTTTAGAAAATTAGATAGAGTCATTCCAGTTTTTTAGTTAATTAATCAGGCGTGTTGATAAATTATTATCAATGTAGTTGATATCTTTTATTTTGCTAGGCCTAGAAGTAAAGTTAAGTTTCAGTTTCAATTTACAACGCTGGAAAATTCAGAAGAACTCGACAAATAAAGATTTGCGATGTGATGCGAATCGTATACATGTCAAGAAATTGATGTGCGCCAGTAAAATAATGTTCTTATGGGTCGTAAAAAAGAGATCTAGTGAAAAAAAGAAAGAATAGTGTTGGTGTTTCAAAAAGAACCCTGGTGAGATTTCGTTCAGATATTTCTTCATTTGATGATATTTCTTCATCTTTGTTCTTCTTGAATTGCTTTTCATCAAACCAGTAAGCAATTCGAGATTTTGGGTAATCGGTGAAGCTAGAGAAAGATTATTATTATTATTTCATAATTGCTAATTTAAAGCTAATTTGGTTTAAAACTTTATTACTATTTCGTATTTTTAAAACAAGTATTTAACAAATTCAAACTAAATAAAGAAAAATCTCATGTTTTTGTTAGATGTAGTCATATTTAGTACGGCTTTCTAACTGGTAATAGATCATAGTGCATTCACACTGTTAAAAACTTCAACAGAAAACTCTGTGTAATCTATTATCTTAAGTCTTACGTAAAATTGCAGAGAAAAATAAACGGAAATGTTAAAAAACTTATTTTATACATTCATTTTAATAACTAATATTAATTTAATTAATTATTGGGGAGAAAATATTTCGGACTTGGAATGCTTTTTCTAAAATAGAAACAGTCTATTTATTTTTAATTAAAAAATGAAATAATAAAGTTAGGTAAAAATACAGAATAAAGATTGAGAATCTTGATTATTCACTTTTAACTAAGAATTACTGTAAATTTAAAGAGACTCTAGATAAATATTTACATTAAATTTACAGAAATTTTTAACAGTGCATAGTGCGGCATGCGCATTCTGTCGCGGTGTTTTTTAAGCAAATACATCGTAAATTAATATGTTAAAATGATATATACGTGTTATTTTCATAAAAATCAATCAATACTTTTAATTTATTTTGGAGTTATATGCTGTTTATTAATACTGAAATGTATAATATAAAAACAAATGCTTTGTTTGTAACATTGACATTTCAGAAGAAAAGGATAATTCTGACGAATAAATGCTATTTAAATTAAAATACACATTTTCATTAACTGTAAAATGCTGTTTGCAGTACCTAGCCTACTCAATTGTTTCCATATATATATATTTTAATCACTTATTGTAATGTTAACCTCCAGTTAACTGTTAACGTTAACAGGATTAATTCTGTACTGATAAGTATAAAGGATTTTAGTCCAAAAATGTCGATTTTGAGTTAAGTACATTGTCAGACTCAGAAAAAAATTCTCTATCGATTGGTATAAAGGATTTAAATCCATGTCATTTAGTCTTTGAGAAAATCCATTGGTAAAATAAGATTCAAGTTAGAAATTTAGCATTAATCTTTGGTATAAAATATTTAATTCAGTTTTTCCCTTTATTAAATGAAGATTGACAATCACTGAATGGTATAAAGCGTATAAACCAACATAATCTCTTTTTCCTAATCGATTCTGCTGATTAGTTTTTAGTTAGTTTAACTTTATTTTTCGTCTCCTGAAAAATCAAGAATATGGACTTATATCTAAAAAAAAGAAACTTAATATACGTTGTTTTGTATTAAAATTTTTATCAAGTCAAATATTTTGAAAATTCATTAAATATATTAAAATTTTGAAAGAACATGCTAGTCTTTCAGCCTCTTCCCATGTGACAAGACAAAATTAGGTTGTGGGCTACCCTTCGCCATGGCAGAAAATGGTTGAAGAAAATCCTTTATACTTATCAGTACAGAATTGTTAACGTTGCTGTTAACTTCCTTCCTCACATTATATGCCATAATTTGTGTAATCCACTTTCTTTCTTCTTGGCGTTATACGTAAGGAATGAAATAATAGTATAATCTTTGTACTAAGGTGTTCATTAGAAATGGTTTCGATTTTTTAATGAAACGTTAGATATTAATTAAATTTAACTGTTTTAGCAATGTAACAGTTTAGGTCATATAAATTTCTCTGTAGAAGATTTTTTTTTTTTTTTTTTTTGACAATATGTATATTAGTTAAATTTTCATTTAATTTTTAGATGCTTGTTGAATTCTGTGGCCAGAATATGAAATACGGGCAAGTGAAGATGTGATTTTTCAAAAGTAAGAAATTTATTTTTATTTGCTTCTAACATTAATATAATTTTACTTATACTAATATAAAAAGATACAATTAGCTTTTCTTCTTCTTAATAATTACACTTCATGGTTTTGATATTACACTTCAATTTAAATAATAATAATAATAAAGCAGCTTTATGGTCATATTTTATTTATGCTGCAAGTGGTTTATTTTATTTATTTTAGTGCAATGAGCCAACTGACAATCCGTAGATGATTCAATTAAATAATCAGTTTCTCGAACAATAAGTTAATTCATACACACTAATCCCGATTTTGGTATTCGTATGAATACCTGGTTCAGATTGGATTAGACTCAACCCAAAATTGTCAAAATATTTTTTGTCGAACAGAAACCCAACATCCGCTGAAAAGACGTTTTCGTTGACCATTCCGAACGTTGACTTTCCGATTCAAATCAAAAACGCTTTAACCCGAAAGTGACCGAAACTTTCTGTACAGAAATTTGACACGCGAGCCAAATCCGAAAACCTATAAATGAGAACAATTAATCCGATATTTCAATTCTCAATGCAGTTACGAAAATACTCTGTTATCGCATACTTCGTGTAAATTTTATGTTATAACGAAATATTAATATTCTTAATTATTTACACATTACAGGGTTGGCAAGGTTTCGGACACTATGGTAAAAACCACGGTATAAACCATGGTTTTTACCCTCCTGTCCAAAACCCCTGTGTCCTAAACTGTCCATAACTATAGTTTTCAACAGAATTATATTTTATTGAAATGATTCAAATGTTCAAAGAATTTACAATGTAATTACTATAATTATGCGTGTAAGAACACATATAATTATTAATTGTTGTTTTGTAACATTTTCAAGTATTTAACATTGTTTTAATTTTTATCACATACATAGTGAGAGAAAAATTATAATATATAAAAGTAAAAAAAAAAAAAAAAATATTACTGAAGCTTTAATCAAAAAATTGGATAATTGTGTCTCAAATATAGATATTTGTAATAGTTACACACCTTGTTTGTGAAATAAACATTTAAAAGGAAATTATATATATTTTCCCCTCCAATAAAGAAATATATATATATATATATACACACACAACATTTCTTAAATACATTTTTATTTATTTATTTTTACATATCCGCCATCATTTAAAATGCATAGACTTCATTACATAATTATAACTTTATATTTTAATTTATGTTTATTTTCCAGCATCATTTAACTTATATTCCTTTTAAAAAACAATTTTTAATACAGCAATTTTTAAACAGAATCTCTGTGAAATAATGGTTAAATAAGTCATAGGGAAAAAACATGAATGAAAAAAAATTGGCTGACCATTCAATTTGAATATATTATCGCGCTTTTTTTTTTTTTTTTTTACTATAAGAAAAATTTTAAGGGTATTTAAATGTTTACTTTATATAGTTTTTGTTAAATTTTAAATTTCTTTTCGCATGTTAAAAATATTTTAAAAATTAGTTGAATTTTCAGTGTAAAAGCGACTTTAATTGCAAATTATAACTGTACTAGGAATGAAAGCATTGTAAAATGGAATTTCTTATAATTTTAGGTTTTAGACAATTAAAGACACTTTAGGGACATTTTTAGACAGTTTAGGACACTTTTGGACGGTAAAAACCACCTGTCCTGTTCAAAACCAGTTTCGGACGTCCTAAACTCCAACCCTAACACATTGGTATCGTAATATTCAGTTTATCATCTTTAGAAGAAAAAAAAAAAAAGCTATCTGAAATTATTTTAAGAAATCGAATATACTAAGCGTATTCTGTTAATTTTCGATACAATATACCTCCCTACAAATTATTTTTAAGATGTCAACGCAAATCTTTTTCTCACCTCGACTTCCTGAAGAATAAAAAAAATCAGAAATACCGTATTTTATTTCTTCTAAGACCTTGCCCTCTGTCTCCCAGATAGCGCTTCGTATTGCCTATACAAAATATGGCTGTTCTGAATCGCAGCATATCGAACCGTGTCATTTTATAAAATACTAGAGCATCGATGTACCAGAAAGGATAAAGGGCTGGCACATATAAAAATTCTAACTTTGATGATAAGTCAAACATTGTAAGTAATAATAACAATATACGACCTTATTCAAGAAATATTTCAAATAAATATTTTCGTTTTATTATGAAAAAAAAAAAATCATAAAATGTTATAATAAAAGCAAATATTATGCATTAAGTTGAAGCAGTTTTGTTCGTATATGGTAGCATAATTATCTTGAAATGTTCTAATCATAATTACATCGAGCGATATCTTGAGGTCTTTTTATTTGTGCAAAATGTTAGGAGAGTAATTAACACAATTCTAAGATTGTAAACAACTTGTCATAAAGCACTTTTCGATACGAGTATAAGATCTTAAAAATGGTATATTCTGTTCATACAAATATAAAAATAATAGAATGCAGGGTAAAAAAACAGAGCTGGCTATAGCCAAGATGCACTACTTTTTTCTTTTTGTTGACCTATTGAGAAATTCAACAAAGAACTAAAATATTGCCGTAATAGAGAAAAAAATAAATGAATAAAAGTCAATTTTAAACGGATACGGTTATTGCGAAACACTACTTATAAACACTTCTCTCTTTTAAAAAAAAAAAAAAATTCTGATCTCTACAACTACTGGCGTAATAAAACACTAGCTATGCTGTTATAAAAAGATGGCCTCTGTGACTCATCATCACTTTGTAAATGCTCCAAAGAAAAACTAGAAACTGCTTTTCAAGCACTTTTTACGATGCCAAGATCCGCTTAGCGTTCCCTTTGCAAACGATTTTGGCGAAACTATGTAAATAATAATGAGACGCATCGAACTGAAGTGAAGTGGAAACAAATTAAAAAAAAAAAAAAAAAAGGCGTGTGATGTCTCTCTTTGGTCGAGTAATGTAGTTTGACTTGCTTCAGTAACAGTTAGTTCTGTTCAAAAAAAATTCTATAGACTAATAGTTATATCCCGTGATATATAAATTTTATTCATAAACGCGTGAATATTCCTGAAAATATTTTTGAATTCTTTAAAAGGTGTATATTTTTTCGCTATTGTGTTTTTTAAGGTTACCGACCTCTTGCATTATGTATTAAATCGAGTAAGATTGCTTGAATAGTGTTTTGTAAACAGAAGAAAGAAAAAAATGTTTCATTTGCAGCATTTATTGAAAAACATTATTATGAGAAAAACATTAGAGTCTTCGAAATTTTTGACTGTTTCTTAAAATATTAATGACAGGCATATATATATATATATAAACGTCGAATACTTAGAATTTGTTTATCTAAGAAATGTCATTATCCTATGTATCTCTAACTCTACCTTAACACAAACCTTATTTATCGGAAAATGGAATTAAAAATAAATTTTTTGTAATACCATAGGGTTATATTATTGAAAAATGTTATATAAACTTACAAAAAAAAAAAATTAACATTTTAAGAAATAACAATTTTTTTTTTCAATAAAACAAATGTCTAATAAATAAATTGTAAAATAAAACAAACGTCTTTCCGTTTTCTCGTCATTCAGTGGGATAAAGGAAAAATCGTTACACACTGGCGTTAAAAATTAAAGCAAATACCTGTTTTAATTGGATGGCATGTTCGTTATCAAATCGTTAACCGAATTTTATAAACATTTAACATAAGTAATTATATTTAAACTGATATTAATTCATTTTTTCGAAAAAGAAAGCTTCCGAAGAAATTAAAAATTTAAACAGTTTTAGAAAAGAAAACTAAATGAGAAGTGGTGTTAAGAATGCATTACAGATAGATGAAGGTACACTTGCCTCCAAATGTTGAATTAAAACCGAGACTATTCATCCTGCACTCACTTTCCTTTTTTTTTTTCTTTCTTTCTCTTTTTCTGTATGTTAATTTAAAGCCAAATATTAATTTAATACCGAATTTCTCTTCTCTTCCTGTATTTACTTTTTTCTCTCTTCCATATTGGATTTTTGAAAAAAAAAAAAAATAAATAAATAAATAAATAAAATAAAATAAAATAAAGTAATTATTACTTTGCAAACTATGAGCATCACTAGAAAGAAAAAATATTAATGAATAATTTTTTAACAAACAACTCATCCAATTTATGATCGTAGGTGTATTTTTTAAAAAGTTATTCACGTACGATAGAAAGAAGAAAAGTTAATACATGAAGAAAAATCCGCTTTTAATTTAATATATGGATGTACTATGTGCATCTTCACCTACCTATATGTTAATTTAAAGCCAAATATTAATATAATACCGAATTTCTCTTCCTGTGTTTACTTTTTTCTCCCTTCCATATTGGATTTTTGAAAAAAAAAAAAAAAAAAAGTAATTATTACTTTGCAAACTATGAGCATCACTAGAAAGAAAAAATAATAATAAATAATTTTTTAACAAACATCTCATCCAATTTATGATCGTAGGTATATTTAAAAAAAAAGTTATTCACGTACGATAGAAAGAAGAAAAGTTAATACAGGAAGAAAAATCCGCTTTTAATTTAATATATGGATGTACTATGTGCATCTTCACCTACCTATAGTATATCTTTAATACCATTTCTTGTTTAGTTTTCTTTTCTAAAAAATAAATAAAGAAATAAAAATCATTTCTTCAAAAGCTTAATTTTCAGAAAATTTGAATTGATATCATTTTTAAAATTATTACTTATGTTGATGTTTTATAAAATTCGATTAGTGATTTGATACAGAACCTGTTATCCAAAATTTATGTTTCTGCGTTCATCTGTTTAAAAAATATGCTCAAAACAAGAGAACGTGAAAACAGATTATTGCTTTACACCAGTATATTTGTAACTGGCAACGTATGTATTAGTCTAAATTATCAACTGGTGGACAGTTGTATGAGCGAAAGGGCCTCAAGCTTTCATAACTGATTAAATCAGTTTTAAAAAAGATGCCTTGTGATATCAAAACATAAAGTGACATTTTAACTTTTAAATTGCACTTTTAGCAAATAAAACAGCGTATTCTTATATTGAGTACTTTATTTATATAGACATTTAAAAATTGCAATTTTTTCTTTTGAAAGTATAACAGAAGAATGTACATTTGAAATTTCATTAAAACTGAAAAAAAATCGTCTTAATGATTTATCCACTGTAATTTTAGAAAATCTGTTTAAAAGTATAGAACTAGCTATATAAGTAATTCTGAAAAATCATTCATAAACTATAGTTACATTTGCGTGAAAATTATTAGAGTAATTGTGCATTTTTTAGCTTTTTTGTTTATTATATTTAAGGCATGTAATAATTCAAGAAAAATATTTTCGCTCGTTAATATATTTATCTTTTGTTCTTTAAGTTCGAAGGAAATTTTTAACACTTTTTAACAAAATTTAAAAGTGTTCACGACTTTAACTTGCCCGTGTCTGCTCGCTTTCCTTTCCATAAATATGTTCAGAATTTCATAAGACACTTTTTAACTGCATTTATACTTCGCATCATAAATACCAATACCACTGTGAATTAATACTTTTTATTTTATGGTGGTTTGTGTTTAACCCATATTTCACCATCGTCCTAAAAATAGGACATAAGTGGTATTTATATAAATTCTTTTGAATATTCTAATTCAAATTAAAGGCGATATACAGTTGGTTCTCCGTTTAACGACTTTCAAGGGACCGTAAATAATCGTCGTTAAGTAGAGAACGTCGTTAAACAGAATATGTGAAAAAATTATGTGCATAACATTTTCCTTCACACTTTACAGGCTTAGGACTGTTAATATATTTCTCTATATATTGGCGTGTTTAAAAATGTTATGTTTTTTTTTAAACAATTACTGTACTTTATTTTCAAAAATTACATTAAAAATGGGTACAAAAAATACAATAAATTAACTTTAAAAAAAAAATCAAAAAGTGTTGATTGCTTCAACTTTGGCCTGGTTGATTGTCTAAAATATTAAATGTGTCGTATTCCACATTCGATGAGACAATATAACGTCGGAGAACATCTAGAGCCGAAGTTGCCTCTTTGTAAGATGGTGGCGGTGTCTCATTTTCCGTTTCTTCAACTTCACTTTCTTCGTCTGACACTATAGTTTCGTTTACTAAATCCTCATAAATTTGTTCTACATTTCTATAGTCTGTTGTTAAAACTGATTCATCACGCTGGAAGAAATCTTCAATTGAATTATCCTCACCTTGAACAACACTTCTCAATTCTTCATGATCATGGGTAATGTCATCTTCATTGATTTCTACATCCATACATTGCAGCTCTACGTCAAGTTCTTTGTGAATGCCGGCATTGCGAAAGCAATTTTTTATTGTGGATGAAGAAACTTCTTTCCAAGCTGATGTTATCATGTGCTTTGCTTCCAAGATTGTAAATTTTCTAATTTTCATGCTGCGAATGATACCCAAGTCTAATGGCTGGGTTCTTTCTTACGTTTGGATGTGGATCCGAAACAGAATTTGTGTGCTGATTCAACAATTTTTTCTCTGCTTGCTAAAATGCCTTTGAGAGTAGACTCATGTAATTCAATTTTTTTTTTTCAAATTACACTTTCGTCATTCCAATGCTTTTTTCCCCATTCTTCAATAATTTTCACCTTTTCGTGTAGACTGAGATGCTTTCGCTTTGATGCAATAATGTTCGGATCACTTCGTACTTCAACACAACACACTCGCTAAGTCTCTAAACATAAACACATACATAAGCAAATCTTTATCGGAAACGCTTTATCGAAAGGAATGGGAGGCAACTGCTACAGAAAGTCACATGACGGGTTAGGGACAATAGAGTGATTGCACTCCCGCACAGCTCCATTATTCGATTTTCCAAGAAACAGTAACCCCCACCCCTTTTTCTTGTAAACCCTGCAACACTTTTATGATTGCAACATTGCATGTATGAAATAAACTTTCTGTGTTTGTTCAAAGTTATTTTTTTTTCTCCTACAGGAAATTTCTCTATTACAGATAAGAGTTTCAAGGAGAAAAAAAAAGAAAAAAATCGTCGTTAAATAGAAACATCATCGTCTTTAAATAGAAAATTTTTGCGGCAAAGGGGGTAGGGACTGTGAAATATCGTCTTTAAATAGAAATCGTCGTTAAGTAGAGCGTCGTTAAACAGAGAACCAACTGTATTATTCAAAAGTCCAATAAATACACATGTGGTTTTATCGTTAGTTTAAATTAACGTTTAATATATATATATTTTTTAATTTTTAAAATGACGATTCTTGAAGATTTATTCATTACATTTTCAACACATTATTACTTAAAAAGGTTTTACGTTCAAGAATAACGAACATATAAATTTATTGGGGTAATTTTCTACACTTTTGTACTGGTAAAGCAATTATATAAAAATATGTATATAGATGGTCTGTTTTCCTTGTATTTCCGACTATCCCAAACCATTGTCCTATTTTTTAGGACAGTTTGTACCGATTAAGCTAATGAAAGGTTGGTAAGTTTTTTGATTTTGTATGTGTACATAGGTTTAAAGAAACATATATTTAAGATTTTGAAAAGAAAAAAAAAAAATTTTTTTTCAATTCTTGGTGCGATATGGGTTAAAGTTGCAGACTTTCGTTAGAATTTTTATATATGCAAGAAATTACGTTGCTTTTACATCTAAGATAGTTTAATCCATTGCCAGTCCTGACGCTCTAAAGCGCTCTAAAATGTATTACCAAATTTAGGGACTCTTTTATTGAACTAACACGAATAATTTCCAGGAGTGTTATTTGATCTACAAAATAGACAGATAACTTTCAACGTGATTAGGCAAACGTTATACAGTTAAAATTTTAGTGGTGGGTTTTGAATAAAAAAAGTCCCTAAATTTGGCAATACTGATCAGAGGAGGTAAATAAAATAGAAGTGGCATAGGGTAAAGAATATTCTTCAGAGTAGTATTTTCCTTTGATAATATTACTACAATTATTTTTTCAGTTTATATCTTGTGGATATATACTTTAATTTTTGAATTCTTGTGTTTTGCGGAAATGCCAGTTTTTGACATGTTTTATTAATTTTTTCCAGTTTTATTTATTCTTTTTAATTGTAATGCAGATTTGTTTTGCTTGATTTTCTGATTTAGATCATGCGTTCAAAAAAAAAAAAAAAAAAAAAGCTACAGGGGTTAAAAAATAATAAATAAATAATTAAATAAATAACATAAAATAAAATAAATAAAAACTTCATGTGTGTATAGATACCTTAATTGACGACACTACTGTCATATACATTTTGATATTTTGTCATCACGCAGATCTATCTTTCTTATTGGACCACTTACGCCTGAGATTCCACTTTTCTAATATGGAAGAGCTTCGTTTGGAAATCCCCCTCTGTTTGCCATGTCTGAACATTTAATAAAATAAATAAATGCGGGATTGTTCTTTGGTACTTTTATGGTTTTATCTTGAAAGGTTGTATGACTCATACTCAAACAGGATGCAGAAATTTGTGCGCCTCTTACCAGGAGGGGTTCTGAATTTTTCTTATCTAAAACTTCCAGATCCCGTCACTCTTTCCCCTCGATTTTTCTTTTTCTTAGAAGGTGGAACTATGAAATCAGAATATTATTAACTGTGAAATTATATATAATTTAACAGGATGGACACAACTCTTTTGACGGAATATTTTTATTAAATATTTCCCATGAATTTGTTCCTGGTGTGTTTATAACAAGAACGTTGTGTATAATGGTAAATGTTATTAATTAAATTATTAACTGTTGATTAATTGTTAAAATTAAATAATCTAAATATCGAGGAGAAAAGGAAAAAATATGAAATAACAATAATGAAATAAATAATGCTTTACGTAAGTATTTGTTCCACTTTTTCGTGTAATGTGATATGTTGGTTCATGTCAGTTGATTGTGCGGGAATCTTAAGCCTAGGTTTAATGCCTTCTGTGGGGGGTCTTTCTAAGGGGTTCAAGACTGTATTCATGCGAATTTAGGGGGGGGGGGGACTTTCTTTTAACGTTACATTTGTGTAAAGTTGACTCTTTTTCAATTTCGATCATGGTAAAATATTTTATAAAAAGTTTTAAGTATAGTCTTTTCTTTACAGTCTAAAATTCAATTTAATAAATAAAGAAGTCTATTAAACTAAAGAAATAGTAAATTATAATAAAATTCATAACTGCATAGTAAGTTTAAAAGACATAACTTTAAAAATGTTTTATTGGTTATTTTCTTTACTGAAAATTATGTGATTATTTTTACCAGCTCTTTCTTTTTTCCTTTTCTTTCCTTTTTTCTTTCTTACTTTTTTTAATCAATTTAAAGACAGAATGCTTTGAAAGATTTTATTTTTATTACTTTTAAAACTTTAAACATTTATGATTAAAGAGAAAAAAAAAAAGTTTTTTCTTCACCTCTGACATAACTTTCTTAATTTTTATTCGATTCAAATGGACTTTCGACATAAGTTGTCATTATATTAAGCTTCTAACTTATGTAATTAAAAAGGGCTATCTTTCGCGCAAGAGCAATAAAAAATTATTTATTATAAATACTCAACAGTTCATCAAAAATTATACATGAAATTTATGCTTTAGAATAATATTTCTCTAATGTTTGGTCATTTTTTCTGTAAGTTTGTAAAATTTTGTTGAAATTCATTCTTATTATAAGTAAAAAACTCCCTAAAAAATTAATAATTTTATAGAAATCATCTGTCTAGACATTCCTTGAATTCTACCCCCCCCCCCCCCCCCAAAAAAAAAAAAAAAAAAAAAAAAATCTAAATACTAAGTGAAATCATTCGTTAAAGTTACAAGTCATTTGTAACTTTCATTGGTACAGGATAATATAAATCATTTTTTTTTCTTCAGTTTGTTGTTGATCCCCTAATTACTTTCGTGACTAAATTGTTGCGGGAAGGTCTGATTTTAAGAATGTTCTTAGCATATTTGCAGTTCAAAGCTATTTCGTTTAATATTTCCTTAGAAAATAGAAAAAAATGTCAGAAAAAAAAAAAAAAAAAAAAAAAAAGAAAAAAAGAAAAAAAAATCTAAAAATTTTTTCACTAATTGTATATTTGATAAAGTAATTTCTCTGAATCCGTTTCTGACACTCACCTCAATCCAAACGCAATATTAAATTAAAAGTGCGCTGCTTTAATCACTATCCTCCACGCCAAAAATAATTAAATAACTAAAATTTCAAAAATGTACTTCTGTTATAAGTTTTCTTTTTAAAAATAAAATTACTCTTTCATATCAAATATGTATATATTCAATAAATCGGGTTTAAATCAAACCGAACTACAAGATCTAAAACGCTTACCTTAACTAACTCGAACTTGATAAATTTAATTTAACCCTTTCACAAACCAATTGTTAGCAAAATAAACTATAACCTAACGGATCCAAAGCAGATCTGTTTTCGATTTATGATAGAAAATCCGCAGATCTGTTTTTTTGTGGCATCTGATTTATATAGAAAATCCACACGCTACAAATTTATTCTTAAAATGTGTGATTATTTTTATAGCTCAAAATATCATACACATTATTTATGTCGATTTTGGAGAAGAACAGGTTTTTGTAAATCATAAGTTGCATAGTATTATAATTAAAAATAAATTATTCTCACTGTGTAATTTATGAATTTTCCCTCAATAAAGTTTGTCCCTTTATGACATTATCTACTAATGAACGAGGATGTGATAAAAATTGTCTCTCTTTGCTCTTGTCGGGATACTTGTTTTTACTATTCATCTTTCCAATTTCCTTATTTTACTATTGCAACCCTGATTCAAAACAGATGTTTTAGGTTGATTTCTATTGATATCGCAAATCTACAAATTCGTAAAAATACAGTCTGATTCTATATCCGTAATTATTCTTGTATTTCAGTAGAATGTTTATATCTTCCTGTTTTTCAGTTTACTTTCTACTTAAAGACATTACTTATTATCAGCTATATTTAATTTGTATTGATTATTATTATTATTTTTTTAATAAATTAATGCACAACCTCTGCTAATGTCCTTATTCATATTTCGAAAATTGGAACACTCTCATAAACCTATAAAAGCAAAGAAGGTGCATTATCAATTTCTTTGTACAATTTCTTTTAACTAACCATTTGTTTTTAAAGAATAAATTCTTTACTTGTTTTTTGGTCCATTGTTATAAATATTATCACTGTTTTTATTTATTTTTGTTTAAAATATCTATTCTCGCCTAAATTTTATTTTTGATTCTCTCCTGTTAAAGAAAAATATAATATTACACTTAACTGTTTAAAATTATGTACTTCGAACTATTTAAAGTATGTAATTTCTTCAGATATGTGTATAAAGCATGCTTCAAAATTTATGGTTTTCTACAAAGAATATTTTGGAATTCTTATTAACAAAGATTTCGAAAGAAAGAAAGAAAAAAAAAAAAAAAAATGTGTGTTCTTTACTTCAAGAGGTTACATGGATTTTAAAAGCTAAAAAAAGCGTAATTTCTCTCTAATTTTTTAATATAATAAATAAATTTTTTATTCAAAATTTTGAGCATATAAAATATTATTATATAAACAGTATTTTATAAATTTTTTATTAAAAGAAAACTGGAAGATTTAGCCGGTGTGTCCTGGTTTCCAGAGACCCTTCAGAAAATCAGTGGGCACAATTTCTCAAAAACTAATGCATCAATCGGAGAAGGATTGGAACGGAGGATTTTCCTTTTTTTTTTTTTTTCTTTCTTTTTTTTTTTTTCGATTACAATTTGTTTTACAAGGCTACATGAGAGGTAAAATGTCCAAAAATTATACTGTATCTGCATACAACTCTGCCAAAAAAAATTCAAATTTCTTGTTTTCTTTCTTTTTTCTTTTCTTTTCTTTTCTTTCTTTCTTTTTTTTTTTTTTCTATCATTTGTTTAATAGCTAGTCAGTACTATTTTGAAGAAGTGTGCAAACTTTCAAAAACATCATACGTTAGTTTTTGAGACATCGTACCCCATCGCTTTTCTGAAGGATGTCCGAAAACCAGGACCCACCGCCTGAATTTTCCGAAGATTTTAATAAAAAATTTATAAAACGTCGTTTAAATGTTGCTCTTTTCTATGCTCAAAATTTTATTTATTATTATATATATATATATATATATATATATATATATATATATATATATATATATATATTATATCCATCGAAATTCAAGTACACCCTTAGGTTTTCCTTTTTTTTTTAAATATCTAATCATTATTTTCCGTACGTCTTTCAGTAAGCCAACCGAGCAGTTCTGTGCTCAAAGCTGGTAGACGTGAGGAGCAGGGTTCGATCCCTGATTGCGCCCGTCGGCCTAGCCGTTCGGAGTTTTCCATGGTTTTCTCCGAAATTTGTGTGAATACGGGCTAGGATCTCTTAGAAAGACCCCCACGGAGGGTACTCCCCCTCAGACCATAGACCCTAGTGAAGTCAATCAGCCTTGATCCCCACAACCAATAAACCATACGTCTTTCAGATCCGTGTTTTGTTCCTCTTTAGATAGGATGCCAATCTTTCAATTTCTTTTTTATTTCGTCTTAACTTTTCTTTAATTTTAAAACCAGATAACATTTTATTTTCTCAGAGACTGTGAAATCATATCCAGACTATTTATCCTTTTAATTTTTGTTTGCATTGTTGTTCTAATGACGTGATGTGAACGTCATACCACACAATAAATCTTTGCGGATTATTCAAATAAACTACTGCGAGTTTACATAATTAGGCCTCTTTTGCATTCAATTACTGGCATAACTTCTGTTTTTTTTTTTTTTTTTTTTTTTTTTTTGTGGGTGTAATCAGGGTATAGCGACTCTTTCCCCTATGCCATTAGAAGAACTTGGTAGATTAGCTGATTATTATCCTTTTATTACACTCTTTTCCATTTAGAAAAAGAAAAAAAAAATCAAGAAAAAGATAACGATTGTATGTTAGAATGTCCTTGAATTGTTTCTTACTTTTTTGGGTCATTACCATGTCCTAACTTACTACAGAGAGAAAGAGAAAAAATAAAAATAACCGTAACACCGAAAGGAAAAAAAGAAGCAATTGGCTTCTATTCAAACATCTCCGGGTTAAGGTTGTTCAAAGTTGAACTGTGTTTAATCTATTTCCTTCAAAAAGAAGAGAAATCTGAAAAGTTTACGGGTTGGAAGCGTATCTGTTTATCTTTTTTACACACAGCATCAAAAAACTCCGACATACTGTTTACACATAGATTTTAATGGGTTATTTCTAAACTTCTTTACTTGCTGAATAAGTCAACAATGAAAAAAAAAAAAAAAAAAAAAAGGAAAGAATCATTTATCGTTCATGAGTAATGACAGTATTTCCCGCGTAATTACATGCATTATATTCATATTCCCATAGCACAAGTCTACATAAAAAAATGAGGGAGGGCTAATAAATTAAAAAAAAAAAGGGATATTGAGGGCGTATTCCATTTTTTTTGTTAACATGACATCAAAAATCCAACATCCTGTTTACACATCATATTAATAGGATATTTCTAAATTATTAGAATAAATCAAAGATGATAAATCGTGCATGAGTAACATGATTTTTTCACGTATTTATTTTATGCATTTATTATTTTTATTATTATTGTTGTTTTTGTTACCTTGGTCTGTATAAGAAATAATAAAATTTATTTTGGCTTCAATTTTTTTAAATTAAAATACATAAGAGCGCCCTAGAACGAAATGATGGAAAAGAAAGACACCTGTTCTTGTTATTAAAATTTTGATTGCATTTTGATTTATTTTCCTGAAAAGTAATGCTGAAAAATTTTATACTTCTTTGCCAACGTCATGTCATATGCAGTTGAATTATATCTTTGCCCTATTTTATAATATTTCCCATTTTCCATATTTAAAAGCAATAATGATGTAACTTGTCCTATCGTTTACCTATGAAAATCTATAATGTGGGCAAGGCAAATTCGACATATGTGCTTATTCTTATACATGTCTCTTCTTCCATTACACTACTTCCATTACTTCTTCTTCCATTATCTTCAAAGAAAAAAAAATGGTAATATTATATATTTTTGATTTATCATATATATCACAAACGTTCCCAGTTTTTATAACTCTGGAACAAGTTTCTGAAAATAACATGCTGTTTTTCTTTGTAAAACTTTCCTGATTTCAGACATTTTTAATGTTCACTGATATATTCAAGGAACGTTACTGGTAAATACGAGGCAACTAATTACCCCAAACTTCAATGATTTTTACAAGTGTTCGAGTGACTTGTAACAAAAACTAAACAACGGAATTTCGTGGAAAGTGGAAGTTGGTTGGCACAATGAGATAATAGAAATTTTACTTAAAAAAAAAAAAGAAAAAGAAAAAGAAAACCACCATTAGATGGTGCTGTCCAAACAGAAAGACAGGTGATATAAAGCTTTGATAGACTTGTCGAAGTCAGCAGTGATTATGCTAAAAAGTGCTTGACTTCGTTGAAATTACTTTACCAAGACCAATGTAACATTTAAAATGAGATAAAGAATACAAAAATTTAAAACTTTAAAAATACATTTTAATTAAAAACATTAAAACTCAAGACAGACGTTTCGGCTAGAACACTAGCCCTCCTCAGTGTCAAACATACAAGCACAACATTTACAAAAATTCATAATACATCATAGCAAGATTAAATAATCAGGAGGAATAGCTTTAGCCTCGTTCAAGGCAGAATGTTGCATCTCATTTCTTTATCTCATTTTTTAAATGTTACATTGGTTTTAATATATTAATGAGACGTATAAATTATGTTTAATTTTATTACTTTACCAAAATGGTAATTCTGCTACCTGTAAAATTCTAGTCTTTAAAGTGCTTATGAAAAATTCTGCTTACTAGCAAAGGACTAAAGGATTGTATTATGAAATTTAAAGCAACATGTCGCCCGTTCAATAAAGAAGAGGTGGAAAGTTTAAAGCGTGATTTATTTGAAGCATATTTTTATTTTACTGTAGTAAATTTGTAATTCATTATATGATGCGTATGTAATTTTTAGATAATATTGAGAACTACGCAAAAACAATTTATTTTATGCTTTCTTTTTAGAAGTACAGCTATAAAAATAGTGTTTGTAAAATTTCTTCTAAAACAAAATACACTTTTTATAACGCTTAGACAATATACAGGGCTACACTAAAGCAACATATTTTATGTTGTCTCATTAAAACTAAAATTATAAACGTAGATTTTCTGAGATTTCTGCCTACGTAGTTTAAAACACATAATATGCCGATAGATTTTAATATTATTTTTCCTTTCTTGTTATAATAAAAAAAAAGTTTTTCTTCACTAGTGAAAGGAGAACCTGGTGGTATATTTCTATAAAACTATTTAATGCCTAATTGTAATAACCTTCGTTAAATATTTTACTACGCCATTGTGTAAATCACAGAAAAAAGGCGTATTTAAAACGATGTTATTCAATATAATTAAAATTAGTATAACAATAGCGGCAAACATATTGTACAATTCAAGAATATATGAATTAATCATTCTTCGGAATAGATCCAAAAAAGATCAAATGCTAAAAATGTGTGTTAAAAGGTCTGTCACAATTTGTTGAGAATTAATAAATTTATCTACAAAGTAGAACTCAGAAGATGTTTTTTGTATCAACTTTTTCATACTATTTTGATAACTAAGAAACAGATTTGAAACATCTGGGCTTACTTGGCTGCAGTAGTCAATTGTATCCCAATACGGATTTACCTGTGGGAAGTGTTCCAGATGTAATGACTTTTAACATTTAAGTGAAAGTCAACTTATTGCTTCTTTTTTATCACTGCTATTCAATACACATTTGATGCAAAATAAGCACTTTCTCTCTCATAATGTCAAATATTCTTTCATTTTTGTTATACACAAGAGAACATTGATAAATATAATGACGATAAATGGATAAATCAAATGTGCTTTAGTCATGGTAACGATTCTTCAGTTTTCGAAAAAATTACATTAATGTTTTCCTGCATTGGTGAACAAAACATCACAGAACTTTTGACCGAGATATGCCTCAATCTATTAAAATTCTTAATCACTTTTCTTTTGTTCAATTTTCGGTAGCTTCATTCCTATTAGTGAAATAAGTTTTTCTTTTTTTTATCTTTGGATTATTTTTTACATTTCTCGGATTCCAAATGTTTTTTTTTCCTCTCGGAGTCCTAGACTGTCGCCAATTGGCCATTGTGAAGCATTAGTGCGACGTAAAACCCAACCAACCATTCAACCAAATATTTTTTTAAGTTTCACTGCTTTTTGTGTATGCGTTTGTACCGACTGTCTTACTAGCACAATTCTATGAAAGACTCACTTCAAATATAAATCTAATAAAAGTAAAATTTGATAATGACATGTTTTACGCCATTATTCTTTTGGCTTATAGCGTATATTTTAAAAATTTGTTATTATAAAATACATTTTGTAGCTCAAAATACATTATTAAAACTTTTATTTATATATTTTTGTACTATTTATCTAAATAACATATTATCAATAATTATAAAAATTATAGAATGACAAGATTAGTTATCCACGCTCATTGCTAGGAGTTGTTGTAATCTAACAATTTGTAGCTCAATATACATTATTAAAATTTATTTAAGTATTTTCGTATTTTTTATATTAAATAACATATTATCAATAATTATAAAACGACAAGTTTAACTATCCACGTTCATTGCTAAGTAAGAGTTGTTATAATTTCACATGTGGTTAAAAAATTTCATGGTTTTATTATTTATATCATGACGAGGAATATTTTAAAGGATTTAGATTATTTAAAGATTTATCACATACACCAATATTAATATTTAGAAATTGTTTTAATTTGAAATACGTTTAATTGAAAGAATAATATTTGAAAATCTTGTTGAAATAGAAATCACAACATAATTTAAGCAATTTAGTAATATTTTTTTAAAGAATGACATACATTATTTAAAGCGATCAGGTAACTACAAACATTATTATAACTACAATAATTGAAGGGGACTTTGCACCACTCAAGATTTCATATAAAAGCTTATATTTCCATTTAGTATTTATAAATTGAAATATATTAGGTTTGT
Organism: Salticus scenicus; assembly: GCA_963930645.1. Lineage (NCBI taxonomy): Eukaryota > Metazoa > Arthropoda > Arachnida > Araneae > Salticidae > Salticus > Salticus scenicus. The sequence continues at coordinate 92,786,129 of OZ005656.1, forward strand.
TGAATAAAATATATATTCAAGCAACAATTCTTATGATTTTGATACACTTTTTACAGATTTGAAATCTTTAAATTGTGTTTTCTTAATTTGTATTCTTTCATGAATTCATGATCATCAAAATTCTAAAACTTCTGCAGATATTTAAGAAAAGAGTTTATATATATATATATATATATATATATATAAATAATAGATATCGTAATAAAATTTAATCTTAAAATTTAGCAATTAATAGAACTAAAACAATAACAGCACACTAAAATATAGAACTGAATTTAACATAGAGGAAAGAATTACACAAAAAGTTGCAATATAGATTAAGAACCAATGAGTTACGATAGTAACATGAAAAACTTACACCGACCTGAATGATAATAAAAAAGGACCATTATACGTATGAGAGAGAAAAACATATAAAAAATCACAGAATTAATTGGATGTAAATGCTTAAAGTTAGAAGCATACTTTTCAAGGGGCGCATACTTCATAAAGCTGTGAAAACTGCAACGATTTCGTAAAACGATATTGCTATTCATAGCAATTTATATCATTTCACGCCCCGATCGATGCAGTAAGAACAATAAAGAATGAGAGATATGTGAAATATTAAATAAAAACAAAGATGAAATAAAGATTAATTAAAAACTTAATTGAAACCAAAGTGATATCATGAAAAAAGCTGAGTAACCACATGCATAACATTTAACACCAACTGGAGAAAGATCGATGCAGTAAGAACAATAAAGAATGAGAAATATGTGAAATATTAAATTAAAACAAGGATTAAATAAAGATTAATTAAAAAATTAATTGAAACCAAAGTGATATCATGAAAAAAGCTGATTAACCACATGTATAACATTTAACACCAACTGGATAAAAGAATGATGCCAAAACCTAAATTGAAGTAAAATAAAAGCTCGACAGTTATCGATTAATCGAATATACTTCAAAGCATTTTTATTAAAGATAAAAAAAAAAAAAAAAAAAACACAGATTAAAGATTAAATGATAGTGTTAAAATAGATTTTAGAGTTAATTAAAATTAAAACTAGTAGAGTTAAATTAAATCGTACCAAATACATTAATAATTAAATCGTTTAAGTGAAGGACGGAAGAAGGAAGGCATAAGACATCAGAGTGCCAGCGCCATCTTTCGGTTAGCTTTAAAAACATTAAGTCAGTTAAATAATTTCAGGAGAATAAGCCAATGCAATAAGGAGTGTAATTAAGATGTATTTACTGCAAGATTAAGATAATTTAGAAGTATTGACTGCAAGATTAAGATAATTTTTAGCATCAATCAAGTAATAAGAAGAATTTTTAGCACCAATTAAGTATTAAGAAGAATTGAACTTATGATTAACCCAACATTAAGTAATCTTGAAGTCAAAGTATTAAATGTTAAGTTTTAAGAAGACTCAAATACAAGCAATAATGCCAAAGAGCACACATAAAAGGATAAGCATTAAAAGGCAGTCATCAATAATTAAAATTATAATTTAAAAGAATTTTTAATAATATAAGATCTTATTTATTTTTGTTATGCAAATAGATGGATTGTTCAAACTTAACAAGGGAAGCCTCAGCAGCCAGATGCACATAATTAAATTTAAGGATAAAAGATATAATTCATAGTAATCAACCAGAAAAATAAGAATGTAACTTACAGTAATCCCCCCCACCCTTTTTTTTTTTTTTTTTTTTTTTTTTTTTAATTTTATTCAGCATCATACCCTCCCAACCAACCAGCCAAACAACACCACCCTTCCTCCTTAATCAAACATCTGCCCACCCATCCACCATTTTTTTTTTTTTTTTAATTAAACCTTAGTAGTTTTTTTTTTTGTGTGTGTGTTAGACAGAGACCCTTGATGATAAACAATTGAATAAAGAAATTTTTTGGGATAACCCATTTTTTTAGCAACATTAATTATGTGAGAGATATTTTTGTTTTTAAACCTATATGAACAAAGATTACGTATACGAAAGAGGTGATTGAGAATGATATTTCTGTAAACAGAGATATGAAGACAAGATGTAAAGTGTGTAAATAAATTTACTTTGAAACTAAAATCTCGTCTTTTGTCATACAGATCAGTATAAATTTTACTACCATCAAGTTTAAGTTTTAAATCTAAGAAATTTACACAGTTATTGTTGAGAAGATTATGAGTTAAGGTAAGGTGAGAAGGATATTCAAATTTAAATAGATTAGGGGAAAAATTATTGACATAAAAAATTATAATGTCATCAATGTATCGGTAAAAATAAACATTTTCAATACATAATCCCTGTTCATAATGGTAAAGGTATAAATCAGCTAACATACTCGAGCTACATCCTCCTTGTGGAATACCGACCTTTTGAATATAGATCTTATTACAGACTAGAATGTAATTGTTATGAATAATAAAATTTAAAAGTGTCTTAAATGATGTTGCCGAAAAGCATTTTGGTAAAGAGATTTGACTTTTAAATTTTTCAAAAAGGTTAAAGATGATATGATTAAGATCTGTTAAATTAATATTATTAAACAGGTCAGCAAAATCATAAGTCATGATATCAGTCACATTATTCATATATAATAATTTGGCTTTAAGTTGATAACTATTTTTAAGGCAAAAGAAATTTTTTGATTTACTGATTAAGTCATAGATTTGTTTGAGAATATCAAGGAGAATTTTGTTAGCGTTATTGTTGTAAGTATTACACCCTACAGTGACGGTTCTAAATTTAATGGGATTTTTGTGAAATTTAGGGATAAGTACAATATAAGGATAATTAAAATTATTAAATGGAAGCTTTAGCAATTTGTAAAAGCAGTGAATTTTGCGGTTATTGATTTTAAGATCATTATTGGTAGGATGAAAGTTAGTACTATTAGATATAGATGAACTGAGTAAAGAAAGATAATAATTTTTACATATTATTGCATAATTATTAGGAGATTTATCTACATAAGTAATAACAAAGTTTTGTTGCAATTCTTTGATAGATTTAAAGAGATTTGATTTATTGTAGTGTGTGAGATTTGATCTATGTTGAATTAATTCAGCTTTAAGTTTTGAAATCACTAAAAATTTCCATTGGTTGAAATATTCAATAGGTTTATTAAAGAGATGGAGAGTTTATAAATAAACAAATCAATATCATATGAAAACTGTTGTATGATCTGTGAAATATTAGTTTTTGAAGGGAGTCGATATATAGTACCATAGTCCATAAATTTCTTTAAATTAGAGTCATTAATAATATTAAGATCACCAGTGATAATATGTGCATGATCTCTGTCAACATATTTTACATAAGAGGGATGAGCACAACTACAAGTCACATGAGAAGATAAATTAGATTTAGAGACTGAATTATAGTTAAAAAGCAGGCGACCAAGTGTAATAGGATATTTAAAGGTACGAGAAATATGAATGTCTTTAATTGGAAACATGCATGTTTTATCATTAAGAATGGATGAAATATTAATGCTATTAAATATTTGATTAGAATAATTTAGAATAAGCTGTGAATTAGATTGGATTTTGTGAGGTTTTTTAGAGATATTTATATTGAAGAGTTTTAGTCTGTATATATATACAGTCGGTAACAAAAGTGTCCGAACACTAACAAAAATTCCTATGTAAAAAAAGTACACTTCATACGGTTCTGTTAAATAAATCCTTATCAAATCATGTTCTTAGACTAAGAAGAGGATTCGACAAGGATTTATTTAACAAAACCGTATGAAGTGTACTTTTTTTTACATAGGAATTTTCGCTAGTGTTCGGACATTTTTGTTACCGACTGTATATATATTGCTAAATTATAAGGTTAAATTTTATTACGATATCTATCATTTATATTTCCATTTAATTCCATCTGCTGCTTATGCGCAATAAATTTAAATGTATTTTGTTTAATATAAACAGTTTTTTCATTGAATTTAAAATCTTGTTTATGTTTAATATAAACAGTTTTTTCATTAAATTTAAAATCTTGTTGATATTTAATTGTATATATAATTATATATATATACATAACTTTGCCAATTTGGCTTTACCATTAATTTTTAAAAGTTTACATGCACTTTCATTACAGATGCAATTGCGCTTATTCTTATGTGTATTATTTCAATTTTTAATTATTTACCTTATATATATATATATATATATATATATATATATATTGTATGTTTCATAGAACTTATCTAAAAGAATCAGGGGTGGATTTTGAAATATCTTTAAAATAAAGATATTAAATATTAAAATATAGCAAAATGTATGTTCTTTTGCAAACTTTCTTAGGCATGCATTTTTAATTTTTATTTTTTCCCTCCAAAATCTAATTAATAAATTACAAAATCGATACCTAATTCTTTTTAGTATGTTCTATTAAATGTACAAAAGAAAAAGGGAAAAAAAAAAAATTCAAATCTTTTCATCATGAAGATCATCATGAATTCATGAAAAAAAAATAATAATAAATAAATAAAATAAACTGAGAAAACGTAATTTAAAGGTTTGAAATCTGTAAAAAATATATCAAAACCCCCAAGAATTGTTGGCTGAATGTATATTTTATCGAAGAAACCTAATATAGTCCAATTTATAAATAATAATGGAAATATAAGCTTTTATACGAAACCTTCAGCGGTGCCAAGTCAAAGGTGCCAAGTCAAAGGTCTTGTAGGATGTATTGGCCAAGTTCCCTTAACTCAAGTAACTATATGGAATGGCAGCACAAAAAGTATTTCATATCAGCACGAGGTGAACTGTCAACAGATATAAAAAAAAATACAGCACATAGTTATCATAATGAAATATTTCGAACAAAATGCATCATAGAATAATTATATATCCTTAATAATGTTTCACTATATTGAGGGAAAAAATCAAGTGTAGTAAAGTAACTGAAGTGTAACTTACATTTCAGTTTATGTTACAAATTTTTTTAGCTTGTGCATGTAAGACAATAAACTGTTATTTTAAAATCTATCGAGTACTATTAAAACAAAGTCCTCGAAATCGAAATATTTATCCACAATAACGAAAAACTTTTTATAACATAATTATATTTCCATATGAGATACGGTAGAAGGTGGAAGGGTACTAAGAAATTTGTTGCATGAAAATTTTGTTCTTGGTTAAAGTATACGTACACCTTTAGAGGTCTTTTTATTCTAATAGTTACATTTTTTTTTTAAAGTTTTATTCTTTTGAAATTCTTCATTTGTATTAAAAAGTATAATATATATATATATATAAAAAAAACTCAAAAAACATGTATTGTATTTTTTTATTTTATTTTATTTTTAATAATAATAATAATAAAATTCTATGATTTGTTTAAAAAATGATAGCTACGCAAAACGTAAAATAACAAAAAAATAATTAATATTAAAAAAAAAAAAAAAATAATAATAATAAAAAGCATTTTACTCAGAAAAGTGTTTTATGATTTGAACTTGCTCGCAATTACACAAACTGAAATGCAGAATGTGTACGTTACAAACATTTGGTCTTTTTTTTTTTTAATACTTACATTTTTAAAAGTTTTATTCTTTTGAATTTATTCATTTGGGTTAAAAAGTATTATGATATGAAATCTCGACAAAGAATTTTCTTCTTCTTCTTCTTCTTTTTTTTTTTTTTTTTTTTTTTTTAATTAAAAAAAAAAAAAAAAAAAAAAAAAAATTGTAAAAACATCCATGATTTATTTATAAAATGACAGTTACACAAAACGTATAAAATAAAAAATAATTTTACTCAGAAAAATATGTTTTAGGATTTGTGTAGTTTACAATTATGTTTTAGGATTGTTTTAGACAATTATGTTTTAGGATTTGAACTAGTTCGCAATTAAATAAATTGAAAAGCATATTGTGTAAGTTATAAACATTTTTGTAACATTTGGTCATCACATTTTGTAAAGTTTTATTCTTTTGAATTTCTTCATTTGTATTATATAGTATTATGATATATAAAAAAGCTAAAAAAAAAAAAAAAAAAAAAAGAACGCCTTTAATTTCTCTAAAAAATGACAGTTACGGAAAAGGTAAAATAATAAAACATAATTAATATTAAAAAATAAATAAATAAATAATAGAAATAAAAAGCATTTTACTCAGAGAAGTATGTTTTAGGATTTGCGTACAGTCGGTAACAAAAGTGTCCGAACACTAGCAAAAATTCCTATGTAAAAAAAGTACACTTCATACGGTTTTGTTAAATAAATCCTTGTCGAATCCTGTGCTTAGTCAGTGTAAGACAATGATTCGATAAGGATTTATTTAACAAAACCATATGAAGTGTACTTTTTTTACATAAGAATTTTTGCTAATGTTCGGACACTTTTGTTACCGACTGTAGCTTAGACTGACAGCCCCGAATCTCGAAGACAAAACTACCTTCGTCACCAAAAAATTACTAAAATTTTACAATTTAAAGTGATTTAATTATTTTTATTATTATTTTTATTTTTTTTTGCCCTCGAAATTCGAGGACACCGCCATCTTTGTCCCCAAATTCAATGGAAAAAATATGGTCACTCGTGTAGCTTGCAATTAAATAAACTGAAATGTATATTGTGTAAGTTACAAACTTTTGTTAGCTTTTACATGTAAAACTTTTTTTTTTTTTTTTTTTTAAATAACAGAATTATATTTCTATGTGAGATACGATGGAAAAATGCTAAGAAATTTGTTACAAGAGAATTTTATGCTTCTTTAAGATACACCTACACTTTTAGAGGTTTTTTTTTTTTTTTTTTAATTACATTTTTTAAAGTTTTATTCTTTCGAGTTTCTTCATTTGTATTAAAATGTATTATAATATATAAAAAAGCTTAAAAAAGAAGTTTTTTTTAATTTAAAAAAAAACGAATAAAAGAACGCCTTTGATTTTTCTAAAAAATGACAGTTACGGAAAACGTAAAATAATAAAAAATAATTAATATTAAAAAATAAATAAATAAATAAATAATAATAAAAATAATAAAAAGCATTTTACTCAGAAAAGTATGTTTTGGGATTTGTGTACCTTGCAATTAAATAAACTGATATGTATATTGTGTAAGTTACAAACTTTTGTTAGCTTTTACATGCAATTTTTTTTTTTTTTAATAACAATATTTCTATGTGAGATACGATGGAAGAATGCTGAGAAATTTGTTACAAGAGAATTTTATGCTTGTTTAAGATACACCTATACTTTTAAAATTATTTTTGTTTTTTACTTACATTTTCTTTTGAATTTCTTCATTTGTATTAAAAAGTATTATAATGTATAAAAAAGCTCAAAAAAGAATTTTTTTTAATTAAAAAGAAAAAAAAAAAAAGAACGTCTTTGATTTTTCTAAGAAATGATAGTTACGGAAAAGTTAAAATAATAAAATATAATTAATATTAAAAAATAATTAAATAAATAAATAAAAATAATAAAAAAAAGGATTTTACTGAGAAAAGTATGTTTTAGGATTTCTGTAGCTTGTAATTAAATAAACTGAAATGTATATTGTGTAAGTTACAAACTTTTGTTAGCTTTTACATGTAAAACATTTTTTTTTTTTTTTTAATAACATAATTATATTTCTATGTGAGATATGATGGAAGGATGCTAAGAAATTTGTTACAAGACAATTTTATGCTTGTTTAATATACACCTACACTTTTAGAGTTTTTTTTTTTATATATATATATATATATATACTTACATTTTTTAAAGTTTTATCCTTTTGAATGTCTTCATTTGTATTAAAAAGTATTATAATGTATAAAAAAGCTCGAAAAGGAATATTTTTTTAAATAAAAAAATTAATAAAAACACCTATGATTTGTCTGAAAGTGACAAAATAAAATAAGAAAAAATAATGAATATTTAAAAAAGAAAAAAAAAAAAAAAGCTTTTTTACCCAGAAAAATATGTTTTAGTATTTGAACTTATAAGAATACTTATACTTTGAAATTATAAGTTTGTATATGTTAGTTTAGGAGTATAAATAGTTGTATATGTTAGTTTAGGAGTATAAATAGTTCTATCAAATTAATTGTATCGAAAAATTTCGACACATTTCCAACTTTTTAACCGCAGGAAATGAACAAATTTTAAGATATCTTAAAAAGAAGTATTTCAAAACCTGGATAATAACACTGTAAATATGTATGCCATATTTTATAACTTTTAAAGTAAGAGTATAGAATATACTATAATGGTTTGCGGTAAGTCATGTACCTAGAAAATGGAAAATAGAGAAAATGCAGAAAACGTAATTTGAAATCTAAATATGTCAAAATGTTACTTACCAGAATTTAAAGTCCACCTGCTTTATATGTAACACCTTCTTGGCTTTCATATTTTGATATTTTATTCTCCCTAGAGGCTTTCAATATTTTCTATGCCTTTTTGAGTGTTATAACTCGTTTTCTATTTACTCTAGAAACAAAATTCAAACAGATAATTAAAGCTAAAGCTTTAAAGATTATTCCTAGATGGAAATTTTAAAAATGTAGTTTTTGACGAAAATTGCGTATCAAAGGTATTCGTATACAAAGGTATTCGCATTCGTATATTCTTTTAAATGCAATTCAACTGCAGCAGACTTCATTCCATATCATAATCTAATGAAAGTTTATGATACCAATTTCCATGTAGATTTACTTCATCTGCAGTCCTTCTCTGCGGAACCAAAATATTAATCCACAATAATGAAATTACTGTGAATTATTATGAAATTAGATTCTATTTCTAATAATGAGATACATTGCGAGAATACTAATAAATCTGTTATAAAAGACATTTTGTGTTTATTTAAAACAATTCCCTTCTTATGGTATTCAATTGTAAACCTAACTGCATATCATTACACTGAAATATATATATATATATATATGTATAAGAGCTGCCAACATTTTTATTTATTTCGGAGAGTTTTTAGCCCCCGCCTTTATTTCGAACCACTTTAATTATAGAAATTTTTTTATAAAACTTCGATAAAATAAGAAAAAACTATTTTTAAAAAATAAGTTTTCTGGAAATAAAGGCGGGGCTAAAAAAAAAAAAAAAAAAAAACTCCGAAATAAATTAAAATGTTGGCAGATATGAAAAAAAAAAAAAAAAAAAACGCCTTCACCTAGAATGAATAAGTAGTTATTTTCTGAATCCCTAAACTAAAAATATAGGTATCTGAGTTATTCGTATAAGGTAAGCAAATAACCTGGATAGACAAAATGAGCGAGAATTTCTAGTCTACACTTTTCTGGATGGTGAAACAATATTATGAATATTATAAATCCTTTGTATTGCGAGAAATTCTCGCTTGGTTTCCTAGAATTGGGTCATAAAACAATATTATAAAACTACTAAAACTTAAGCAAGTTACTAAAACTTGCCTCTTGTGTTCGTTTTTATTTTCAGAGATTTTCAATGAGATTGGCAACGATAATATAGAAAAATTTTCTACAATTCTAATAAGGGCTTTTAGAACAGGCTAGCAAAGGGAACTAGTACTTATAAGGAACTATAATATTTTTACTGACATGGAACTATAATATTTTTACTAGAGTCACAATTTAGTTTCTAGATGTCAGTCACAGATTTTATTTATTTATTTATTTTTCAATGTATCTAAGTGATATCTATAATATCAATTTCGATGTAGATTACTAAATTATTTTTTCAAAATAATTTTTGATATTACTATAATAATAACATGTATAAAAAGTATCATTACTTTTAACAAAACTATATATATATATATATCGTCAGACTTATTTTATATAATTATATATAATCAATTATCTTTATAAACGAAATACAGAGGTTTTTCACAAACAAACTATAGTGTACAGTCGGTAACAAAAGTGTCCGAACAGTAACGAAAATTCCTATATAAAAAAAGTACACTTCATACAGTTTTGTTAAATAAATCCTTGTCGAATCCTGTACTTAGTCAGTGTAAGAACATGATTCGATAAGGATTTAATTAACAAAACCGTATGAAGTGTACTTTTTTTACATAGGAATTTTTGCTAGTGTTCGGACACTTTTGTTACCGACTGTACTATAATTGTACAGCGACAATAAATCTTTAACATGCACTTATTTGCCATTACTTTGATGTTCCTGTTATTTCTCCTTTTTTTCATAATATATCTTTTAAATACTTTTATCTCCTTACTTAGGAACGTCATTATCAGGCCCGTGCTGGGTACCTCAGAGGGCGGTGGACAGGGGGCTGCAAGGGCGCTTTCTATGCTGATGAGGCATGTATATACAGGTGCATGCATGTGTTTACAGTATCACGTCAGATAAGATATTTATAATGTTAGATTGACTTTAAAGAGCAACTGCTATGTTTATTTTACATTAATATTTATTCATTTATTTATTTATTTATTTTTTTTTCCTTTCTATTTACTAGCTTTTTAAAATTTTTTTAATGAGTTACGAATTTAGGTGCTTTTATAGACCTAAGGTCCGGAGCTATCTGTTTTTGCCGACAGCCCAAGCCAATGTTATTCTATAATTTATATAATTACTCAGCATCTAACACATTTTTATAAATTCCGTTTTCACATTCAGGAAATTCGGATCCGTTAAATGAGTACTCGATTTCTAAGAATTGATTTTTTTTTTTTTTTTTTTTTTTTTTTTTTTAATGTAGGCTCTTAATAAGGAAAAGAAAATTAAATATACATTTTTTTTTTTTTTTTTTTTATGTGGAGTCCATCTAGCAATCAAAACATAAACATATTTTTCCATGTAATTTTATGATAAAAATAATAATAAATGTGGGTGAAATAATTAAGGACCTTTAGATAGTCTTGTAAGGATTTAGTTAAGGAACTGTGGATAGTTTTCTCTTTTATAAGAATGTAAATAGTTTTGGTTTAGTAAGAAGTGAGAAGTATTATTCTACATAATAAAACAAATATTTTCGTATTATTTAAAATGGCTGCGTAAGTAAAGAAACGGTCACCTTTTTAAGCTTAATTTTAAATTATATTATTTTTATGGTTATTTTATTTTATTTTATTATTATTATATATATATATATATATATATATATTATATATATATATATATTATTTATTTTATTTTATGTTATTTTTTTTTATTTTTGAAGTTTTTACTATTATTTTGCATACACTGATTTCTAATAATAAATTTTTGAATGAAAGATAATCAAACAAAATACTTAATTTTTTTTTTAAGTTAGAATTAGAATGATGAATTTACTTACCTTGAATTAATATATCATGATTTTTGACTTGTTAGATTTTATTTTTCCCCATATTAATTCTATAGAATGAAGGTACCTTTGTTTATTAATGATATGCCATTATTTAAAAAAAAAAAAAAAAAAAAAAGTTTATTTTTTGAATAATTTTGTTTAAATTCGTCAGTTTTTATTTTATTTTATACATAAAATAATAATAATAATAATACTTTGAATGAAACTCAGACACAGTTTAATAACTAACTTTTAATCATAAAAAGGAAATATTTAAACCTATTTTTTACTAATTGTAAATTATCGTAAACAGCGAGAAATTTAAGCGATTGCATACTTAAAACATGTTTTGAAAAATTATTTTTTCCGGTGAAATTAGCAGAAAATGAAGCAACAACAATAAACTTGAGAAAGAGAGGGGGGGGGGTGAAATTTTACAGAAAAACACTTTTAGGCTTCTTGGGAACATTGTATGAACTTTATTATTTGTGTTTCTTGATTTTCATAAGTTATGGATTGGTCGGTCATATCATATCAAACTGGATATCTACCCTGTGCGATTTCCGTATTTTAAATAGTATCATACTTTTACATACACATGATCGATAAAAATGTAATTATTAAAAGAATTTCTAATTTTCTTTCTGTATTAACTTTTCTTTTACTTTTATAATGGACTTTAATATGATAACGAACAGGCCATCCAAATTTTACGTTCATATGTTTATTTGTTTAAAAATTATATGCAAAAGAAAGGGAACGAGAAAACAGGTTGTTGCTTTAAATTTTACCACCAGTGTATTTTACAGACATTTTTAAAAAAGAATTTAGTGTTATCTTTTAGTATCATGATCATGTGATAAGAAAGTGAATGTATAAATAATCAAAATCATTAAAAGAAAAGAAAGGTAGTTAAATTTTGAGCATGGGCGGCCTTAACACTGCTTTCATGCCTCTCTCAAAAAATTCATTAGAATAAAATATAGACAAGCTTTCTTCAACCTATGTACTAATCCTATATTATAATGTGACATTAGAGTTTAATTTATACAAATAAACGTTTATGGAAATTAAGAAGTTTTCCTTTACTATCCTGTAATAAGAATCTTGAATATGTAAATAATTAAAATTATAGAAATGTCATAATCAAATTATGAGCGATTTTAGGACGCCCTTGCCTTATTAATATTGATTTTGTACCACTTCGTTAACATTATTAGAATAAAATACCTTTCTTTCATTGACTTTTTCCTCAATTAGCTACACACTCGCCCACAGTGCTTCCAGTTTCATACAATTTATTTTTCAGAAGCAGTTTCTCTCAATTCGTTTCCTTTACATTATCTTAGGGTGCCTATGTATAGTAATGACTGACTGATCACTGATAAATGTTATTCGAATGATTTGCCCCTGTTTTTTTTACAAAAAAAAAGGGGGGGGGGGAGGGGGAGATGTATTTTTACTGCCTCTGATTCCACCCAGCATAAGAAGGAAAAATCTCAGAAAGATTAGGGGATCAGCCCTGGACACTTTCTTCTACTCCACTCTCCCCTTCCTGAGAAGAATTAAAAAGGGCTCCTAATTTGTGCTCCTAATCAGCCTATAAAGACAAAAGTTGAGGAAATTGTTCGTCCAATCGTTCATACGTATTTATCGCAAGTCCTTAGAAATCAACAGTTTTTCTCTTTCTGAAAAAGGAGATATGAACTTACCTTTTTTTATTTTTTAAAATGCGTTGATTTTTTATGCAGTATGATTAAGTTTTCTGACATACTTTTTTTAATTGACTGAGGGCGCCAAGAAAGTGTTAGAAAGAGGGCGAAGGGGGACAAGTCCCCCTGTCCTCCCTGGCCAGCACGGGCCTGGTCATTATGATAATAGGGGCAGAGAATTGGAAATCATAACTAGTAAAAAAGTTCCATTTGAATGTCATATTTTTTTTTTTTTTTAAACCAAAAAAAGATATTTAAAAAATTGTTTTAAAGTGAATTTGAGGGCCCTTGGAAATTTAGACAGTAATCACTGACCCTATTTGGTGAAAAGGCCTTCACTAAATAGTATTACCACTTGGATTTACTTTGCACGCAGTCCCTCGCTTACTGTGTATAGGGTATCCTTAAAACCAACTCCCCGGAGCCGAAATATTTGACATTAATGATGAATTTTTTTAAAAAATGGAATCGCATTGATTTTAATAAACAAATATAGAGGAAAATTTAGAAGAAATTTTTTTGCGTTTGTGTAAGAGAATGTGTATCTAATGTAATTCAGTGTAGTAGGCTTTATTTGCATATTATAATCTAATTGATATCTATTATACCTATTTCGATGTAGATTTACTTTGCACGCAGTCCCTCTCTGACAATGCTTATCCCCTCTATAAACAGCTGAACCGTAGCGTTTTAGTTTAACTTTGCTGCAGGTTTCAAAATTATTGCACTTATTGCATCAAACGTTCGCAACGTTTTGCAAAAAACTACGTTTGAAGCGAAAACGTGTTTTCTTTTCCTACTTTCACCTTCCCTCTCTTAGTAATATCTAAAATACATCGTCTTGTCGGTTAGTGGTCTTTATCTGAGTTGAAAAAGACTATTGATATTTCTCCCCTCTGAAAGATTGATTGCAGCGGGCTGTTGAAATACGCTTTGTTTGGTGGTTTTTAATTATTTTCTGAAGAGTTTTTATTTTTACTTTCTGTTCTTTTGTGTTTTAGAATGTGGTTATTTACATTACAATTATTTTAAGTGGAAGAAAATTATTGCAGCATACAGGTTATATATTTGTAAATTTATCTAGACTTACGAAATTTTCGTTTTTTTTTTTTTTTTTGTCATTAGAGTACTTTATGGCTGTCCGGAAATTTATAAACTTGATAGCATTGTGTGTTGACCTGACATTTAAAATATTTATTTTCCACTGTTTCCTTTTCTGCATGAAATTACATATTTACCATACGATTTATTATTACCAACTACTATGTAATATTGCGTTAGTAATATCAACTAGTATTTACAATACAACGTAATAGAACAGGGAAAAAAAAAAAAAAAAAAAAAAAATGTACATGTGCCTAAATGAAACCTAAAATATTTTAGACAAACAGTTTGACAACAACATTCTGTACCCATATCATTTCTTATTGAAACTGACTTACCTGATGTTCACCAATAACGTTATGCTGGGTTTGTTTTTGGGTTGTCGCTCTACGGTAATTTTTACAAATTAAGGTTCTTTAGACCAAACTTACGGCTTTAAGTCTTATCCCATGATAGGTTTGAAATTATTTAAAAGGTCAAATGCAGATTATAAGATTCTTAAGTGTGTTTCTATAACAGGTAGCAATTTTATTTCCTAAGACATTTTACTTAAATGGACTAAAAGAAAAGTATGCATATTTAAATTAATTGTCAGTTTGTCAAACCATTATATATTTTGCTTAATTTTCATTAATTAACATATACATTGACAATTAACGTCCACATCGCTATAATATATTTTGATTATTTTCTCTGTTCCTATCATTCCTATAAAAAGAAAATATAAATGCTTCGCCCACCATTTTCATTACGGAACATGTTGTCACATCCCTGTAAAGAAATGTGATTAAAAAAAAAAAAAAAAAAAGTTGCGAATTTGAGATTATGTCATTCAAAAATGTCAGTGAAGTGCCTCAATGTATACAAAAAAGCATCGCATTTCTTTATCTTGATAATTATTCAGCTGAAAGCCGTTGTTAGTTTATGTTAGTTTTTATGTATGTCAACAGTACCTAGTTATCTTCAAATTTATTTTTCTCAAATACTTTTTACTTCCATTACCCTACTACCGTAGGTAATGGAAATATTGTATTCGGTCCAAAAATTCGATATAGAGTTTTTACCTGATTTACACGTTTTAAGGTCTCCTGAGTCTCGGCAATTGGTCAGTATGTGCGTATGTATGTATAGGCGGAATCTTCTGGCTATCATATCACCGAAACTAATAAAGATAGAACTACGAAACTTCAGAACTGATACAGATCTGCTGTACGGATGAATTTTCGAAATTTTGGTGAAAATTGGAAAACCAGAAGTGGAACCGAAAGTTCGTATCTCAAAAACGGCTCTAACGATTTTTTTCAACATTGCTATATAAAAAATCTATTAGGTGTCCTTTCGAATGATACAATTGGTTAGTTCAGGAAAATTGATAGGCGTTCTGTATAAATAGCTGAATTTCAAGTCTCACAAGTGCGTTCCTTTAAAAACGGCTGTACGAATTTTTTTCAAACTAATCATATTTACTCCCTTTTAAATATCGTTTTGTATGTAATTATTGTTTTCCGGTCAATAATTGAGTATGCCAAATTTTGGTAAAAGTTGGTATCTCAAAAACGGCTCTAATGATTTTCTTGAAAATTGTTACATAAATCAATTTTAGATATCCTTTCTCATGTATTACGTGATTATTACAGGAAAAAGGTTAATTTTAGATCTCGGAAATTGGTGTTTAAAAAAATAATCCTATTTTTTTTTTTTTTTTTTTCTGATTTTTTAACTTACAAATTCTTTATCTTGAAATCCAGATTCAGTTTTAGTGTGTCTGAAAATGCTATTTGTATTTGTCTGTCATAATTTTAAAATTTTATCCTTGGCCTTGGTGAGATGCCCTCGAGGAGGGTCTTTCAGAAGGAATTTGACATGTATTTATGTGAATTTTGGAGAACCTCACAGAATACTCCAATTAGTTAGACCTATAAACAGTCCCTGGGTTCGAACACGGTACCTGCTGTCTACAGGCTTTGAGAGCAGAACTTCTCGGCCACTCGCCCTTGAAATGTTAATGTGAGCTATTAATAATTTATAAAGGTTTTCAGTTGTAAAATAAATTATAAAAGTAAATTACATAAGATATTTGTATTTTGTTCATTTTATGAATTATTATCGTGAAATTGAAAGACTTGCCCATATTTACTCCTTAAAATTTAAATGTGCGTAAAATTACTTTATTATTTATTTATTTTTGTTAAATAATTTGTGTAGCATTTGGTTTACGAATGATTACCAGGTGAATTATGATATTAATCTAAGTAAAACATTAAGTCTAATATTTTGCACAGATTTTCCTCTTTATTTCAGATTTGTTTAGCTTGTGACTATTAATATTGTTTATTCTCCATCTTATTTCAAATATTAAAATAGCTTCCAAGTTATTATTATTTTTTTTTTAGCTTTATGCACCTAACTATATTGCATATTCTTTTTTCCTTATCCCTACTCTAACACTTAAATACTTTACTTTTTGGGAGGCATGAATTATTTAAAAAAAATTTCCTTTTTGAAATAAAATTTTATTTATGAAACACGAATGCAGTAAGTTGCATTAAAACATTTCCTAACCTTTGGTCTATGAATGAATAATCAACCAGTCTTGAAAAGTATAAAAAGAAAAAGAATGATAAAGCGGAAAAAAAAGGAACTTTTCCGCAGGTGGATCGAAACACAATGCCTCACATCCACTAACTGCAGGTGAATTATGAAGTGTACTTCACTTGGCGAGGTTTTGCTCCCAGCATCGAGTTCTTTTCTCGCCAAATAAACTTGCTCCTCGTTTTTGCCCATCGGTTTTGAGTTTGAAGAGCTTGCTGAGTGAGTGGTTTGTCAGAGTTCCAACTGTTTTAGTGGCAGTGCATCTCTTTTCCGTGGGTTATGTTCGCCCTTGGTTTATAGTGGTTGCTTTAGAGATATATATTAGCATTGCAAACTAGCCTCCGGGTTCTAAGGTATGTAAACTTCATTGTTTTTATTTATTTTTATTTTCGCCATTCTGATGCCGATGTTAGCTTTTACCTGTGGAGTTGTGTTGATTTTTATATGCAATTATCCATAATTGTTTCAGCGGATTATGTCACCTAAAAAAAAAAAAAAAAAAAAAAAATCATAGGAGAAGAATTTGTAAGAAAAAAATAACAATATTTTAATGATAACTTTTCAATTTATTTTTTAATTTTAGGAATTCAAACTACTTTAAATAAAATGCAGAAAAACTTTAACTTTCTCTTACAAACTTTATTACAATCAGGTTTAATAGCAAGAAATTTACCAATCGACAAATTTAAATGTTTTTAAATAAAATTATACACCAGAAAGAAAATAGTATCGATTTTAACTTCTTATACAGAAATATATAAAAGAATTAAACCTCAATTCTGCTTTAGTATGTTCTATATAGTTCCTATAAAATAGCCTACTGGAGTAGTCATTTTAATGCAATTTTTATAACATACAATCTAGCTTAAGGAGACTCTCTACTTATCGTCACCGAAAGCAAAAGCCAATGTTATTCTATGGGAAATTTTGCCCCGTTGTAAATCATTAACTAATACATATTTTTAAATTCCATTTTCACATTCAGAAAATTTACAATTGTTAAATCGGTTATTGCTTTAAAAAAAAACTGATTTTCTTAATTTTTAAGATTTCATTTTAGAGTTAATGATGCAAATTTTCGCATTGTGAAAATTCGCATTTTACAATTTCAAAATAAAATATTTAAAATTAAGATAATCAATTTTTAGAAAGCGATAACCGGCTTAACAGCTGTGAATTTTCCGAATGTGAAAATGGAATAAAAAAATATGTATTAGTTAATGGGTTATAATGGGGCAAAAGTCTATAACATTGGCTTTGGCTTCCGCGATATATTGACAAAAACTTAATGAAAAATAAATGTTCCTTTAAATTTAAAGATTTTTTTCAGCGCAAAATATCTATGTGCGCATAAATATGGATGTAAAGGTGCATCTGATAGAATAACACCAATTTTTTTTAATGTCTAAATTTTATGTGCTATTTATTTTTTTGTTTGAAATGCAGAAATGTTGATAGTTCTGTACACAACTTCGATTCCTTATTGTCTGAATTCTTCAGTCATAAAGCCTGGGATGAAAAATTAATTTTGAAACTGTTGATGAAAATTACAAACACTTAATAATGTTTTTATTTTATATTTTATCATCAAAATTTTTTTTTTTTTTTTTTTTTTGTAACTTTATTTTATAAATTGGGTGAAAAAAATACAAATTAGGATAATTTAAAATCAAATCACAAAAATTTTCTGATTATAAAAGAAATAGCAATGTCTATGAAGCTATTCGTTGCCATTGATGTTTCTTCAGTATTTTTGTTACAGATATACAAATCAAATGCTAAAAAAAAATTTCTGCATCAATATATATTTTAATATAATAAAAAAATTTATTTAAAATTTTAAGCATATAAAACAGCAATATTTAAACAATATTTTATAAAATTCCTATTTAAAAATGTGGAGAATTCAACCGGTAGGCGCTGGTTTCCGGAGACTTCTGAATAGCGGTAGACAAGCACACGATTTCTCAAAAACTATTTATTCTTTCTTCAAAATAGAATTGACTAGTGTTTGAACGAAAGGTTTTTCTCTTTTTTAATTACAACTAATTTTATAAAGCTAATGCCTGGAGTAAAATGTAAAGAAAAATGTACTGTTTTTGCATTTTTCGCCAAATCCTTTTTGAGCATATATATAGCCCCATTTTGCAACTCTGCCAAAAATTCAAAATTCATTTTTTTAAGCCTTTTATTCAAGCTCTGGCCAATTCTATTTTGAAGAAATATGCAATCTTTTATTAAGTTCGGTACATTAGATTTTGAGAAATCATGAAATCATGTGTTGAAAGGTCTCCGAAACAAGATCTCGCCGACTGAATTTTTCAAAATATTTAATAAAACTTTTATCAGATATTTTTAAATAAAATTAAACATAATCTATATGTCTCATTAATATATTAAAACTAAGTAATTTTCAAAATGAGATAAAGAATTCTAAAATTTTTAAAAGGAACATTTAATTGAAAACTAAAAACACAAGACAGACGTTTCGGCTAGACACTAGCCCTCTTCAGTGTCATATACATACAAACGAGGCTAAATCTGTTCCCCCGAAATACCTAATCTTGTTTTGATGTTTTATGACTTTATTGTAAATGTTGTTTTGTATGTATATGACAGTGAGGAGGACTAGTGTCTAGCCGAAACGTCTGTCTTGTGTTTTTAGTTTTTTAATTAAAATGTGCCTTTTAAAAATTTTAGTATTCTTTATCTCATTTTGAAAGTTACTTTTTTTTTTTTTGACATTGTTTAAATGTTGCACTTTATATGCTCAAAATTTTGAATAGATATGTATATTTTTTAATTATTTATTATTATATATATATTTTTTAAGAGAAAATGTGCCTTTTGTTTAAACTTTGAAATTCATGTAACAACTTAACGCGTATTGGTTCAGGTCATAATTAAAGTGTTTAATATATAACACTTTTTTCGTAAATGAAAAACTTACTTTTCAATATACTTTGAAAGCAAGAAAAGAAAATAAGAATTTCTATTCGCATAAAATATTTTCTCTCTATCCATTAAAATTTTAAATGATTGTGTTTTTCCCAAGGGGGTATATATATTTTAATTATAGAATGTGATTTTTGTTTCCGAAGAAATTAGCTTGAGCTATAAAAAGCCCATCAACCAACCAAAGAAATTATTAGCACGATTATACAACTATTACAATATCCACGAACACATATTGTCTTAACATCAGTTATAAAACTGTATTTATGAAATATAGTTGCAGGAATTTGACTTTTATTAATTTTGTTTTATTAAATATTTAAATTTAATTAAAAGTATGCAGTATTTTTATTTATTTATGTTTTACTTTTTATTTTTTATCTGTTATGAATTGGAAATTAAGAGTTTGTTTTCTAAAGTGATTTTGGGAAAGGCCTTAACAGTTCATTTAATGAACGGAAGTTTATTAAATGCTTTTCTTAAATCTCATTCAGAAATTTCCGTGTCTTCGCAAATTGATTATTCAATTTATATTCTACATTTTTAATAGTTTAACAATTTGCATTTTACAATGTTCATTTTGAAACAAAAAATCACTCATTGACTTCTCGTCAACTATACAAACAACTTTAGGGTGCGTTGAATTTGGTCTAAATTAAAAATTTTATTATATTATGTATATTTTGTCTCACAAAGAAGGCCAAATCATTGGATAAATCACTAATAAATCTTTATCGTTGTTACCAAAAAAATGGGTCGAACAGCTTCAAAATCAGGCATTACTGAGAAATTATGAAACACTTTCCCAAATTACGAGATATAGTTGCATTTCATGGAAAGTGAAAATAAATTTAATTACGCATGTTATTTGCATATGTGTTAGTATCACTCAGTAGTCGAAATTAGATCTTACAAATAAAAATATACTCTTTTCTGTTATAAAAAGCCCCCCCCCCCCCCCCAAAAAAAAAAAAAAAAAAAAAAAAGCATTGAATGAAGCAAAAAGTGTTTCTCCTGTGAAGCGTCATGTTGGACTTTTTAAAAAGTAGAGAAAAATAAATCCAGAAAAATAAGTGCATCACATTAACCATATCTTTCAAACGATGCTACTTATCCTCACCTTTATTAAAAATACGCTAAAAACTTAAGACAAATTTCGTGTTTTGCATATTAATATAGGCAGGACAAATCCGTATTATATAGTAAACAATAGTGCACATCGGCCGCAAATTAACTTTCTTGCATTAGAAAATATAGTAAAATTGTGAGTGAGTCGGAGAATGATTAAATAAATGTTATATTTAAAAAAAAAAAAAAAAGAAAAAGAAAGAAAGGAAAAAAAAAAAAAAGAATGAAAAGTAATATAACAAATTAAAATTATGCAATGCTAGTAACTTTCCAGTAATGTGGTATATTTTTATAATTAGAAAAAATGAACAAGTGAATAACTTGACAACTGCTAAAGCCCGTGTTATTCTATGGGCAGATTTTCTTACACAAATAATACTCATTACCTAATGGTGTAATTTTTTTTTAAATCCCTTTTTCACATTCAAAAAATTCAGAACCGTTAAATCAGTACTCTCTCTCTCTCTCTCTCTCTTTAATTTATTTAATTTTTAATATATATTTTTAAGTTTTAAAAACAGAAATTTAACTCTATACATTTTTTAGCAAGAAAATAAAACATATAAATATTTTTTTAGAAAATGAGTGCTAATTTTAACGGTTGTAAATTTTCTGAACATGTAAATGGAATTAATAATAATAATAATAAAATAAACAATGAGTAGTTGTGGAAACAAATTACCTTTTAGAATAATATGGGCTTTATCTGTTGGCGAGTTAAAGTGTTTTACGTTAAGACTGTTTATCGGAACGATATTAGATTTTTTTTTAATGTGCGAACTATGCTTTGTGTAGTGGGAATACGAACACAATTCCCCCACCACTTATTTCTCCTTATTTTCCCACTTTTTAACCTTTGAAGAAAGCGTAATTAAAATTACAATTTTTTGAGAGAAAAAGGATTCACTTTTTTTTTTTTTTTTTTTTTTAAGTAAATTTTCATATTTGAAGTTTAACAACCCCCCCCCTCCCGACCTCTTGAAAAAAAGTATCTTTTAAAGTCTATCAGCTTTGAAAGTCGGCCACTGACGGGGCACAGTCATTAAAGAAACTATTTTTCTATAAATGCGATATATATTCTTATAATTTGAATATCGTCACTTATTATTCTTTATTTTAACAATAACATGCATTTTTAGAAATGAATATATTTTATAGAAAATTAAACAAGATGTATTTTTAATTTTAGGAGGAGGGTAAGTACTGAAGTTTCCGTTTTTCCATGAACTAAAATGATCGTTGACTTTCTCGTTATCTGTCCTAGACCTGCTTATCGTCTAGTTATATGTATTCTGTTACTCCTCTATATGAGTAATAAGCCTTAAAATAGATCGATAAAGAAAGAAATGAAATGGAACAATTTGTTTCACAGTTTAATAGCTGAATTCGTTTGTGCTAAGCTTTTTTATATTGTGATTATTCACCAGAAGAAAAAAAAAATTATCGCTTTCATCAGATTTTTTTTTTTATCGTGATAAACGTTTTTTGCGGATTGATAACTCAGGCTTCGTCAATGAATATCATATCAAAGTATCATGTCGAAATATATCTAAGAGATTGTACTTATTGAACTTTCTTCACGTGATTTAAGATGTCCAAAGTTTTATAAATGTTTATCTTCTATGCTACATAAAATTCTATCATTTTCTGCTTGAAAATTATTGAATGAAAAAAAGTATAACAGATTCGATTATACATTAAAACTTCTAAAAGGAATCGGCTCTTATTTAAGATAAAGTTTTGTTTCTAATAAGGAATAATTCTAATCAAGGCCAATTTTTAATTTTTATTTCGAGTTTGTATAAAGAAAACATCTCATAATATATTAAAATATAATAACATTGAAATGCTAACATAACTTATATTGATTTTCTTAAATGTAATAATTTAAAAAAGTTATTACTTTCAAATGAACTGCAAATAAGTGTTTTTAACAAGTTCTATGTCTGTAGAAATAAGTTTTATTAGAATCTTGAAAAAAAAAAAAAAAGGCATACTGTCTTGTCATTTTTAAGTGTTTTTATTTAAATAAGTAAATGAATAAAAGCACAAGATTGAGACAAATTAAACTAGACCGCAGAATTTTCGTTTTCGCCTCTGTAGATTTTATTTTTCCATCATAGGAGATTCAGTTTGATTATATGTCGTCGACCTAACCGCTCGGATTTTTCCCGTGGTTTTCTCCAAAACTCCTGTAAATAAGGGCTAAGACTCCTTAAAAAGTCTCACACGGAGGGCATTACACCCATACCCAGGACTCAATTACTGTCAAACCATTTTGACTCCAACATCAACACCACCAGTAGGAAGATTGGAAAAAATAAATAAATAAAAATCTGATTTTTATTAAATGCTTAGAATCGGAATCTATTATACAAAAACACAATTTCTTCTTTTTAACGTGTTAGACTTATCATAAATCTTCTTCCCCAATTTTTCAGGTCAGATGAAAGTTTCTTGTTTATAATCAAGATGTGGCAAATATTATTTAGAGATTACATGTAGCGTTTAACTTTTCAAATTAAATCTCAATACCACGAGCAATTAAGAATTACCGCTATTTGCCAGTGTTTTAGTGGGCTGATCACAAAATAGCTATTCTCATTTAAAGCTTGCAAGTTTGATCCCGACATAGTCGAAGCAGAATTGTAAATTTTCAAACAAAAACGGATAACCCGATCTTATTTCCCATGTAATATCATTCAAAAGGATTCCCCTACTGTGTCAATTTATATTAAAATTTGTTGATGCTTAATGAAATTGTTGTCTTCTTTTCGTAATTATCCTAATATTTTATGACATAATTGTCAATTATACTAAAGATTTAGAATTTGAATTGCGAGAAAGTCGTAGGATCAAATAAATGTTTAAAGTAGGCTGCCTTTTTTTTTTTTTTTCACTTATAACTGAGCCGCTCAGTGCACACATCGATTAACTCCATAAAACAAAAAGTTGAGAAACGCGATGATGTAATGTATATTGTTTTTTAAAATTCCTCTGATAATATGAATTCAAATATATAATGTAGAATGCATAATTGCAGATATAGCTTTCATCTAACGGTGTATAAAGTTAATAAGAAAGAATAGCCAACAAACAATCGTCAGTAATGTTACAGTTTTTATGTGACTGGTGGAGTTAATCGATTTGGCAACTGAAAAAAGTAATAAAGTTAAATTAAGTCTTTACATTTTTAAGTTTTTTATTACAGAAAAAGTTAGTTATACATTTTTATCACAGCTTTTCCATAAGAATGTATGTTGTCAGTTCTGTTATATTATAATTTTTGTAATTAATTCATAGCAGTTTTATGTCAGCGGCATTATTCTTTGGGATGATTCAGCAATATTATAAATAATGAAGCTGTATGCGAGGATTCGTCATTTCGATTTGTTGACAATCGTATATCCGCCCGTCACTCACCTGATAAGTGTCTCTAAAATATTTTTTACAAACGGGAATATCAAGTCTCTCTTTTCGAAAGTAATATGTAAACGAATGTAATCTTCGTTCTTTAGTTTCATTCGTAGGGCGCCTTCTTTTTATTTCGTTAACTTTGATACAACCTCTTAAGAAAATATTTTGGTCAAGTTGACTATGTAAACTATAAAATGCTTTCATGGCAGCCTCTCTCTCATCCGAAATAATTTTTTGATTGCAATTTTGACGGCATCTGCATGGTATATCGACAAATGTTTTTGCAGGTATTAATTTTCCTCCCCTATTCCTGTATGCCAAACCTTTTATCCTGTTATGCTTTTGTAAATTTCGTATCCATTTAACAGGATTACGACTTCTTTTCCTCCCAATCAATGTGTTTGTTGGGTTTGTACTGTTGCAATCCGATGAATCCGAGGAAAACGATAAACGTCTTGGACCAGACTTTCTGTTGATAAATCGTATTGAAGAATCATCACTGCTTTCCTCACTCACATTATTAGTCTCACTCATCTTGATTATAACGGTATAATATTTATTTCTTTAAAAACAATCTGGGAGTAATGTTGAAAAGACTAAGAAGTACAGAATAACATTCAGCGTGCGAGATCACTGCTATACTAACTACCGTTTGCATTGCGCTTATTTTTATCTGTTTACCGATGCGATTTTGTTACGAATATTATTGAGAGAGAGAGAGCATCTTCCGCTGTTTAAAAACAAATAAGCGTCGATGCACGGCCAGAACAGATACAGCGTTACCGAAACGATTTACATTAGAGTATGGAGTTAATCGAAATGGCTTCTGAAATAAATTACTTATTATTCAATCGCCAAAAAAAATTTGCCATTTAACGGTGCTAATCTTTATTATTCCGGAAAGTTATTATAAATACAAAAAGTTATGATTATACCAAGTGCTTTGACATAAAATTTAAGATTTTTCAAAAAGTGGAGTTAGTCGATGTGTGCACTGAAAGGCTCAACTACTACTAGTTTAATATGAAAAAATAAATAAATGAGTAATTATATCCCGTTGACAACTTGCTTCATCAACACCTCTTCAATGCAACAGTAACAACTAGGAGTTAATCTTCATCCTACATCATTAGGTGATGTTGATGTTATCTTCATTACGGTTAAATGCTGTGCATTATTGATCTGCGGAAATGCTAATATGATTAATTATCAATTCATATCCACATATCGTATTGACAGTTACACTTCCTTGTTCAGTCGAACACGTATGCCTGGTTGGTCTGGATTGTTGAAAGATTTGAATGCATTTCTAGGTATTTAAGAAGTGCATTGCCTGCCGCTTTAAGTTGATTAGAAGAGATAGTTGATTTTTATTTTCTTGTGAAGATAGAATAGAGGTATAAACTATAATTGTGTGTGCAAAACCTGGATAAATAAGTTGCATCTCTTGACGCGATCGCTTTAATTGCCGTTTTATCAAAAATGAATATGATCCTTAAATCGTAAATGAGGGACATAATCAGCTTGAGGTAAATTTGATTTATATTTGATAATTTTGAATTGCTTGTTTTTTTTATATTGCTGCTTATTCTTTTCGTGATAAACCTTTTTTTATTATATCGTAAAATCGTGTGTGTTTGCAGAGGGAGGGGGGGAGGGGGCTGTGATTTTAGCTTTTTAATCAAACTTAAAAAAAAAAAAAAAAAAAAAAAAGCAGCAACTTATGTAATATCTTTGTAAATTAAGATAGTTGGCGAAAATATGACAACTGATTTAAGTACTTGCATATTTTCGCTAACTATAAACAAATTGTGTAAAAGCCGTTAAAAATAATAAATATAAAAAGAAAACCCTTAGCTGAAATTTTATTTGTTAAATTTTGATTATCATTACTGCTGCTAGATATAAAATGCGGATTCTGCTTTATCACGCTTTCGTATAATACAATGCGTGTATATGAATTAGCTACAATCTAGAAATGTTTGTCTTATTTTTCGTCTGTAAGCCATACTCATTTACAATTGTTTTAATGTAATTAATAAAAAATTTAAATCGCTTAAATTTATCCTGTAATTTTGAGGCACTTGTGTATAAATTAAAATAATTATGCAAGTAAAACTTGAGTAATACTGTTATTACACTTTAGAGGCTGCACTTATTATTCTAAATTACGTTTTAAACAATGGTTTTCTATTTCAAAATGTCTATTTTAGAATTTCTGTAATGAAACATTTAGTTAAAATTTGCTGTTATATATCTTATTATTTAGGATAAGGCTTTAAGATAAATATAATTTGTACTTTATTACAAAATGTGTTTATTTGTTGTCTAATCTGACTGAAAGCGTATTTTTGTCGACGTTTTTACACATTTGTGTTTTGTGTTTCAAAGTGAACACAACTTCCGTGCAAATCAAGTAAAAATTGTTAAATCTTGCAGACATTCTAATTGAATATGAGACACTTAGGCGTACAAGGCCACAAAGTAAAATGCACCTTCATCCTCCATGGACTAGTGTAATTTTCAAGTGACAGTTCAGAATTTTAGAAACAATAAAAATTTATTTGATTTTTAAGTTTATATAGAATGACAGGGAATATAAATCCAATATAACTGAATTAAAACATAAAATCTATGGGAAATATTTTTAATGAAATATTTCCCATAATTTTAGTAAAAGTATGTACTTCATATAAAATGAAATTAAATTACTTGGATAAAAGCTAATTGCTTTTCGATCATTGAACCTTTTTTTTTTAAAAAAAAATCCTAATCTAGGATGCAAAATTTGAAGTGTAAAATTTAGTGCTGCAATTAAGCCGAGAACATGATGAATGCTTGTTGCTGGCAGGTTGCCCTTCTTTTTAACAATTTCAGGTCTTTGATCTCTTCACTTTTTTAGAAAAGAAACACATAGGTCGGCACCTCACTGCAATTGTTAAATGGCAATTCATAAGACCTCTCACCCCATCATGAAAAAGCCCGCCAAATAGTAATTTCTATTTTGGCGTTTGTTTTGAGTGTGGGAGGTTGATATTCAGGGGACTCATTGCTATTTTTTGACTGTTTGTCGCTTTTTTTATGGTTCCACAAATAGCCAGATGTATTAACTTTAGGATGGATGTTTTGCTAAAATAATTCTTCCGCGTTTATTTGTATCTATCGTCATAGTGGAAAATATAACATTATATGAAATATTTTTTGGTTTGATATCGGATCTCCACACCATTTTTTATTAATTTTGAACATAAACTCAGCAAATATTGTAACACAATGAATTTGTTTGAAAGTTTAAAAAAGAAATGGATACGTTTACTTTTTAATTTAATTCAGTGGCGTATGTAGGGTTGTTTGTTGTTAGGGGAGGTTCATCCTCGATTCTTTCTAAACATATATAGCGAATGTCTTCAGGATTTTTAGTTTGCTCAAAGACAATATCATAGGTTATAATTCTTATTGTTTGTTTATTTATAAACATAGGTTATATGCATATAAGTGAGTAAATATTATAGTGCTCTTAGTATATATATATTTCAGAACATTGTGAACTTTGATTTAATATGTACAAAATGGGTAGTATTATGCCTCTGAGTTACTGTTTTTTTTCTCTTTAATATTTTTAGGGTTTTAGGTAAGTAAGATACCCACATTCTTATTGAAACTGTCTTAATTTTTAGGTCCTAGTATAAATTTTTGTCCTGTTTTGTGTTTGGTGCTAATATATATATATATATTCACTAGAAAGTTACAAAAATTTTAATTAAGTGGTATTACTCAAAAAGTTAGTTTTAAATGCAACCTATATATACACATTTTTTTATTATTATTATTTAAAAATAAAGCCTCATCATGCAAAATAACATTGTTGACTGCTGTGAGACGTGGTGGGAAAACGATTTTTTTTTTTCTTTCTTTCCAGAATTTAAATTTCTGTGACTAAAAAAATTAGTTTTTATTTTAATATAATACCGAATGTACACATTTGTTTTATACAAAAATTCAGCAAAAGTATTTTAACAAGCCACATATAATCCACTGAAATGTTTGAAAAGGTTTTCATATATAAAAAATAAAATTTCAGTTTTCCTGATTTACATGCCGGAAATTTATTCATTTTTTAAGTTATCAAAAAAAAAAAAAAAAAAAAATTGTATACTTTACTTTTTATGTCAATGAGAAAATGAGTTTAAATTTGAATATTTTTATATCCAACTTTCCAGCATATCAAGATCAAGGTATAAATATATAAAGATTTTTATTATTTATTGATTTTACTACGAAATATAAACTTAAAATAACTTCACCAAATTGAGATTCTGAAACTTGCACGCATAATAATTGTATTCAACTGTTTAAAATCAAATACTTAACTTTCTCAAATATTAAAACGAACTTTCCAAAAGGCTTTGATGTCAGACTGTATTTTAAAAATCAGAATGGGTTACTTTTTTTTTTAATTTTAAAATTATCATTCAATGAATATAATTCTGTATTTTCATACTTTTGCATTAATTTCTCTTTGTATATTTTCTGACATATTTTGGTTGATTTTTCATCTTACAGCAATTATTTTTTCTATAAATGTGTTACTAATAGCAGCCATAGCCTGGCACTCTGAAAATTGCTGTGGGAAAAAATGCACAAAATATTTGCTAGCGATAAACGTTACAAATAATTTTGTAAATTACTATCTTAGAGTTATAAAAATTTACACAAGTATGACATGAAATGTAACAATGTTAAGTATGTTAAAAAATTTATATATATATATATATATATATATATATTTAAATAAAATGAAATTTAAAAACTTAAATTTTTTGAAAATTGTTTCATGATAACTAGTTAAATTTTTCCATTCAATTATCCATTATCATTGTTTAACAACAGCATATTCTAAGCATATTTAGACATTACTTTGTTGATTCATTAGTAAGTTAATTGAAAAAATAAAAATAAAAAAAATGAATAAAATATTTTAAATGTTAAAAATTTGCGCGAAATTTCTCAAACTTTTTTTTTTTTTAATTATTATTAAATAATCAATTATTCTATTATACAAAACAGAGTAACATCGAAATATCATTAGAGTATTTGTTAAACTGTAATAATGTAAAATCGGGAAGTAGGGGGATTAAAAATTAGCATGGATTATTTAAATTTTTTTTAAAAAGATGCTTTTTTTTTTTTTTTTTTTTTTTTAATAAAAACTTTGAATTTTTAAAAATTTAAATAGTTTCTGAAAAGTTGAAACATATTTGATGCATTTCAGTGTATTTGCATGTAAAATGTTATAGCTCTAAGATGTTAAAATATATATATGAAAATATGTAATTGTACCAAATTTATTTTATTGTTACATAAGCAAATAACAATTGTGAATCAGTTAGTCATAAGTTAGTTTTATAACAATGAGACATTTATGAAAGTACATAAATAATTGTAATAACAATAATAATCAACAGACAATTGAATATCTTATTTGCAATGATCAGTGTGATATTTGTTTCTCCTTTCTTTCACTTGCCGTTTTTTTCTCATTTGACAGCTATTGTAACCGCTAATGGTATGCTCCTAAATGTCAGAAAGCACTTATTAATTTTTGCTATGTGAGTAATATCCCGAACTATAACTTTCGAAATTTCGTTGCAGGCTACAAAATATTACACGACGCGACGGGCTACACATAGCACGATGAGCACAAATTGGACATCAGTGACCTAAATAAAAGTACGACTCAAAATTTCTTTTTAAAAGCTTGAATATTATTTCTAAGTATGTGCAGTTGGAAATATGGAATCTTATGACTTACGTATTTTTTCTATGCACAGATGATTATTACACACATCGGAAGTGTCGAGTTCGATTCCAGATTGCTTTCCTCGGCCTAGTTTTTATAAATATTCCGTGGTTATCTCCAAAACTCGCGTCAATACGGGCTAGGTTTTTTTAGAAAGACCTCCACGGAAGGCATGCCACCCAGGTCTAAGCCTCAAACATTGTTTGTCAGCCTTGTTCCTAAACACTGTATAATTCACGTATATGATGGGCTGTGGTCAGTTAGAGCCTCAATGTTGCCAACTCGTAGGGAATTTTTTTTTTTAAATAATCATCACTAATTTTTAAGAATGATGTTTGATTTATCTGGCAGTCGATTAGATATACAATTACAGAAATATCACAAGAGAAAATAATAATAATAATAATGGCTATGTAATAAAAAAAAGTCCCTATAAGTTGGCAGCCTCTGGTCAAGGGAAAAATAAAATTCTGCTCTCTCAAAATGTTTTCCCTAACAAAAGTACACGATTATGTATGGACCTTTAACGGAGGTAAATTAGATCTAGGCCTATAGGAAGAATCGAGGACGAGAAAAACTGGCCTTAAAGGGAAATGTCCTTGAATAAAGGTAGACTTTTAGAGGGTTTTTTTCACTGTATATTAACAGTGGAAATTTTAATATGATATACAGGGTGTGCGGAAAGAAACTCCCTATTTTGAATTTGGAATAGCTGTTGATGTTACGTATAAATTACAATGAAAGTTACCTTGTTTTATAGGCTGTAGTGTAGCATTATTTGTAATATTTTTTTCCTTTTTCATGTCTAATATATGGCAGTGGTTTGATGAGTGACAGTGATTCACTGGACGCTGGATAGGCCGCCGAGGCTCCACAGAAGGCCTGAGCGTGATCCCGACCTCACACCATGCGATTAATTTTTATGGGGGTGGGTTAAGGAAGAAGTGTACCGCAGCAAACCTCAAACTCTTGGTGACCGGTGACCACTCTTGGTTACCTTGAGAACAAAATCCGTGAGGTCATGAGTGGTGTTCCTGATGAGTTCTTGCGTAGTAAACGTACCTGTTCGTTTAAGACACTGTATAGAAAATTCTAGGGCACACACTGAATTGTAACTTTTGTAATTATCATGCCACACAATAAACTACATGTGTACAAAAAATTGCCTTCATACCAACATTCGTTTAGGAGAAAAAAAATTACTTTCCGCCCACCCTGTATATGCTTTGACTGACGTATAAAAATTTATTGCTCCATTTACATTTTTGTATTCTAAAATTCTGACGTAATACATTCGTTCATAATTATACAGCTGCGGAATTATCCCTTTAATACCGATATAGGCAGCTGTAGTTATTTTTCTCTCTTTTAGAGTTATGAGTCATCCTCGACGAAAATAATCCAAAAGAAATAAAATAAAGAAAAAACCCATTTTTCGCTTGTCGGTGGATGAACAAAAACGTGGAAAATGATAAATCATTCATGCAGTATCATTTCTGCTACGATTTGGTTCAATCGATGATTCTTTTTTAGAGATGGCTGAGTTTGCGCAAAGGTAACTGTATTTTTCAGGTGTCTGAAATTTGTTCAGATTGTTTCTTATTTATTTATTATTAATAATTTGGATGTTTTCATTTTACTAGAATGTTTATATTTTTTTTTCTTTACAGTTTTAAGTATAGGTATTATTCTTTAAACTATTATTTTAAAAAATGTAAACCAGGGTTGCTTAGATTATTGGAAACAGTGATGTAAAAATATATTTTACCGAGCTGCCCAAAACTATTTTTAACTGAACAAAAACTACATTTTGCAGCAAAATTTTAGTTTCAGGAAAAAATAAAAAAAAATTATATATATATACATACTATATATAAGTCAAGTATATGTGCTAAAAAATATTTAAGTGGATGGAGAACTTTAAAAATTAAATTCAAAAATATAAATTTTTTTGAAAATTTTTTAATTTTATGCCAACTACTTTTTATTTTTATTTTTCGTTTAATTTTTTAAGTTAACGTTTAACAATATATTCTAAGCATTTGCTATATTTTCTGCTTCTGAGAGAGATTTCATACAAGGAATTTTCTGTAACTTTTCAATGTACTTAATTGTATAAAATAAATTTTATAGATTTCTGTACCAAAATAGTGGTGATAAATCAGATTTAAAAATTCAAAATGTTGGCAACTAAATATTCGGTTGTACTTTGTAGAATAAGTTAATTAAAATAATGTAGTGTGGCACTCACACGACTTTCTCTTACCCTCAATTTTAACTGTAGAGACAGTTTGTAGATTACGGGGTAAAATGGCTAGTACTATATATGAACCTAATTTAGAAAAATAAATAAATAAATAAAATAGTTTTATAATAGGTTTTATTTTACATATAATTCTGTGTGAGGGACGGGGGGGGGTGTTACCTCTCCCTCAACCCCCCGCTCAAATATAATACATACATTTATAAAGAATTCAAAACTTATTAAATTTTAAAGTTTATTTAAAATAATTTAGACAACTGTAACTCGCAACATTCTCTGAAATTATTCAAATGACAACCTCATATGCATTTCAATGTATAAATTTGAATTTCCTGCGAATATTTATTTTTTAAGTTATGTTGATAATTTACATATATACAGATTAATCTGTAAAAACTTGAATTTCGCATTCATGGGACCTCGCACCGCGATATTATTCAAAAAACCAGAAATGAAAATTGAAATTCAAAAAATATTTTACTTATATTTCCTGTTTTAAATTTTCGTTTTGTATTTTCAGATCTTGAACTATTCCTTAATAGACCTAAACAAAAGAAAAACTTTAAATTATTATTATTACTATTATATTATTTATTTGAGGCCAGTTTATAAGTGCTCAAATGCTATTAAGATGAATTTAAATTTTATGTAAATTATTAATTATGTCCTAATTTCGGCATTTTTGGAAATCGACAACATATCCATGTGTTAAACTTTAACGCCACTTTAGACGTTTTCCATTAATTTGTTTTAAATTAAATGTTATCATTTTAACCTCCCTCCCACTCAACCCCCTTTTTTTTAAAACCTTTTTCGGGAAAAAAAAAAAAAAAATCCTTTGGCGTTTTAGCAGGAAAATTGCAAAAAATAGGATCTTATTTTAAATACCTTAAACTACTGTGAAAAAATATGCTAGCTTTAAAAGATGTTTTTATTTTAGAATTTTCTTTTTTTCCTGTAAATAGAAAGAAAAAAAGAATCTAATTTTTGTAGGTGTTTCTCTACCAGGAATTACTTTTTTAGCGGAATTAATCCATTCTATATTTTAAACAAAATAAGGATAAAAATAAAGTTTTCTGGTAATTCATTCACCTAATATTTCCATTTTTTTTTTTTACGTGCATCAGGTTTTTCTCTTTTTCTGTCTGTTTTTTTTTTTTTCTTTGAAAACACCAGGTTTTTGAAGCAAAACTTATTGCGAGATTGCTTTTGCAAACAAACATTTCCGAGCAGCGGTTGTTGGCTCAAGAAAATAAATCATGCATAGAGAAGAGTACGCGCCTTGTTACTTCCGCTTAGTATAGCGTTCGATCTGGCGTATTCCAAGAGAAACGGTGCGGCGCTTCTTCTGGCTTTTCCAGATGACTTAAAATTTTATCACTATATCACTCCACTTTCTTAGATGTAAACACAGCCATCTGCTGATTACATCCGTTTTCAATGAAAGATGAATCCTTGCTTTTTTAATCGTCTGTTGAAGCTAGATGTACAAAATCTTTATTTTTTAAATGTTTGTTTTTAATTGTACGAATATGATTCACATTTTATCATTGATGATCTTTGAATAAGTTTCTAATAATTAATTTTTATTACCAATAACTAAAGGCTTTACTAAAGGTTTTAATATTTGCACTTCATTTTTATTTTATATATATTATAAGAAGAAAGCAATTTATTTGAGAAATTTTCGACCTCCGGTTTTCGGTGCATTTACACGTTTTGAGACGTCCTGGACACGATTTGACCATTAAAAAAAAAAAAAAAAAAAAAAAAAAAAATCTGTCTCTGTGTTACCAAAATCTTGTGGACGCTGTTTCTCATGAACCAATAAACGAAATTTAATCAAATATAATAATTAGTTGGACCTTGATTTAAATTGTGCTGACTACATTTATGGATCAGTCGCTCAACAGGTAGCGTTGTCATCCCCCCCCCCCCTTTTTTTTTTTTATTTCACAAAATTTCTTATAAATGTACATAATGAGAAATACTTAATTGTTCAGTGTAAAATTCAATACTGTCGAATCTCGTTAACGTGAGTTACTTTTAACATGAAAATAACTTTAAAAAAAGTATGTGTAGTCACCCTCCCCAATCACACCCCGTGAAGGAGAAGGGGATTTGCAATTTGGCTATCTTTCAAAAGAACTTACCAATACCTATAAAATGAGCGGTTGAGTAATAGATCTGCGATAATTTGAAACAGTTACCGCCATTTTTTTTTTTTTTTTTTTTCATCCTATAGGTCCGAAAATGACCACCCCCCTCCCCCTTTTTTTTAATCGACATTTAGTATTGTGACGTCTCTGAATTGAAAATCGTCTCAATTTATCATAAAAAATTATTTTGATAAATAATTTTAATAAATAATTTGTACTGTATGAATTTCTATTCGAAAATATAAAAGGAAGTTTTGTAATGGCCACAATATACTATTATTTATTTATTATTATTATTTTAATTGAAAAGTACTGAACACATACAATTTTTTGAGGGTGCGAGTATTTAGGAGATTCAGTAATCCGATGCCTTATTATCGTCAACGACCAGAGTTGGGTTGATTTTGCCCGACCCGAAAAAAAAAAACAAAAAGAAAACAGAGTGGATTTTTTTTCAATAAAACCCACTTAAAAATCAGAATACTTATTTAAAATCACACTTACCTAACTTACAATAAACATATATAAAGCAAATATTATATACATTATTACAACATGAACAAAGAATTTGCAGAAATATTTGAAGTGCTCAAATTGTTCTATAGAAAAAAATCCTAAAAAATTTATAATTATCTTCTTAAAACAAAATTAAATATATATATATATATAACAGCAAGAAAAAACAGTTGTCTGTCAATGTAAATATGTGACTCGAGGAATGTAAAACCATAAATAAATGAAAATTATATATATAAATAAATCTGAAAACTTTAACAATGCAACACTGTTAAGTAATGTAGAGGGACGATAATTAAAAATATTTTATGAAAATCTATTAAATGTGAAAATTTTAATAAAGCAACTGTAAATAGTTATTAAAATCCAGTTTTTTGTTCTAAAGGGCGGATAAACAGAATTTTTGAATATTTAAAGTACAATTATTTAGTTTTTTAAAATTTCTTTTATAACTTAATGATAAAGACTTTTAAATTTTAAAATTAAATTTAAAATTTTTTAAATTTTGATTTTAATAAATGATTAGCATTTAATTTCTTAAATTGACTTATTATGCCTGATACACTTAATCTTAAAAAAAAAAAAAAAAAAAAATGGAAGAAAGAAAATATTCCTAAATACTCTGAAGAAAACCTTGATTAAACCCAAAATACCCTGATTAAACCTGATTAAATCCAATAAACCCGAAAAAACCCACTGGGCTGGTGTTTTTCCTGAAAAAACCCGGGTTTTTTTCCAACCCTGTCGACGACAAATATGCTAGATACTTGCTCATGCCCAGCCCTCCGCCTTACAAATATTTCAATTTTGAGTACAAAGCTTAATTTCTTAATGCAATTTTTTTTTTTTTTTTTTTTTTTTTTTTTTTATAGAAATTAGTGAACTGAAATTGTGAGTGACATTAAGTTATTGGTAAGTAATGTTATATAAATTTGTTTTAATGTTTTTTTTTTTTTTTTTTTTTTTTTTACAAATTTACATGATTTTCGAAAAAAATATTCAAAACACCCTAATGCATTTTTTTTTCTTTATAAAAATATGTAAGTTGTTGTTGTTATGAGTGGTTGAAATTCATTCTTAACTGCGGCCCACCAGTGACCGAGCGGTTCTGCGCTCAAAGATGGTAGACGTGTGGTCCCAGGTCGTGCTCGTCGGCCTAGACGTTCGGAGTTTTTCGTGGGTTTCTTCGAAACTTATGTAAATACGGGCTAAGACTCCCTCCCCCCCACGGAGGGCACTCCCCCTCAGGTACAGAACCGTATTGCAGTCAATCGGCCTTAATCCCCGCAACTCAACCCATTCTTAAGAGCGGACAATATCTTGCCGATAGCCTTGTCCCATATTACTCTATGGGAAAATTTGTTTCCACAATAACTCATTATCTATTTTTTTATTTTTATTTTTATTTTTTTTAATTCTGCTTTTCAGATTCAGAAAAATCGCAATCGTTAAGTTGGTACTCGTTTTCCAAAAATTGATTTTTTTTTTAATTATATTTTAATTTTGAGTTCAAAAGTAAGAGAAATATACTTTGGGAAAATACGTATTTTTGAAGTCAAAGTTAAAAAAGAAAAAAAAAAAAAAAAAAAAGAAAAAGAAAAAAAAAAAGAATTTTTGGAAAAAGAGAATATTTTGACGTTTGTGAATTTTCTAAATCTGAAATTAGAATAATAATAATGATAAAAAAAAAAAAAAACATTAAGTAATGAGTTATTATGGAAACAAATTTTCTCATAGACAAACATGGGCCACGACTGTCGACGAGATTAGGTATTGTCCGTTAAATTTTATTGGGTTTTTATAGATTTATTTTATTGTTAATTTAATCTTTTATTGAAATTCAATGCTAGAAATTCATATCCTGAATATTTTTTATTTGACAGCAACAAAAAGTAGTAGTTTAATTTTTTAGTTTTACACCAGTTTATAAATAAATTACTTGCTACTTCCTTCTATATACGTAAGAAGAAAGTACTGGATTCGTAATTTTTAATCTCCAGTTTTTGATTAATTTTGAGATGTGCTGAATACGATTTTGCTATTTTTAGAAAATGTGTGTATGTGTATTCAAAATTAATTGATGCAGGGCCTGATTATCCAAAAGGCTCAGGAAGCTCAAGCTTCCCTTCTAAAATTTAAGAGGGGGCCCCATAAGGATTAAAAACATGGTCTTGAATTTTTTGTTTCATATTTTCACACTGAGATTGAATTTTTTTGAGAAAGGTTACCTAAAACAAGACAAAACACTCACTATTTCGGGAAAAATCTATTATTTAACCTCAAAAAATCTGAATGTTCTTAATTTAAAAGTTCTATGATTTTAATGTTCTGTATAGAAACCACCCAGATGTATGAAAAAAAAAAATATATAATAAACACACACTATTGTTTGGTCTATAGCATTTTTATATTGCAATATGTAACAGGAAAACAAGATTTTCCGAAATGAAAGGGGGCCCCGAAATGATGCTGAGCTTCCCCTAGCTTCAAAGCTTAATCGGGCCCTGAATTGATGCTGTATCACATTGTATGATGCTGTATGGACGAATTTCAACATAAGTTTATAGTTGGTTGAACCTTGATTTAAGTTGGTGCTGATTAGCTTTCGGTGAATATCGCTTAACAGGTGGCATTGTCATCCAGATATATATATATATATTTTAAGCATGACACTGTGCTACAAAATTTTGTATAAATGTACACAATGGGGATTATTTTTAACGAATCATTTGTGTAGTTGCCAAAAATATTTTATATTAAGTTATATAAGAAAGAAATGTTCTATATGTGGGAGCACACACCCCGCCCCCTACCTCCCGCTTTGTAGTTGTGTGGAATACTTTACCGTGCGGTGTAAATTTTCTGTACGGGTATTTATTTATTTATTTATTTTTTTAAATAAAAACTCGTCATTGCTTTTAGAAGTAATGTGTGAACCATAAGTCTGTAGTAATTTAAAACAAAGCTATCGATTTTTCTTTTTTTCCCTAACCCTCAGATGTAATCTATACTTTTTAGGGCGCAGAATTGACTTACTTTCGACATTTAGTAAAAAATATCTCTGAGATGAAAATCTACATTCATCATGGAAAATATTTTTTTATGAATTATAATTTTAATAAATAGTGACCTTAATTTGTACTGCGTGAATTTATAATATAGAAGAAAGTTTTGTGATGTCTAGTTTAAAATAAATATTTCCACCATTCTGTTGCTAGCGTATTACG
This sequence comes from Salticus scenicus, assembly GCA_963930645.1. Classification (NCBI taxonomy): domain Eukaryota; kingdom Metazoa; phylum Arthropoda; class Arachnida; order Araneae; family Salticidae; genus Salticus; species Salticus scenicus. The sequence goes on from OZ005656.1 coordinate 92,824,228, forward strand.
CTAAAAAATTGCGGCAATTTAGTGTTGATAACCATGTTGGTATTTATAGTAAGAGCGGTTCATGACCCTTATACTTACTTATCGGTCATCTTCGCCGGAAGCCCCAGCCAATATTATTCTATGGGGAAATTTTCTTTACAAATAACTTATTAACTAATACATATTTTTAAATTCCGTTTTCGCATTCAGAAAATTCCCAACTGTTGAATTGACGGACCTTTTTTAAAAATGTATTTTTTTAATTTTTAATATTTATTTTGAAATTGCAAAATGAAAAAAATTCACATATTGAAAATTCGTATTTTGCATGTTCAAATAATAATAATAATAATTTTTAAAAAAAGGTCCGTCAATCTAACAGCTGGGAATTTTCAGAATGTGAAAACAGAATTTAAAAATATGTATTAGTTAATAAGTTATTTGTAAAGAAAAATTTCCCATAGAATAACATTAGCTTTGGCTTCCGGCGGCGGTGAGTGAAGAGGGCCCTTAAGGGAAATGAGGGGGGGGGGAATTATGTGAAAATAGTAAATATTATTTAAAAGTGTTTCAGTATTATCAGGACGGTCTGTATCCCACTTTTCCTGCTTGCTAGTTAGGTAGAACGAATATGTATAATAGTTGGATTTCATAATTAATCATTCCTTCAGCATCCCTCATTATTTATTTATTAAATTTCAAATTGGTAGCATGACTAATTTTTTGTCTGATGAAGGGTAGTGCTATTATTTCGATCGAAAACAACTGTTGAGAATTTTTGCGATTTATGGAGTTTCCTTACAAAGATTGCTTTTTTATTGTTATTATCTTTATATAATAACCAGTTTTTTGGAGTATTTTACTGAAATGAATATTTATGGTAAATTAATAAATTAACAAATTCTTTTTTTTTTTTTTCAAAAGAAATAATCTCGTTAACCTTCAGAAAAGTTGACCATGACCCTTATCATAACTGATGATAAAACACTGTGGTATGAAAATAGTAATCATTAATATTTTAAAAGTGCCTCAATATGTCTTATCACGACCCCGCTCCTTCTTTTCCGCTCTGCAGTTGAGAGGAATGAAGATATGTATTATCCGGATTTCGTAATGTAATCATTTCGTCTGCGCTACTTTTTCTATAGAAATGATTCATATCAGCAGCATAAATAATTTTGTTAAAGAGATGAATTAAAGAATTCCGTTATGGAGTTTATTTCTTTTTGAAAATAAATTTCAGAAATCTTCTGAATTGTCCGCTATTTGATTATAGGAAACGGATCGAAATCGGAATAAAGTTTGTAATCGGCGATAAAACACTCCACTTAATGTTTTAATAAATGATTTCATCTTGATATGTACGTAATACGAACTTCCCTGTTATCTTCTATGGACTCGCCGTTTCCACTCATGCGCTGTTTCTTCAGTCCGGAGTTCTTTTTTATTGTTATGGAATTTCTTTCTCGTGCAACGTGTGTTATTTTTTGCCCTAAAGATGACTGCTCTGTGAGGTGTAGATTCTGGTTTTGAGACAGCTTTTCTTGATTCTAGAGCAAGGCCTTCGAATTCTTGTATCGCAAAGTGGGTTGAATATATTCGTATGCTTCTCGCTGTTGAATTACGTATGGGATATTTCTCGTCTACGGAAGTGTTTGCATTTGCTCTGATCGAAAATCTGAAGTTATGAAATCAGCTGTTAGTATTACTCAAGCGCCTTATAGAATTAAATTCGACTGATCAGATATTTCTGGAGTATGATTATATAAGTAATTTAATTTAATGTGGAAAGAGCAAGTTTTTTACGTACTCCTTTGTTTTATTGGAAAGCAACTTTTAAAGACGAATCTAATGACTGTCATTTTTTGCATAGATGTATTAAATACGTAATTTATAAATTAAGTATTATTAATTAATTTTTTCTGTTATCTATTTTCAAGCATTTTAAAATAGATTAAGGGTTACTTTATTAATTTTTGATTGGTGTAGACTTGGGACATGGCCATGACTTCTGAAGAGCTTTACCATGATCCAGGACAAGCAGATGGGGTGTATCACTTCAAAATCCTGGTCCCGTCAATTGCTGCTGGAGCTATCATTGGCAAAAAGGGAGGAATCATAGCACAGCTACAAGAGGAGACAGGAGCTAAAGTTAAAATGTCAAAAGTGAAAGACTTTTATCCAGGGACAACAGAACGTGTGTGTTTAATTACTGGCAGTGTTGAAGCCATACTTAGATTACATGAATTTATTATGTTAAAAATTATAGAAAAACCTGATCCTGCTGCCAAAATGGCTATTGATTTTGATAATAAGCGGCCCGTAGAAAGATCAAAACAAGTTAAAATATTAGTTCCTAACAGCACTGCGGCTATGATAATAGGTAGGTGTGGAAGTTTTATTAAACAAATTAAAGAAGAAAGTGGTGCTTATATCCAGATATCTCAAAATAACAAGGGCAATATTGTTTTAGCTGAACGATGTATTACTGTGATTGGTGAGATGGAAAACAATAAAATTGCATGTCATATGATTCTAACTAAAATTTCTAAAGATCCAAACAGTGGTAGTTGTTCATTTATTAGTTATGCAGATGTAACAGGTCCAGTACCCAATTTTGAACCCGTAGGTTCCCCTTTCGCTAAAAATCCGAATCTTGACCCAACTGTTGCCGACAGTTTTCAGGGGATTCAAACTGGAGCTGCCCATCCTGAAATCGTGCCATTCACAGGAATAGGAGTGAATCGCCCACCATTGCCGTTGAATCGTTCACCAATGCCTTCAACCAATATTCCTCATGTAATTAAAACGGTCAAAACAATGCTATTAGCCAATGGTTATTCAGAGCACGCAGCAATCGAAATTACCGAAGCCATGAGGACTTTAGCTAATTATGGTCTGCTTGGGCTTGATCTTAGCATACTAATTGGTGGTCCCATGTTTAATAATTTTGGTATGCCCAATTCTGCGACAAATTGTCCAATCTCTTCTTCAGACATGGCAAATCAAAATGTGTATGCCTCTGTTACTGGTGGCCTTGGAGTAGAAAATACTTCTAATTCTTTCGTTGCATCCGATCCAATGAATTATTCTAATGTATTTAGTCCAACTGATATTTTTAAAAGAGAAATCTCCGAAGCAGGCTTTGGACAAGGATTTATTTCACCTCCCACTTCCTTTTCAAGTAGCCAATTTTTAGAACAGACTGAAAGAACTGCATTTAAATCATTTTGTCAAACCTCTCCTACTCTTGCATCTCCAACTGCTGCAGCGTTACCTGTAAATGTAAATTCTTTTGGACTTGAGTCCTGCTCTGATCCTTTTAGTTTAAAAAAGCATTCCTCTAGTGATTATTCAACTAGTGCAATAATGAAAATAGATATTCAAATAGGAGAAAATATTATGGGTGCGGTATTCGGGCCAGAAGGAAAGGCTATTACTGATATTTCTCGATTTACTGGTGCTAACATTAGGGTCTCTAACGAAGGTGAATATGCAGCTGGTACATTTAATCGCATAGTGACTGTTTCTGGTGATTCCACTGCAGTAAATATTGCCAAGTATCTTATTGAGAGACTCGTAGTTCAAGAATCCAAACGAGCTCAACAAAGTTACATACAGCTTCCGCATTGAGAACTGTTTTGTGTCATCGTATTTATACTATCATTATTGCATGTATACATAAATAATCTCATAAATTTGCATGTAGAGAGAACCTATATATATTTATATATTTTTTCGGTGAAGGAGAAATGCTTTATTTACAAGTTTATATAAATATAAAAAAAAATATTTTATTTATTTGCGTTTATAATGTTTGTTGTGCCGATACACTTGAACCTTAATTTTTATATTCTCAAAGGGACCAAATAAATGCGAGTTATTTATTTAGTGATAAAACATGCATTGATGGTAAAGCTGCATGTAATTAAGTGCATGTTTTGCTAAAATGCTGAAAAACATAAAATTTGGAAAGTGTAAACTAGGTTCAATTGTATCTGCAATAATCAATTGTTACCTAGTGTGTGGCAATGTAAAAGTTAAATTTCTGATATTTATTTTGTTTAATAAAAATGTTTTGCCTTGGTGTGGGTCATTATTGTGTTTTTACTTAAATTTCTAAGTAACTTTTAAATCTTAAAAAAAAAAAAAAAAAAAAAAAAAAAAAAAAATTGAATAAATAAAGCAACATTCTTCTCATAAACTACATATGTCCCTCCCCCCCTCCTTTTTTAACTCGTTACAACATGGTTAGAATTCTTAAAAAATTAATAAATAAAACAGGCCTGAACTCTTCATTTTGAACACTAAAAAATTACATTCTATAAAAATTATTTCAGTAATCTTTCATATAACCAGAAAAATAAAATCCAATCTGAAATTTTCTGTGGAAAATTACTGTTTTTTTTTTTTTTTTTTTTTTTTTTAATGTGAAACCCATTTATTCGAAAAAAAAAAACTAAAGAAACTTTAAAAAAATATATTTGTCATTCACAAACTAAAAGAAAATATACATCTGTTTTTTTCTCCATCACTTTTACTTTCTCTTCTTACTCATATAGGGAAAGTATTATTTTCTGGGTTGAATTTTCGAAATTAAAATTTTGATGCAGTTATGCTTTTTTGAAGTCCCCTGACTTCATAAATCAGGATTTTAGTTTTGTGTGTGTGAAAGACTGTTATCAGATAACTCAGATACACATCAACCGGAATCAAACTGGATACTTTAAATCTGTATTTTGGGATGTTACTTGAGAAGACATTTTATTAAAATCAGACAAATTGTTTGTATACATACAAAATTAGATTTGATAACTGCTAGTAACGATACAGAGTCGAACGTTTTCTCATAGTCCACGAAAGCCACACAGAGGGGGAGTTCGAATTAATTACTTCTTTCAATAATTTCTCTAATTTTATGAATATGGTCGATGGTACTAAAACCACTTTGAAATCCTGCTTGTTGCGCTGCATCTAATTGAAATAAATTATATTATTAAAAATACAGAAAAATTACTAGTCTAATTTTAAAAATAAACTTCAGTGCATAATGCAATAAAAAATTTTATGCATTGAAATCTATTATTAAAATATTTTGGCAGTATGTATATAAAATAAAATAAAAAAAAAAAAAGTACAAAAAGGAAGAAAATATACATTGAAAGGCAAATAACACTTCGCTGAGGGGGAAAAAAAAAAAAAGAAAAAGAAAATCGAGCTCTGATACCATTTTTGCTGATTCTTATGTAAACTGACCCCCTGAATCCGTATATGACTTCCATTTTGCTCAGTCACCTATCGTTTTCTAGAAACACCACCCCCTCCTTCTATTTTTATCACTGTTCGGTAAATTTATGACCATGAATTTGATTTGGAGAATGAAAAAGAATTAATTTCACACCTAAAAACAAAAATATATAATGTTTATTTAATAACATTAACAATAGAAAAAAATATAAGAAATGTAATGCATAATCTCAGTGTTCCCCTTTCTTTTTTCCTTGCCGCAAATGTTCATGTTTTAGAATTTTCCAACTCTGTAACCCCTCAAAAGACATTTAACAGTTAAAATAATACCCCCCCCCCTAATAATCAAATTTATAGCCACAAAATCACCGAAAAGTGATTAAAATTGTTTGATTATAAACAAGCAAAAACAATCGTCGCAGTGTGTAATATTTAAATAATCTTTAAATATTTTAATTATAATTAAATTATATTATTTTATTAAAAATGCCGTTCAAGCACCCCCTCAGTTTTTATGGAAAATCGGAATATATTGGAGGAGGGGGCGGATAAACGGTAAAAATTGGCAAAAATACAAAAATTGATATGTATTTTCCTGATAAAATGAAGTGGAATAAAAAATTATTATAAATCAAAACGTATGTATATTAAATTTCAGTGATGAAAATTAAATACTGTAAACTCTTGGTTAACCGGCATTTAACTAACCGGAAAAATTCGGGAAACTTTTTTCTAAATTCCAATAAAGTGTTTAAAAAAAAAAAAAAAAATCAATGTTCATATTTATTAAGGCGAATCTTATAAAATAAATAAATAACGTAAAAACTGTCTCCTATTCGGATGGAACCTAATCTACCGCATTTCAGATTTTCTTATGAAAAATAAGCATTTATAATAATTTATGTTAAATGTAGCGTTATTTCCTATTTAAAAATGAGCAATGTATTCTTTGATCACCATTCTGAACATATATTTATGTTTATTAAGGGGTCTTGGCACCTTTTGATTTTGAAACATTGAAATAGATTTCATATAAAAGTTTTCCATTTAATGTTTATAAATTGAAGTATTTCAGATTTTCTTATGAAAAATAAGCATTTATAATATTTTACATTAAATGTAGCTTTATTTCCTATTTAAAAATGGGCAATGTATTCTCTGATCACCATTCTGAATAGTGAATACATATTTACGTTTATTAAGGGGACTTGGCACCTTTCGATTTTGAAACATTGAAATAGATTTCATATAAAAGTTTTCCATGTAATATTTATAAATTGAACTGTATTAGATTTGTTCAATAAAATGTATATTCGGGCAACAATTCTTATGTTTTTGATATATTTTATATAGATTTGAAATCTTTAAATTGCGTTTTCTCAGTTCGCATTTAAAATGGTAAAGTTAAAAAAAAAATTTCGATCAACTTTCGGAATTTTTTAAAAAAAGAATGAATGCATGTACAAACAATTTTTTTTGTGTGTGTGTTAACTAGTATGAAATTACTGTATTCATTAAAAATATTATTTTGGTTTACTTTAAAATAGAAAACTTTTAAAGTATTTTTTTGCAGATTATTTTTTTAAAAATTCAACTGTGCTTTCTCACTGCGCGCAGAGTACCTCAATTACAATTTCCTTTATCCTTAAAATTTTTACATTCAACGAAACAAAACATTCAAATTTATTAAAAAATCTGAACTAAAAGGTTTCAATTATTTTAATTAATAATTAAATTTGAAATATGAAATTACCATTAAAGTTTTTATATTTCATAATTACAGTTACATATATAAATATATATATTATTGAACAGAATTTTTTATTTTTAGTTCATTTAATTCATTATGTCAAAATGTACGGTTGAGAAAAATTTTAAGTTCATATCTCAAGCACTTTTTGAAATATCATGTGCGCAGTGAGAAAAAAACCCTTGAATTTTTAAAAAAAGTAATCTACAATAAAATAATATTTAAAAAAAATTCTATTTTAAAGTGGGAAAAAAAAAAAAAAAAAAAAAAAAAAAACTTTGTTTGTACATACATTCATTTTTTTTTAAAAAAAATTCTGAGATTTGATAAAATTTTTCTTAATTTTCCCATTTTTAAAAGTAGGTATCCCCTTAAAGAATAAGGGATAGGTTTTCTTATATTTTAAACGGAAAAGATGTAATAAATAAAAATGTAACTATATATTATTTATTATTTTTATTATTTTATTTATTTATTTATTTATTTCAAATTTTTATATAGACGTGATCTTTATTTTTATTCAAAATTAATAAATTTCAAAATCTATCCTTAATTCCTTCAAGTACTATTAAACATAAAAAAAAAAAAAGTATTTTCTTAAAATCTGTAGAAGTTTTATCTTTTTTAACATCATGAATTCATGGAAAAAATACAAACTCAAAAAACGCACTTTAACCCTTAAATGCTGAGTATTGCCTTTCGGCAACATACCCAATTTTTTCTTCTAAAGTATTATTAGAGTAATATTGAAGCTCTTATGACTCATGTTTGCCGTTTGGCAACAAATTGCGTTTTATCTGTAAACCATAGTTAAAGTGTGATTTTCCAAAGTAGAGGGAAAGAAGTAAAATATTTTTAAATTGATTTAAAAATAATCAGGCATTTAAGGGTTAAAGATGATTTCAAATCTGTAAAAAAAAAAAAAAAAAAGCAATAAAAGTTGTTGCTTGAATATATATTTTGGTGAACAGACCTAATATAGTTCAATTTATAAATATTAAATAGAAATATTAGCTTTTCTACGAAACCTTTTGTGATGCCAAGTCCCCTTAAATACCGGTTTCATTATTTACACAGAAAATTTACAATTAAAATTGCTTCAATTCCCCCCCCCCCTTTTGTTTTGGGTGTTTTCAATTATGGCTTTTCTAAGAACTGCATGTCATTTAACTTGCCGGATGTTTTTAGTTGTAATTGCAAAACAGTTTATTTATTTATTTATTTTTTTTTCTTATTTACCAGTTGTGCTTAATCATTCCTAAAAGACGACTATTTTTTTCTGCATCCAGTTTACTTGAGTAGTACATAGTACATCGGAAATTCGTTAGTTGCAATTTTTAACCCTTTCATTCCCCGTGATGCCAAATGGAATCATAACATTTCGGGGTTTTTTTCTTACCATCTAACTCTCCCGCTGATTCAAAATGAACAATATTAAAATCTATATACATTTTCCCACCAAAAAAAAAAAAAATATATTAGATGATTTCGCTATGCTTGTTGATAAATGAAAGTATATTTTACTCTATTCTGATAATATTATCGAAATCAGTTTTCTGTTTTTTGCAATTTAAATAAATTAACTGTTTGAAATATTTTTTATTTTATTTTTTAATGTTTATAATTTGTATTTTAATTAATTTCAATGTGTATTTCTTCCGAAATTTTGATATTTTTATTTATTGAAAAGTTATTATTTTTAATGGCATCAGTGGTTATATTAAATATAAATAAACACCTCTCAGTTGCTTTCTTAGCTATATTGATTCGTACTCTGCCATTACTTCTATTAAAAAAGAAATATTTATATATATTACATTTGGAATAAATTTATGACTAAATATAAGATTTATTGTTTTAGGGATGGAAAAATTTGGGAATGAAAGGGTTAAGTGTTTAAATTTTTTTTTCTTTCAATCCTTTTACATTTACCACATGATTTCTTTTGAAAATTGCTAAACTAATTTAAAAAATGACGACTAGATACATAGCTAACCATAAACATGTAAAAAAAAATCCTTTATTTTTTTTTCTGATAGATATAAAATTCTGCACAAAATCGATTTTAATTTAGTACGATAGGGCTTATTTTTATCTAATCTTCCATATAAAGGCATGCAGCAACTGTGTTTCATTCCCTAGCATTGGTTACTTTATTCATTTCTTAAAATTTCTTTGGTATAGCTTTCGCATAGGAGCCCCTTGGCGGCTTTTAAATTTTTGTTGTCGTTTTAGCAGTGAATAAAAAATGGCTATAGTACTCGAGCGTAAGTAAAGATCTTGGCCAGAAACTTCCGAACTACTTCGGTGCCAAATTTCGCTAAGGTGTACTTATTCAAGCAGTTCCATTTCTTTAACACTATTTTTCTCAATATTATTATTATTATTATTTCAAAGTTAGCGTGTTCACTTTTTTTTTTTTTTTTTTTTACATAAAAAGAAATATATTTATTTTTGGCATACATTTGTTTTTTCCCTTTTTAACTCTTAAATGCCTGATTATTTTTTAAACCAATTTAAAATGTTTCATTCTTTCCTCTATTAAATAAATCACGGGAGAAATACTTTAAAAAATCATACTTTGCTTTAACTATGGTTTACAGCTAAAAAGCGATTTGTTGCCAAACGGCAAACATGAGGCATTAGAGCTTCAATATTATTCTAATAATACTTTAGAAGACAAAACTGGGTATGTTGCCGAAAGGTAACACCCGGCATTTAAAGGTTAATAATTTTTAAGTTAAAATGGGGTCTTAATATCTTTTGTACCAATTATCCGATTGAATGACACGTCGTTAGCTAGGTTTTGTCCTGATTAATAAGTGCACAAATTTTGATAAAATCCAATACTCTGGACTAAAAATTGTGACAGATATAGTGACAAACTTTCAGCTTTATATATTTATATAAAGACAAAAATGTTTGCACTTTCATTCAAGGTGATAGATAGCAATTGATAACGACGGCAAAATCGTAAGAAATAAGTATGTCCTGTCATAATTCTTATTTGGGGGAAAAAAAAAAAAAAAAAAGAAATTTTTAGTTTCACAGTGGACGGTAACGGTCTATTACTCTTTAAACAAACCAATACAAAAGATTCCATAGAATAAAAATTTATATAGATTTTTTTTTTACAAAAAATTGAGTATCATTTAGGTCATACAAGTATATACTTTAATTAATACAAAATAATATTCATCAAATTACATAATCAAGCCAAGTGAAACTAGTATGTTGTGGCCACCACAAGACTTTCTTCTATATTTACCTATACATATTCAATCAGTAACAATATTTAAAAAAAAAAAAAAAAAAAAAGTACGATTTTTTTTTTCTAAGTTTTTTTTTTTTTTGTTGTTGTTAAAAGTGAAAAAAATCGATAACTTTGTTTTAAATTATCACAGATTTATAGTTCAACCATTCGTTTTAAAGGTATTGACGAGACCTTCCGAAAGATACCCGTCTTGAAAATTTATCCCCCCCCGGGGGGGTACTTCCCCCCCAGGGGGGGAAGTGATGCCCCCCCATCCAGAAAATTTTTTTCCTAGTTACATACTACTATTATCAATAATTCATATTAATTTTACAATCACAAATTTAAAACAACTCTAATTATGCACATTTATACGAATTTTTGTCCTATGCTGCCATGTTAAAAATTTAGATAAAATGCTATCACAGCGCCACCTGTTGAGCTATTGATCCCCAAACATAATCAGCACCAGTTTATGTGGGGGACCAACTAAATACCAAGTTTGATTAAATTTCGTTAAAAAAAAAAAAAAAAAAAAAAAAAAAAAATTGCGATATTTTTCTGTTTTTTTTTTGTTAAAAGTAAAAAAAATCGATAACTTTGGTTTAAATTATCACAGATTTATCGTTCAACCATTCGTTTTAAAGGTATTGACGAGATCTTTCGAAAGATACCCATCTTGAAACTTTTGCCCCCCCCCCCGGTGGGGGGGGCTACCGATGCCCCCACATGCACAAAAAATTTTTTCCCAGTTAACTATTACTATTATCAACGAGACCTTTCGAAAGATACCCATCTTGAAAATTTACTTCCCCGGGGAGGGGATTTTCCCCCCTGGGGGGGAACCGATGCCCCCCCATGCACAAAATTTGTTTCCTAGTTAACTACTACTATTATCAATAATTCATATTAATTTTACAATCGTAAGTTTAAAATAACTCTCATTATGCCCATTTATACGGTATTTTGTCCTATGCTGCCATGTTAAAAATTTGCATAAAATGCGATCACAACGCCACCTGTTGAGCTATTGATCCCCAAATCTAATGGGCACCAGTTCATGTCAGGGTGCAACTAAATACCAAGTTTGGTTAAATTTCATTCATTGGTTCGTGAGATACAGCGTCCACAAAAAAATGATACAGACACACAGACAGACAGACAGACAGACAGACAGACATTTTTTAAAAACTATCAATTCGTGTTCAGGACATCCCAAAACGTGTAGATCCGTCAAAAAACGGAGGTCGAAAATTTTCGCGAATCCAATACTTTCTCTATATTACATATAGAAGAAAGTAAAAATATTTAGTAGATTTAAATTTATTTTTATATGAGAGAACATTTTAAGATATATACATACATATATACAAACACATTTGTTTGTATTATATATATAATTCTTATTAAACAATGCAAATAAAAAATACAAAAATTTTCAGAGAAAAACTTATATATAAGTAAAAATTATAAATACTGTAAATGAAATTCTTTTGAATTTCTATGGAACTTTTCACTCTTTCGCTTGACAGAATTCGACCGTTACCAGAGATTAGTTTTTCCGTGAAACCAAAGGCTTTACTTAATTTTTCTAACACTTTTGTTTAGTTTTATGTAGTATTGAAAGTTACAATTTGTAATTTAGAAGTAAGTCCATACACAGTTATTCAAAATGAATTATATTTTTATAATTTAATGAAATTAAAGAAATTTAAAGTACTATTGAATATTATGTTTATAGATTCAGTGCTTCTCAAGCAATTAGCCAAAACAGGAAAATTTACGTCTGAATTGACACAACTAAAATATTCTTTTTCAGATATTTATGGAAATCCAATATGTTATGTTTTTTCTTTATATCAGCTCTCTCTCTCTCTCTCTTTTTTTTTTTTTTTTTTCTTTTTAAGTTACATAACTTACTTATCCCCCCCCCCCCTCCCTCCCCTTAGTCATCAAAGAAATTCTTATCAAGTCGATCAAAATACCCAAAAGTAGGCTTTTTTTTTTTTTTTTTCCAAATGGAATTTCTTTTGTGTCTTTATTTTTTAAAGAAAAAATGGGTTTGACCTAATTGAGGCCCATTTTGCCCTTCAGCTTGTGCACGATTATCATTATAAATATCTTAAATTTTTATTTAAAAATAAAGGGGAGGGGGGCGAAGGTACTAATTAATATATAGAGAATTAATCGAATTATGTATTATTTATTGTGAAGAATACAAAAACTACACATTATTCAGAGCTAAATTCTAACTTTTAGGGAATTTAAGAATAAACAAATTTACGTTCTAATTTAATTTAATCTGTTAGCACGTTACGTTAGTCCCGAAAATTTGTACTACATGAATTTCGTTATTTGATAAACATTCTCATCAATTCTTTGCTTGTTGCACAATTGCTGAAAAAATAAATGAGCTTTAGATTTCTTTCTTTTTTAGCTTAGAGACGATTTCTTTTATTTCATCTTATATCTTTAATTACATAAATATTATAAAACTGTCTTTATATCTCTGACTAAATTCTGAGTGCTGATTAGAACCTAGCCTTAAAAGGCCAAAATGAAGTACCACTCTCAGGAAAGTGCAATATAATTGTTTACAAATTGGGTAATTACTTCAGCCCTCAGCAATTTGTACACGATGAACTTTATTTGTTGGTGAACATTCTTTAAACAACACAAAGAAAAAAAAAAAAGTTAGAACTCTTGGCCTGCTACGCCAAATTTCATCAAACGTCTGAGCTGTAGAGATTTCTCTGAAAAAAAGGGAGTAAGCACTCGTCTAAAAATATAGGATGCTATTTTTGCGGGTCGTGCGTGCATGTGAGCCAGCTGCTTACTAAAGCAAACATCGACAGTGTCTGAGTCATCCACCGCTTGGCCAAAGAACTTCTACTACGTGAAGAAGGAAAGGCTCCGTAGTTTTGTAACAAATAGGACAGAAAATGGCCTTTATGTTTTGAGAATAGTAAATATTTTAAGATGATGAATTTAAGATTACTATTATTTATACAGACATGGTACAAGCTTACAGAAAAAAGGCTGAAATTTTCACGACCCCTCCCCCCCCCCCCCCTCTCAAAAGTGGTATCAGGTAACTGACACAATATAAATTTTTCAATAATAAAAATAATATTAAATCTGATTGCATACATGTACACACAATAAACAAAATCAGAACAATAAATCTTACATTAAATATCACATTAATTATAATTAAAATAGTTGTAAGTGCTTAAAAAACAGACAAAATTATTAAATATACTTGAAAATAAGTTTATTCTATAGAAGCATTGTTTGCTGTGGCAATCGATTAGCAAAATAATGTAGTTCAAGTTCATTAGGAAAATGCAGTTGAAGTGCTATTTCTTTTTCATTTTCTCCAAATTTGAATTTAACATTTCTTGAAAGCCAATAATAATATGTTGCACAAATTCAGGCTGACCCCCCCCCCCCACACACACACATGTCCAAAAAGTTTTAATGCAAATTTGCATTGATCCCAAGAATAATAATTTTCAAGCTTAAAAAGGCTGAATTCAGCCTTAAGGTTGAAAAGTAACATGTCTGCTCTTCTATATTCTTTGGCTTGGCTTACTTTCCTCAGGGTTACCGTTCCAACACTTGTCGCTTTTCTCCTTAGGATATGAAAGATTATGTCGCAAGTTTCTTTAGCAAGATCGATCCTTGATTAAATACAAATGTCCTTTATATTATTTATCATCAGAAATATTTAATAGTGTGGCCTTTATGCGGTACTAATTCTTGAAATCAGGTAACCCGATTTCATACGCACTCGATTTTGACCCAAAATATGCGTTCATATTTCGGATTTAGGGTGAATTTTTCCGCTTACGAATCGGATTTGAGAATATTTCATGTTTGAAGCAAAAGTGATTCGATGAAAGAGGAGAGGTGAAACGGTTTGAAAATTAAATGAATAAATATGCATATCTTTATAATTGCCGAAACATCAATAAAGTCTTAAGTAATAAAAAAAAAAAAAAAAAAAAAAAAAACTGTATAAACACCATAAATTCGAGGGGGAAAAATCGCAGTTTTTCGTGTCTTAATAAAACCATGACCCTTCTTCAGATTAACAAAGTAGGTACGAATGCAGCAAACAAAGCGGCAACGCACAAAACCAAAGCAAGTGCCGAGCTAAAATAAGCAGAACTGAAAATCTATATAAATGAGAAATAACTTCAGTACCTACTTTGTTTGCCTGACGAAGGGTCGTGATTTTATTTCGATCAGAAACAACTGTTCCGAGTTTTCTGTAATTTATAGTGTTTATACAGTTTTTTTTTTTTTGCTTATTACTTTTCAACACGAGTGCATTTTTTCCAGTGGATTTTTTTTTTTTTTTTTTTTTGTTAAATAAATGTACTGTCTGTAAGGTTTCCCTGTTGAGACAGTTTATAGCGGTAACAAAAATCATTCGATTGATTTCAGATTTGCTAAATTTCATATTTTGGAATTATCTCTATCGGTTTTGGTGTACATAGTGTTTGGGGCTTATGTTCTGAGACACAAGTGATTTTATTGAATTGCGGTCTGTGAATAATGGCATTTCTTTTAAGTGCATTTTAACATAGTTATACTGCATTCAACATAATCAAATTTTTATTTTCTTAAAAGTATTGTTTCTGCTTTTATACAAATAATGTGATAGAAATGTGTGTAGAATTAGTAATTAGTTTGCAGGGCTACGCAAAAGAATTCTAAACATGTTATGTATTAACCATAGAGACTAGTGGGTGCGTATTTTCAGTTGTAATATACTGATACATATATAAATAATCCATTTGATGATAATAGAAAAGAATGAGAACGAAGAATAGTCAGTCAAATAAATCACTACAGAAACATATACAGGCCAAACAAAGTAACTAGTTAAAACCTGAATAAACTACTACGTCAGAAACACCAAAAGAAAAATATTTGCGATGCATACAGCTGTTTCGGTAGCCTTAAGCGTACTGTCTTCAGTGCAAAAAGAATTCTGAATCTGGAGAAGTGCTCGTATAATAGGAGAGGGATCGAATTTAGTTCAACCAATAGGATTACGGGAAAGGTGGAGTGTGTGGCCAATGGGAATTTAGGAATGTTAGCTATGTAAACAGTAGAAAAATTAAGAAAATGTGGACTGAATGTAAAATTTCCAACTATCAGACAAATGGGGAACAGCGAAATCACAATTTACAAGGTTTTTAATTTTTTTATAAATATGAAAAGCTTCCAAGAAATCGAGTTCAATCGAATCATTGAACAGTTTCGAATCATAGTCGAGTTCAATCGAATCATAGTTTATTCGGGTTTTAATATTCCAACGCCAAGTCTCCTGTTATTATTATTATAAAGTAACTAGTTATCTCAAATTGATTTAATTTTTAAGTTTAATAATATTACTTACTTTAATTTTTTAGACTTCAATACCTGATGAAATATGATATAGGATCGTGTATTTTGATGCTGAAGAAAAGAATTATTAGGATAGTATTTTAAGGGGAAATAATAGAACTTTTTTTATTTTGAGATAAGCAAAAGAATTTCGGACCAAAGCAAAATAAGATTGAATTTTAACTGAAAAGCTCTAAATGCTATAAGACGTTTTCAAGTGCATTGAGCAAAGAATGTAGGTTTTCTGTATTTGATAAGCATTGTAGCAAAATATCAAATGATAGCACGAACCTACAAGAAAAATTACTTTGAAATGAAATAAAGACAGAATTTATCCTGAATTTTTGAAATATTTTCCAGAAAAAAATAAAAACAAAACTTGAACCATCAAGAAAAAATAAAATCATAACATGTGAACCTTCAAGAAAAAAATTACCTTGACATGAAATAGATGCAATAAAGACAGAATATCCTGATTTTTTAAAATATTTTCCAGAAATATACTCCATAAATATGATTTTTTTTTTTTTTTTTTAAAGAATCCTATTTACTGAATTCATACAGGTATTTTGCATGTAATTTAGGTTAGATTTATTTTTTAATTGATCCATAAATTTAACTGTTCTGAAACAAGCATTGAATATTTGAATAAAAATAAATGTAGCTATATATATATATATATATATATATAAATAAACATTCAACGTAGTTTTGCGGGCTTCCACATTATGGAATGCAGTTATGGTTGAGACCGGGTACATAAAGTTCTTTACAAGAAAAATGTCCAAAATTTCTATTTTTTGTACTCAGTCATCTAATATGCAACTTATGTACCTCTGTCTGTATATTTCAGAAAAGTGTAGCATTAAAATATTGCATTTCATCTTATCACCAATTATTATAATCATTAAAAATCGTTCTACCTAGTAGTTTACCTGAATCACAGCTCTTGTAATGATATTTTTTTACGCAAATCCATCGGACAGTCTGGTCTTAAAAAATGAATCTATTCGAAAAGTAAGAAAGTGATAAGATATGAGCTTCTAAATAAATTAAATTGTTTGTCACTTCTTTTAATAGGATATTTTCAGCGGATTTCGGAAATCAGAACAATCAAAATTTTGTTTGTGTGACGCCTTTTGCATAATTCGTCGGAATAACACTATAAGCTTAAGATCGATTGCTTTATACAATACACAAAATGTAATCAACTCTGTGGGTAGTTCAAACATCCTCCACATGTAATATATGCATATCGACAATGTTTGTGCTTTACTCTCAAATTCTGCATGTCTCCTAAATCTACAGTTAAAAAAAAAAGGAACATGATAGCATTACTATTTTGGCAGTTATGAGCATATTTGAGAATATTCTTCGAAATAAAAATTCAGTCGAAAAATAGGTATTAAATACTTTTTATAATCACACATTATGTGCTTATACATTATCTTCTATTCATATTTGAAAGCTATTTTTTTTTAAACTTATATAGAAACATTTCGGGGGAAAAAAAGAGAAAGAAAGAAAGAAAAATGCGCATATATAGAAATTTAACTGCATGAAAAACTACTCCAAAAAGATATATATCAAATGTACTATTTCCATTAATTGTTTTAAGGAATCTTTTACATAGCTATTTAAAACTACACTAGTCTCCAAACTTAAAAAAAAAAAAGGGGGGGGGGTTACCGGTATTCTTCCCCGCACACTGTTAAAAAAAAAAAAAAAAAAAAAAAGGAAGTTTTTACAGCAAAGTGTTCTAGCACCCATATTGCCACCACATTCTGCTGTTAAATAAGGCAATTTACATCTGTAAAGAAAGACTCTTTTTTACGGTTGTTTCTGCTGTAAATTACTTCTAACTTTCTTTTTTCTATGCACCCATATTGGCAACACATTCTGCTGTAAATCTATCTTTTTTTTTTTTTTTTTTTTTTTTTTTTTTTAACAGTGCATAACTCTCTATAAATAAACATGAAATTTGTACAACATGTCTTTATCAAATCATTAATCGGATTTTACATTACTTTAACATCAGTGGTAACTCGTAAGCCGATATTTATTTTATCTCTAAAATATATTTTTGAAGAAAGAAAAAAGTAAAAAAAAATTAAGATTTTCAGAAAGAAAAACTAAATGAGAAATGATTCTACAGATGCATTACAGATAGTTGATGAGGCACACAATTTTCAAAAAACAAATTGAAACTCTCTCTTCTCATAATTTGCAATTTTTTTTTTTTTTAAGTCCGTTTTTAAAGCAAAAGCAAAACGAATAAAAGAAGAATAAAAAACCGGCTACTGTTTAATATTTGGAGGCATGTATATTTTTTACCTATCTATAATGCATTCTCTAATCCACTTTAGTCTCCCCTCTCCTCCCTTCCATTTTTTCAAAATTAAAAAAAAAAAAAAAAAAAACTGTCAAATTGATAAAAATTCAATTAATTATTTGACAATGAATATATTATTCAAATTTTGTGTTCATTTGTTAAAAGGAAAGGGGGGGAAAAGCAAATATGATATGCAGGTTGTAACTTAATTTATGGAAACCATTGAATCTTTGTCTTTAGTTACGAGAGGTGCCGGGTTCGATTCCTGGTCGCGCTCGTAGACTTAGCTATTAGTTTTCCGTGGTTTCCTTCGAAAGCAGCGTAAATACACAGGCTAGGACACCTTAGAAAGACCCCACACAAAAAGCTTTACACCTATAGGCCTAAGACTCTAGTAAAGTCAATCGGCTTTAACCCATACAATTTTGTCTTCATTTATTAAGAATAAGATGCTTTCGGACATTTTCAATGAATCGTTTGAATTTATTTATTCATTTTTCTTGTTTATTTTTGTAATTCCTGGTATGTGTGTGTGTGAAGCATTGATAGTATGATAGTGAATATTTGTGTGGTGCTCCAAGATGGCGTTTTATAGTTTTCATTCATTCATTCATTCATTCATTTCATTCATCCGTCTTGAAAGGAACCACCATGCGGAAATTCATGTTTTATAAAGATGTTTCTACCCTTGATTGGCCATGCGTTGTTTGTATACAAGCGAATGACATGAAGTTTGCGGAGTTTGTCCTGTATTTTTAAGCAGCTACCGTCTCATTTTCAGGCAGCTTTGCTGTCTGACATTGAAACAAAAATTTTAGATGTCTATATACGTTGTGATTTAGTCATCCCTGAACATTAGAATAAAAATAAATAAATAATTATAATAATAATAATAAATAAAATATTCGAGGTTATAAATTTAAAATGGAGAAGGGAAATTTCCAACTTTTTGCTATTGAACTCTGTAGTAAGATTTGGTATGATTTTTTCAGATGTTTATATTATTATTACATTGAGAATTTTAAATATGATTTATTTGAATTCTTTTAACCCTTAAATGCCGAATGTTACCTTTCGGCAACATACCCAATTTTGTCTTCTAAAGTATTATTAGAATAATATTAAAGCTCTAATGCCTCATGTTTGCGGATTGGCAACAAACTCTTTTTTTAGCTGTAAAACATACTTTTAAAGTATGATTTTTAAAAGTATTTTTTCTGTGATTTATTTAAGGAAGACCCGTAAAAAAAAAAGGTCAAAATTTTTATTTATGACTGTACAGCAACCATTTCTTTCTGTAATATTTAGGCATACATTTGTAAGCTATATTAATTATTTTTTTTAATTATTATTATTATTATTATTTTTTTTTGTGATTTTTTTAACCCAATTTATACACATTTTAAAAAGACTACTACTCTGTCAATTTTCAATATTTATTTTAAAATTTAAATTTTTAGAATACTGTTGTAGTATATGCTATGAATCCAGGGAGAAATTTTTTAAAAATAAGTCAATGATTTTTGAAAAAAAAAAAAAAAATTACTCATTAACTCGTAAATTTTGACAAAAAAAAAAAAAAAAAAAAAAAAACTTTTTCATGTTTGTCATTTTGCAAAAACATTTTTGACGAATTTAAAAAAAAAAAAAAAAAAAAACGCGCCCTATGTTTGTTAAACATTAAATCAAGATTAAAAATAAATAAACAGTATAGCTCTAAATGCATTTTTCTCAAAGCAATAATATTTTGAAATTGGGCAAAATTGCAGAAACATGATTTTGAGAAAAATGCATTTAAAGTTTTAAGCACTACAGAAGTTGTAGAAAAATAACTTATTTTTTGCCCAAGCATTATTTTAATTTATGTCTGATGTGTAAAGACTCTTATCAAATCAAGAACATGCTAAATTAAACATAGGAACATGTAAACACAACAAATGTCCCTTTAAAAATGGCCGATAGGACATTTAACTGATTGCGAGCAATTAGAAAATGCTCAATTACTACATGTTCTAATTGTTCCCAATTCTGAAATTTCGTACACATGTTCTTAAAAGCATGTAAATTCATTTTCTGAAAAATAAATAAATAAATGATTTTTTGGCGAATTTTCGTGAAAAATGGGTTGTTTGGTCCCCCTTAACCCGCCAGTGCACGGGTTGGGTCTGTGAGAAACAGTTTATTTACTAGAATGCAATGTAAGAGAAACATTTTATATAATCTGTGGGGAAAAAAAAAATTATAAGAAACGTAAAATTTATATTTCGTATTTTTTATTATGTGATTTTATTTTGTGGGTGTTATATTGTAACCATTCAAATATTGAAAGGAAATTGTCTTTTTTCCACCCGTGCCCTGGCGGGTTAATAGAGGAAAAAGAAGTAAAACATTTTTAAATTGATTTAAAAATAATCAGGCATTTAAGGGTTTTAATGTATTATATATCTAACTACGATCATAATAAACGAGAAAAAAAAATAATGCGAGTCGCATAGATTATGGAAATTTTCCAACAACGCTAACCAGTTACATGGTTTAATATCCAATATATTTTACCTATAGCGAAAGAAGGCTGAACATGAAGTAAATTGCTTTAGTGTGGCCCTGTATATCGTCAAAAACTGACAGGTTTCAAAAATAAATTTTGTTTTTAATTGTGGAGGAAAGAATCTCACGAGCTTATAGTTTTATTTCTAAGATAAAACATTTAAAAATCTTACTTTTATGTAACTCTGTGTCGTCTGAAATTTTGCATACGCGCCATGTATTGTATATCCTCATAACTCTAAACATTTATATTGAGCAATCTACATCTTTTGTAAATGTAGAATATTTGACATTTAAGTTTTTTGGGAAAGTTGTTTTACATTTGACAGTCTAACTGGTATTCTTTATTTATTCTGGGAAATTGATTTATATTTATCTTAAATTTTACCATGTTTTTATTAACTACTATTCTGGTTTGTCCGGTACCAATCTTGTAATCAATTTTTAACTAACTTCCATACTAGCTAGACATTTGAAACTTTCAGAATAGCTCGGAACCCGCCCGATGACAACACAATACTTTGAAGCCCGATTTTCGAATTTTTGATTAATTTTCTTTTATTTAATTAAAAAATGAAAACAATAACCTACTAATAGCTTTAAAAATAGCCATTAAAATATTAGCTATAACTTAATTGTCGCCAAAAAAAAAAAAAAAAAAAAAAAAAAAAAATTCTTTTGACATAAAAATAAATACATTTAATTAAACATGATAGTTAAAAGATTGTAAAAAAAGTTAAATGATGCATCTCACAAAAATTGACGTCATTATCACTATAAAAATTTTATACACATTGATAAAGTGCTAAGTTAATGTAGTTCTATAGCTAAGATTTAACAGAAAATTTAAAAACATAATATATAAAAAGGTTTTTTTTTTTTTTTAATATATATATATATATATATATATATATATATATATATAATAAATAATTTAATTCCTTTACAATACTCAGCAAATAAGAGAAAGATGAAAATACCAACAATGATATTAATATTTAGAAGGATTACTTATAAAGTTATTGTCACAAATACCATTTAAGTAAAATTCACCGATTAGTAAAATCATGTTAAAATACTTACACAGAAGAGAAATGACGTAGATATCACTAATGCCTAAAATAATGAGATAGTTTTTTTAATCCATTTATCGAGTAAATTCAGCAACACAAGATAAGAATTGCAAGAAATAAACCAAAATACTATTGAAATAAAAAGGAATGCATGAAGGAAAAATAGAGTTAAAAATGTTGAAACCCAGTACAGTTCTCATCAGGAAACTAGCTGTACTGTCAACATGAGATGCAAGATTTCGAATATTGTATAGCTAGTTCAGCAAATATACAATACTAGTTCCAATCTTGCATAAAAAAAAATAGAAAGATAAAAGGAAAATGGCTGATAAAACAACTTAACCAAAATGAAAAATGATATTCGTGAAAGACGAGGGCCACATGCCACATGCAATGGGCTCTTCACACTGTCGTCTGCTCAATCACGTGATAGAGGAAAACGAATAATCGAAGTCTGAGAATCGAATTCAATTAAATATTGTTCTTAAGAACAAAAATGTTAATATTTAATATAAAATAAAGTAAAAGTAATATTGTGCATTTGTAAACAGTAGAATAATTGTATTTGTAAATTTAATAATTTTTAAAAAACATTTTACGTGTTTATTTATTTTTACCTATAAGAATCGATTTTTGTATATTGTAGTGTAACTGTAACATTAACTGATCTAGCAATAAATAATAGCTTCTTCTGGAATGTTTATAGATTATAATTTGAAATTTTAAAATGTTTTCATTTAATTTAATTGCATAAAGGTGTTACAACAAGTTAATTAGCTTAGTTACTGGTCTAAATGGATTTACGCAGTACGATATTGCACTGTCACTGATTTAAATACCAAAAATCAGAGTATTAAACATGTTCTTCAAGAACATCAAGAAACTAAATGATGATTGTAAATGTATATGGCAAACAAAAGATGATGAATAATGATATAAAATAGATTAAAAATGATGATTTATAAAAAATAACATACATTAAATACGATTGATCAAAAATAAGAATAGAAAATATGTTATTACAGCAATCGCTATTGATAAACAAGACTTTGTCTGCTATTTGTTTTTCCTCTATCATGTGACCTCTGACGTCAGGTGGGAAGAGCCCATTCAAATCCAAATCGAATAAAAGTCCAGGCGGTTGCCAAACGAACTAACTGAAAAGAAATGTTTAAAAGTAGAGAATCGATTAATCGAAATAATTTCTGAAATGAAATAGATGTAAGCATGAAGTGATATTTATTGTGCTTAATATTTAAAAGCTGAAATCACAAATAAAGAATTTTCTAGAGGGAAATTTAAGTATAATGCAGAACAATACGATTGTCACTGTATGGCATACGTTCGACACAACGTATGAGCGCGCCATCTAACGTGGAAAAAATAAGTTACTATTAATTGATGTAAGAAAAAGTGTACGATTAGAGGTTCAATTTACATGAGTGTAATTTAGATTCTTAAGCTAACAGAAGAAAAGACCAACAAGTGATTATAAAGTCATTATTATTAAGAAATTGGTGAATAATTTTAAATTTTAAATTTCAATAATTATTATTGTTATTAATATTATTATTAGTATTAGTATTAAGTAGGAAAATGGTGAATAGGTTTAAATTTTTTTTTTTTTTTTTTTTTTTTTTTAAGTATTATGGTATTAATATATTATTGTTATTATTTTTATTATTATTATTAATTAGAAAAATGGTGAATAAGTTTAATATTTTATTAGTTATTGTTAATAATATTGAATAGTATTTTTATTTTACGTTTAGTATGAACACTCCAAATTTGAATGAGATCTAATTTTTTTTATTTTTAAATGAAGCAAATATATTATGAATTGTTGAAACTTAATCAATATCAACCAGAAAGAGATGATGTATCCCGTAATCGCAATAAGACCAGGCTTCCTATTTTTTTTTTTTTTTTTTTTTTAAATAATTTAAATTCAACAACCCACCCAACCAACCAGCCAAACAACACCACCCTTCCTCCTTAATCAAACATCTGCCCTCCCATCCGCCATATTTTAAATTTTTTTTTTTTTTTTTTTTTTTGTTTTTTTTTTAATATAAAGATATGTATATATATATATATATATATACATAAATACATTTTTTTTTTTTTTTTTTGTGAGACAAAGAACATTTATTGATAAATAATCGAATAAATAAATCGCTTGGGATAACCCATAGCAGTAGCAGTTTTAATTAAATTGTTAATATTCTTGTTTTTGTAATGAGATGAACAAAGTCTGTTTATTCGAAATAGATGATTAAGAATAATATTTCTGTATACAGATAAATGAAGACAAGAATTAAAATGTGTAAATAAATTTACTTTAAAACAGAAATCTTTTCGTTTATCATATAGATCAGTAGATATTTTACCACCATTTAATTTAAGTAGTAAATCTAAAAAGCTAATACAATTGTTGTTAATATAATTATGTGTTAGTGTAAGGTGAGAGGGATATTGAAATTTTAATGAAGATGGAGTAGAGTTATTAACATAAAAAATTATAATATCATCAATGTACCTATACATAATGACATTATCATTACAGAAACTTTGTTCATAATGGTATAAATATAAATCAGCTAACAGACTTGAGCTACAGCCCCCTTGTGGGATACCGACCTTTTGGATATAAATAGTGTTGTTATGTAGAATAAAATTATTGTGAATGATAAAATTTAAAAGAGTTTTAAAGGAAGCTGCACAAAGGTATTTAGGAAGAGAAAGTTCACTTTTAAAACGCAAATAAAGGTTGTAAATAATTTGATGAAGATCGGTTAAATTAATATTATTAAACAAGTCAGCAAAATCATAAGTAATAATTTCATTAACATTGTTCAGAGTTTTTACAATTTCTTTGAGTTGATAGCTATTTTTAAGACAATAGAAATTGTTGGATTTACTAATTAAGTTATAAATTTGTTTAAGAATATCAAGGAGGATTTTATTAGCATTATTATTATATGTATTACAACCAATAGTAACTGTTCTAAATTTAATAGGATTTTTATGAAATTTAGGAATAAGGACAATATAAGGATAATTGAAATTATTAAATGGAAGCTTTAATAATTTATAAAAGTTATGAATTTTTCTGTTATTAATTTTAATGTCACAACAGGTGGGATGAAAGTTAGCACTCGAAGAAATGGTTTTTCCAAGTAGAGAAAGATAATATTTTTTACATATTATGGCATAGTTATTCGGAGATTTATCAACATAAGTAATAACATAGTTTTGTTTGAGTACATTAATAGAATTAAATAGATCGGATTTACTGTAATATGTTAAATGTGTTTTATATTTTATTAATTCAGTTTTCAGTTTCGAAATCACTAAAACTTTCCATTGATTAAAATATTCAATAGGTTTATTATAGGAGATAGATATTTTATAGATAAACAAGTCAATATCAAAAGCTAATTGCTGTAAAATCTGTTGAATATTACTTTTTGAAGGAAGTCTAAATTTTGTGCCATAATGCATAAATTTTTTTAAATTGCGGTTATTAACAAATTCAAGATCTCCAGTAATTATTATATATATTAACTCGCTTTCTTGTTTGTCCAGTACAAACCTTGCAATCGATTTTTAACTGACTTCCGGACTAGCTAGACATTTGAAACTTTTAGAATAGCTGACAACACGATGACAATGCATTCTTTTAATACTATAATAATTCAAATAATAAATGTTTGAAAATTTCTTATAATTGCTCTCTTTATTACGCATTTCATCATTTTTTTTTCAAGTTGATGGGATAATTCATCATTTTTTTTTTTTTTTTTTTTTTTTTTCAGTATTTATATAGTATGTGCATAGAATTGTCAAGTTTATATGATTCAAAGAAAATTTAAAAACGTGGTATATAAAAAGTTCTTTTTATCTTGTAATTATTTCAATTTCTTTTGCAATTACCTAATAGCAAACTTTTTATATCATTTCTGGATAATTCCTTACAGTTCTATCTAAATATTGATTGAAACTTAGAATGAAATAATTTCGATAAAATAAAAATACATTCAATCTAACTTAAAAGGCTTATTATATTGTTACATGTAAGGCTGTTGCTGTTCTAATATTATATTTTAAGATTTCGAATTTTTAATAAAAATAAAATAATTTCCTCCCTCTATCAGTCGTATTATTTCTCTATTATCTTACGTTATTTTTGTCAGCCTATAATCTTTTATTTACTCAGTGACTCAGTACTGACTGTTGCATTATCAACAATATCATTCTGATACTGTGGAGGGCGTAACATCTATTGAAAAATGAGATGCTCAGAGCGTGCTCAAAATTCTATCTAATTTGGGCGAGGCATTGTCTCATCGTAATTTTGATGTATAACAATTCTTTCCTCTAAAAGAATGTAATTCCCTCAGAAAGAGAACGTATTTGTGACTTTTTATAAAAGTGATTATTTTATAAGGATTACGTTTTAAGATTTGGAATTTTTACTTTCTTATAAATATATACCAGAAACAAGAAGATTCGTGAAAATTTTCGTCCTCCAATTTTTGATGGATATACACATTTTGGAATGACCATTTTTAGAAAATGTCTGTCAGTGTCGCTGTATCACTCGAACCAAAGAGCGGAATTTAACCAAACTTGTCCTAGCCCGTATTTATGCGAGTTTCGGAGAAAACCACGAAAAACTCCGAACGGCTAGGTCGATGAGCGCGACCTGGAATCGAACCCGGCATCGTTCATCTACCAGCTTTGAGCGCAGAACCCTTCCTAGTTTTTTAAGGTACGCCAAAACTGGAAGGCGGAGATTGAACCCAAGTTGCGCTCGTCGGCCCGGCCGTTCGGAGTTTTCCATGTTTTTTTTTTCAAAAACTTGGTGTCTATAGACTAGAACCTTTTAGAAAGATCGTCTATGGAGGCACTTTACCCAGCTCTAGGACCTCGCGTAGTCAATCGGCCTAAATACCTACAACACAACAATTCGTGTCTTAGCTCTTTTTACTATTCCTACTTAAATTTGAAGTAATAAAAATATTAACTTTTTGTGGAGAGAGAGAGAGAGAGACGGGGGGGGAGACAAAATTTAATAGAAGTTAAAATGTTGCAAAAAAGCTTTTAAAATGCTATTACATAATGCATGTTGTTCGTAAAACTTATTCACTGTGAAAGTAACTAGCATTTTAAATGAAATGCAAATGGAGCGTTGCGTCGCCAAAACTGTTACCTCACTGCTAATGTCTAAAAGCGTTGTGACGGCATCCCATTTTGCAAGGTTGTCTGACGTCTGTCTTAATGACGTCACCCACTTACTGATCCGATCCATCACGACATCGCTTAACAAACTGGTGGAATCTCCATCCCTTTTTTAAATATTATTGCTAAGATGGTAAGAAATGAAGATGATACAGTGTTAATTTTCATGTTGCGTAATTTCCATTCAGTACAGAAGTACCTTTGAATGCATTTGTAGATTTTCTTTTTTTCTTTTGTCATATTTTTTTCATATCATAATTTACATTTTACTTTTTCTCAACTCTTTTTACCAAGGTCACTCTCGTCTGCCTAGACGTTCGTTTGGGGTTTTCCACGGTTTTCTCAAACTCGCGGGAATACGACCTAGGACCTTTTTTTATATGATGCACCAACTGGTCTTAATCTCTATTTGAACAGTTAATTTTAGTTCCTACACCGCCTTAACCCTTTCACTACCACTGGGACATATATGTCCCAAGGCGATTTTAACATATACTATGAGACTTTTTTCTGGAGGTTTTCTTTTTTTTTTTTTTTTTTTTTTTCTTTTAGACCTGCAACTACCTTGAATAGGGAAGTAGAACGGTTAGTTGAGGAAATATACCGTCTATTAAATGAAGCTGATTCAGATAATTTATTTCATACTTATTTTTTCACAGAAAAAATATTGGTAGTGAAAGGGTTAAGCCCCCCCCCCCCCCCCCCCAAATGCATTTTTTATGCGTTGTCTCAATGGTTTGCGCGCTGGCTTTGTCAAGAGGTGTTACGTTCGAGGCCCGATTCGGGCATGGATGTTCCTAGTGATTAGGTATACACTTTTTAAACACATAGGTATTAGTCTAATTAATTCCATTGTGCAAAAATTGACCGTAAAGCGACCAGTCAAAACAAAACTCTACCCTTATTTTATTCACATTTTTAAACTGTTTGTGTATATTTATTCTTTTGTTTAATTTTTACGAGATATTTGGCCGTTTTTATTACTTTATTGTGGCTTTGCGTCATCGTGGTTCAGATTTCTTATCAATGTGCAACCCCCTGTTGGGTGATCCGTGGGTTTTCTTTCAATGGAATATTGCGAGGTCTTACAACCGCATACTGTATTTTAATCAGTTGCAAACAATGCGATAATGTACAGGTGATGTTAAAACTCTGGGGATGAATTTGATTTACACTACACTTACAAACGACTCTAGGTAAGTTCCCTCTTTTTCTCATTTGTATATTTCGGTTGCTAATTGATTATCACCTGTGTAATATTTTGTAAATAACTCGCCGCTTATTAAAATCACATTCGTTCTGAGCAAAAGTCATTTTATTAAGCGCGGATTTTTATATCCGGCGAACGTTCCTGCACTGAAGAAAAAGGTATTATTTGCCTGAATTTGGTAAGAAATTTCGAAACCAAATAATGGAACTAATAAACAATATTAATCAATTTTTAACAGATAATTATTTGATTGTTCCTTCAAAATAAGTGAATTAAACACATCCCCAAGTTTCGATGCGCTCTCCTTTGAGGAAAATCATCAATACTTTTGCGAAAGTTCACGCTTTTCTTTAAAATTTAAAATTTTTCCTTTAAAGCTTCTTGTCTCTTAGTTATTTCAGAATAAGAACTAAAAATTGTCATTTAATTAACCATTATTTATGTGTGGGGGGGGGGGGGGAATCACTTGCGAATCAAATCAAATTTTTAACTTATTACCGCGCTTTGAATCCATTCCTTAAAATTATGACATGTTTAATTGCTGTAAATGTAAAGTTTACTGTTGTAAATGTAAAATTTTCGACAAAGAGAGATAACGGAGGGATTGTTGTATTTCATTTTCTATTTTATTTCAAAAATAAAAAATCACAGCGTAAATAAAAATTTTAGTGTGCATAAATGGCATTTTTTGCTGCTGAAGAGATTTTTTTGAGTTTATTAACCGTCGATGCTGATTTTATTAAGCGGCGGTTTTAAAATTAGTTTGCATTGATTTGATTACGGTCCTGGCAATTTGATCAGATTAAGCGGCTGATTTTATTAACCAGTGAATTTATTAAGCGGCAGTTACTGTATTATGTATATTATTGCTTCTTTCTCTCTCTTTAAAGGAGTTTATTAATTTTCTCTCATTTGAAAAAAATCCATAGTACTGTGTGTCCAGAAGTAACCGAGAGCTTTTCCGCTCGAAGCTCGTAGATGGAAATCTAGGGTTTCAAAAACAGTTCTCGATCGTCGGCCTAGTTCTTCAGAATTGTTCGTAGTTTTCTCCGAAACTCGCATGATCACGGACTAAAGACCCTTAGAAAGACCCCTCATCGGAAAATTTTCCTTCTAGGCTTAGTTTCCTTGAGAAATGACGAAGTTATTCGATTTTAATTTTTCGAAGTACTACATAAATATATTAGGTTGTTTAAAAAGTTATCTATAAACAATTCTATTTTTTATTTAATTATTATTATTATTATTTTTTTTTAATCTCATAAACTTTTTATTTCTTTAACTCTGAAACACCCTCTCCCTCCAAAATAAATAATAAATAACATAAAATAAAATCAAAAATAATATGAAGTATTAATGCAGTAAGCGGTCATACTGTTACAACAAAATAATCCACTTTCACTTTCTTTATTGAAATAGCCCCTTTATCTTTGATTGTAATCTCAGTACGGGCTAAATAAAATGTGAATGAAAATTACGATTTGATGTAGCAATCCCAGTAGAATGGTTTAGTTGAAAATATTTGTGAATGAAAATGTTTTCTCAATTAAGGTCTGACGTCATATTTACTGGTAAAGTTTCCGTGCGTATTTGAATTCGCAACAATGACTGGGTTCTTATCGAGTAAATAAATAAAATGTATATTGCGGTATTTTATCGTAGGCTAGAGTTATGGTAAGACAATTTTATGATTTAAAAAAATAGAATAAAATAACACTTGGGGGGATTTTGAAAGTAGTTAAACTGTTCTAAATGGCTAGTTGTGATGTAATTAATTTTGTGTTAGGTGTAACATTTCATGGAATGGTCTATATGCATTCTAAATTAAACTAGTATGTTGTGGCCACCACAAGACTTTCTTCTATATTTTCTTATACAAATTCACGCAGTAACAATATTTAAAAAATATATATATATGATTTTTTTCCAAAGTTTTTTTTCGTTAAAAGTAAAAAAATCGATAACTTTGTTTTAAATTATCACATATTTATAGTGCAACCATTCGTTTTAAAGGTATTGACGAGACCTTTCGAAAGATACCGATCTTGAAAATTTACCCCCCCCCCTCCGGGGTGTACTTCCCCCTAGGGGGGGAAGCGATGCCCCAAATTTTTTTCCTAATTAACTACTACTATTATCAATAATTCATATCAATTTCACAATCCCAGGTTAAGAATAACTCTCATTATGTACATTTATACGAAATTTTGTACTACTTTTGTCCATGTTAAAAATTTAGAAAAAATACGATCACAGCGCCACCAGTTGAGCGATTGATCCCCAAATCTAATCAGCCACAGTTTATGTCAGGGGCCAACTAAATACCAAATCTGGTTAAATTTCGTTAAAAAAAAAAAAAAAAGATTTTTTTTCTGTTTTTTTTTTCGTTAAAAGTAAAAAAAATCTATAACTTTTGTTTTAAATTATCACAGAATTATAGTTCAACCATTCGTTTTAAAGGTATTGACGAGACCTTTCGAAAGATACCCATCTTGAAAATTTACTCCCCTCGAGGGGTGACTTCCCCCCCAGGGGGGGTGGCGAGGCTCCTACGCATACAAAATTTTTTTCCCAGTTGACTATCTCTATTATAAATAATTCTTGTAAATTTCATAATGATTACTAAAATATAATTCTCTTTATGCACATTTATACAAAATTTTGTCCTATATCACCATGTTAAAAATTTAGAAAAAGCGGGATGGCAACGCAACCTGTAAGACAATTTTTACCAAAAGTTGATAGGCACTAATTTATGTCAAGGTGCAACTACACACCAATTTATATGAAATTCTGTATAGTAGTTCCTGAGATACAGTTGCCACAAAATTTTGTCACACACACACACAGACACACAGACAGACAGACAGACAGACATTTTCTAAAAATGGTCAAATCGTGTTCTACAGCTCTCAAAACGTGTAAATCCATCAAAAACCCGAGGTCGAAAATTTTTACGAATCCAATACTTTCTCTATATTACATATAGAAGAAAGTAAAAAGTAAAATTTGAATCATAGGCAGTGCTGCTACGGGTCTTTCCCCCCCCCCGATTCTGCCACCAATATATTCATACAATTTCCCCCGTTAATGGAACATAGAAACCTGTTGTAGAAGAATAGCATATGAATATATTGTTGAAAGAATCAGCGAAAAAATGCGGACCATATCACAGTTATGCATGTCATTTTTAATTCTTCAACCGTGGATATTGTAAGTAAATTATTTTAAAATTATGGACAGTTGCATACATGTGCACAAATATGATATTAAATGTATTAAAATTCCTTCGAAACTAATTTAGCTTTAAAGTATAATTTTCTTTTTTTGAGGGGGGGGGGGCGGCTTTAAAATGCTCCATCCTTGTTAATATTTACTTTTTTTCCCCTTAATTTCATCTTATTAATTGTCAAAATATATATTATGAACATATTTGCGTAATACTTTTTGGATCCATTGTCAAGTTATAATTAACAAGTATTTTTATGTTTGAACGGTGAAATTTCGTGCAAATTCAGTTTTTAGTAAAACTTAAAATTGGTATTTAAAGTCTAAATTAAGACAAAAAGTAAAATGGATACACCTATTTATTTTGTCTATTATTTATTTTGAATTTCCACTATAATTTTTTTTTAAATAAGATTTAGTCTAAGTCGGAAAGGACATAAACACACACTTAAAACACACAAAATTCTGAAAAACGTTATTTTTGCCAGAAAACTATTTAAAACATTTGTAGAGTTATTTGTAAGAATTGCTCTTCCAAAGCTATAAGTTTCCCATTTTGTAATTATGTTATAAAATTATATCTGTTTTATCGGATTTTTCAGTTATTTCATCACTTCTTACTTGTTTTCATATTACCTTTAAGTTTTTTTTTTTTTTTTTTTTTAATATAATATGTAATGGTTTAATATTTTTTTTTAAATATGTAATCTTCAGTTTTTTTTTTTTTTTTTTTTTGTTTGTTTTTCCTTTTTCTTAATATTTCTCATCTTGGTTGTTTTAGAACATTATAATAATGGAATAGTTCAAATTAAAAATGCTGGTATTGCCCAATTAATTTGGTCTTATCGTTTTGTAATTCTATGTGAATTATTTTCATTTTGAATTATTTTCTTTCATAATAAAACTTATTATTTTCTTCCTAACTTATGTCTGTTATTTTTACATAATTTCTATAGTGATAATATGTGCTAAAATTTATCGAAAAACATAATTAACTTAAATATACACAATTATATTTATTCTAATGAAATTAATTTAATTAAAATATGTAATCATTAAATTCAACATTTTTTACAGTTTTTTTTTTTTTTTTTTTTTTTTTTAAATATTAACGTTTTTTAATTGTTGATATTTTGAAATATTTTACCTCATTAACGTCCGAATTAATGCTGCTAATTATACTTTAAATTTAACTTAATATGGAATACTGGAAGTGAAATATATTTATTTTAAACAACTCTTCGGTTATAATAAAGTACCACAGAGCTGACATTAATAAGTAGCAAGAAAAAAAAAGTTAAATAAGCATCATAAACTACAAAAACCTCGCAACAATTGTTTCGAGTCGAAAGAAAACACGACTCTTCGTCAAGTGAAGCGGCAACCCACTACTTTGGATAAACGCCATAAAATGCATAAATACCTGCGTTGACGCTTTGTCAGCAGCACTCATGCCTACTTTTTTCGCCTGGCGAACGGTCGTGTTTTCTTACCACTTTTATTTTTTTGCTTGTTAAATATTTATTACAGATGCTTTAATAGAAAATATATATATATATATAAATTTAAAATAGTTCAAATTTTACAACTAATTATGAAATGCTAATTTTGTCATTATATATTTCCTTTC
This sequence comes from Salticus scenicus, assembly GCA_963930645.1. NCBI lineage: Eukaryota > Metazoa > Arthropoda > Arachnida > Araneae > Salticidae > Salticus > Salticus scenicus. The sequence goes on from OZ005656.1 coordinate 92,857,121, forward strand.
TTTCTTTTTTACTTTCTTCTATATGTAATATAGAGAAAGTATTGGATTCGCGAAAATTTTCGACCTCCGTTTTTTGACGGATCTACACGTTTTGGGATGTCCTGAACACGAATTGATAGTTTTTAAAAAATGTCTGTCTGTCTGTCTGTCTGTATCATTTTTTTGTGGACGCTGTATCTCACGAACCAATGAATGAAATTTAACCAAACTTGGTATTTAGTTGCACCCTGACATGAACTGGTGCCCATTAGATTTGGGGATCAATAGCTCAATAGGTGGCGTTGTGATCGCATTTTATGCAAATTTTTAACATGGCAGCATAGGACAAAATTCCGTATAAATGAGCATAATGAGAGTTAATTTAAACTTGTGATTGTAAAATTAATATGAATTATTGATAATTGTAGTAGTTAACTAGGAAAAAAAAAATTGTGCATGGGAGGGCATCGGTTCCCCCCCTGGGGGGGAAGTACCCCCCCCGGGGGGGTTAAATTTTGAAGATGGGTATCATTCGAAAGATCTCGTCAATACCTTTAAAACGAATGGTTGAACCATAAATCTGTGATAATTTAAAACAAAGTTATCAATTTTTTTTTACTTTTAGCAAAAAAAAAAAACTTAGAAAAAAAAATCGTATTTTTTATTTATTTATTTATTTTTTTTTTTTAAACGAAATTTTACCAAACTTGGTATTTAGTTGGTCCCCGACATAAACTGGTGCTGATTATATTTGGGGATCAATAGCTCAACAGGAGGCGCTGTGATAGCATTTTATCTCAATTTTTAACATGGCAGAATAGGACAAAAATTCGTATAAATGTGCATAATAAGAGTTATTTTACACTTGTGATTGTAAAATTAATATGAATTATTGATAATAGTAGTACGTAACTAGGAAAAAAATTTTGTGCATGTGGGGGCATCGTTTCCCCCACTGGGGGGAAGTACCCCCCCCCCCCCCCCCGGGGGGGGGGGAATTTTCAAGATGGGTATCTTTCGAAAGATCTCGTCAATACCTTTAAAACGAATGGTTGAACTATAAATCTGTGATAATTTAAAACAAAGTTATCGATTTTTTTTAATTTTAACAAAAAAAAAAAAAAAAAAAAAATTTTTTTTTTTTTTTTTTTTTGTTACTGGTTGAATATGTATTACTTTTAACAAAGTTTAAAAATCGTACTTTTTTTTCCAATAAATATGTCATTTTTTTAATTATTCATATATTTTCATGAAAATTGAACAGTAGCTTTATAATATGCTGTCTAGGCCGAATATTAATTCAAATGTAACGTGAATGAAAATTTGAAAAAAATTGAAAATTGCAATTTTTCCCCCTAGTATAAAACACATGATATCTTAATTGATTACAACCATTTCCGTTTTCATCACAGACATCACAGACAGTTGTCTCGTATGTGTTTTGTTTCCGATCGAGACCGCTTAGAAAATCGTCTGCCTGTTGAGATCGCTTTTACTTTCTTCTATATGTAATATAGAGAAAGTATTGGATTCGCGAAAATTTTCGACCTCCGTTTTTTGACGGATCTACACGTTTTGGGATGTCCTGAACACGAATTGATAGTTTTTAAAAAATGTCTGTCTGTGTGTCTGTCTGTCTGTATCATTTTTTTGTGGACGCTGTATCTCACGAACCAATGAATGAAATTTAACCAAACTTGGTATTTAGTTGCACCCTGACATGAACTGATGCCCATTAGATTTGAGGATCAATAGCTCAACAGGTGGCGCTGTGATCGCATTTTATGCAAATTTTTAACATGGCAGCATAGGACAAAATTCCGTATAAATGGGCATAATGAGAGTTATTTTAAACTTGTGATTGTAAAATTAATATGAATTATTGATAATAGTAGTAGTTAACTAGGAAAAAAAAATTGTGCATGGGGGGGCATCGGTTCCCCCCCTGGGGGGGAAGTACCCCCCCGGGGGGGGTTAAATTTTGAAGATGGGTATTATTCGAAAGATCACGTCAATACCTTTAAAACGAATGGTTGAACTATAAATCTGTGATAATTTAAAACAAAGTTATCGATTTTTTTTACTTTTAACCAAAAAAAAACTTAGAAAAAAAACTTTTTTTTTTTTTTTTTTACGAAATTTTACTAAACTTGGTATTTAGTTGGTCCCCGACATAAACTGGTGCTGATTATATTTGGGGATCAATAGCTCAACAGGAGACGCTGTGATAGCATTTTATCTAAATTTTTAACATGGCGGAATAGGACAAAAATATCATTCGAAAGATCTCGTCAATACCTTTAAAACGAATGGTTGAACTATAAATCTGTGATAATTTAAAACAAAGTTATCGATTTTTTTTACTTTTAACCAAAAAAAAAAAAAAAAAAAAAAAAAAAAAAATCGCATATTTTTTTTATTTTTTTAAATATTGTTAGTGATTGAATATGTATTAATTTTTACAAAAAAAAAAAAAAAAAAAAAAAACCTTAGAAAAAAAAATCGTATTTTTTTAATATTGTTACTGATTGAATATGTATAGGAAAATATAGAAGAAAGTCTTGTGGTGGCCACAACATACTAGTTATTTATTTATTGTTTAATCCATAGTAATATACTGAGCAAAATTAAGAGATCGGATTTTGTTTAATGTTATTAGGTTCTGAGTGAGAAGAGGAGGGGGGGGGGGGTGAAGTGTTACAATATTAGGTGAAAATAAGTTCTTTCAAATCCTATCTCTAAATCTTACATCTGATATAGATAATGTACAGTAAAAAAAAATAATAATAATAATAAGAAAAAACGTTAATTAATTAATTTATTTATTAAAAACTAGCAATTTCAAGCACATTTTGCAGAGTCTAGGCATTTTGAAGACATTAAATTTATGAAAAAATACGAACTAAAATAAAAGTCTTAAAAATTTGAATTAAAGGACAATGGCAGATGGTTGTTTAAATAGGCTTTCTAATAGGAATACATAATTTCTGAAAATTTGTTAGAATGTACTTTTAAGTCGTGGGAGATGGTTTTAGTATGTATAACCTCCAAAATCGGTTTCCTTTGTTTGGTTTAATATCGTTTTTCGACATTTCAGAGGAGTTGAGTTCACCCCTAAGAGGTTGATTTAACACAAAAGGTCAAGAAACTGTGATGTACTTTGATATTACTTTATCAAATAAATATTTTCTTCTAGTTTTATTAGCTTCAAATACTATAGACTTCGGAATCAGTTATTCTTTCTTATTATTGAGTATTCCGTAGTGCAATAAATTAATAAATCCACATATACCCCTTAAAACCTGATGTTTCGATGAAAGCATTTTATAAGTCCTGTATTAAATATCATAATTTATTTTGAGTCCAGTTGTCTTAAAAAAAATAAAAAATCGAAAAGCAAGTACTTTTATGCTATTTTCTAAAAAAGATAAACTTATGTAATTCAGCCATACTTTTAAAATTATTAAAATTTCTTTATCATGGCAGCTAAGGAAAAATGTTTTATAAGTCACTGGTATAAATAGGTCAAAAGCCACATTTTGAGTTGGAACTTTACAAATTAGAATGCAATACGTAGTTTAAGAGGTTGACTTAACACAAAAGGTCAAGAAACTCCAATGGACTCTGATAGTTCTTCTTTTTATATATCATATTTTCTTTCGAGATAAGCTTCAAAAGTTATACACATCAGAAACTGTGATTTCTTTTCATTATTAAGTATTCGGTAGTTCAAATAAATGAGAAATCCATATAATGCTTGCCTAACGTATGATATTTCGAAGAAGATACATTTTTAACCGACTTCAAAAAAAGAAGGAAGGTTCTCAATTCAAACCGTATGTTTTTTTTATGTTTGTTAGCTCATAACTTCTGAACGGATGCTCCGATTTTGATACTTTTTGTTTTGTTGAAAAGGATTTGGTCTGCAATAGGTCCCATTGTAATATCTTTACGATCTAAAGAAAATACAGGGTGCCCAAAAAAATCAGTCCCAACTCTTTTAACTGCTAAACGGCTGCAGCTATAGTGATAAAAATGGTATGTAAGTATAGTAAAGTGGCCCTGCAGTACAAGGTTAAACCGCTTGCTGCGCCACCTGGTGGAAAATAGTGGAGTTAGTGTTCCTATCTCGAATACGGTTCTAGAGAAAAAAAGTGAATTAGAAAGTTGAAGATTATCATCGATTTAGTACAAAAAGATAGTTTAGACATTCATGCTAGCTTTCTATCTCGGAAACGGTTCAAGACAGGGGAAAAAAGTGAATTATAAAATTGCAGATCATCATCGATTTAGTACGAAAAGATAGTTTTGACATTGATGCTAAAAGTACAAGGCTAAAAACGTGCCTTTTTTTGTTCGCAATTTCTTACAGTATACACACTTGAGCTACATTGCTCACGTAATAGCGTAGCTGGTGAGACATATGCTATATAGTTCAAAATACGGTTACTTGAAACTTTTTGCTTTGTTGTAGAGATCTTGGTCTGAAGTAGGTCCCATTATAACATCTTTACAATCTAAAGACAATAAAGCGCCATCTGGTGAAAAACAGCTGCATTAGCGCTCCTATCTCAAAAACGGTTGAAGATGAGAGAAAAGTTAATTACGAAGTTGTAGAGTATCATCGATTTACAAAGAAAAGACAGTTTTTAGACATTATTGCTAAAAATAGAACGCTTAAAACGTGCAATTGTTTGTTGCAATTTCCTACATTGTGCACGTTGAACTACGTTGCACGCTTTACAGCGTAGCGGATGACATGTATACTCTGTGGTTCAAAGTACTGTTACTGTAAGTGGTCACTTCGATTAGTACAAAGTCATTTTCAACCAACTTCAGAAAAGAGGGTGTTCTTAATTCTTGCTATGTGTTGTTGTTGGTGTTTGTAAGCTTATAACTTCGTAAGAAATGCTCTAATTAACCGACTTCAAAAAGGAGGAGGTTCTCAATTCAAAGCGTATGTTTTTTTTGTTTTTGTTTTTGTTTGTTAGCTCATAACTTCTGAACGGATGATCCGATTTTGATACTTATTTTTTTTTGTAAAGGTGTTGGTCTGAAATAGGTCCCATTGTAAGATCTTTATGATAAAAAAAAATACAGGGTGCCCAAAAGTCAGTCACGACTCTTTTAATTGCTGAACAGCTGCAGCTAGAGTCATAAAAGTGGTATGTAGGTACAGTAAAGTGGGCATGTACTACGCGATTCAAACGCCTAAAGCGCCACCTGGTGGAAAAGAGTGGAGTTAGCGATCCTATCTCGGAAACGTTTCAAGACAGGGGAAAAAAGTGAATTATAACATTGCAGAGCATCATCGATGTAGTACGCAAAGATAGTTTAGACATTGATGCTAAAAACAGAACGCTTAAAATGTGCATTTGTTTGTTCACAATTTCCTATTTTGTGCACACTTGAAAAACATTGCATATGTTGTTGCGTAGTGGGTGACATTTATGTTATGTAAAATTCAAAGTATGGTTATTGTAAGCGGTCACATCGATTAACACATAGGCGTTTTAAGCCGACTTCATAAAGGAAGAGGTTCTCAATACAAACCATGTTTCTCGTTGTTGTTGTTGAAATTTGTTAGCTTATAACTTCGTAAGAGATCATTTAATTTTAATACTTTTTTTGTTGTCGTAATGATCTTGGCCTGAAATAAGTTTCATTAGGATTTCATTAAGATATAAACAAATTACAGGATACTCACGAAAGTCTGTTCTCACTCTAACTGCTGAACGCAAACAGCTACACTGGTAAAAGCAGTGTGTAAGTATGGATGTTGAAACTTCTGTCCGTCAGCTGCAATGCATATTTTGCTCTCTGTTTGAAGTTTACGCTGCGCAATTTCCAGCGCAGCGGGTGACACGTATTTACTGTACAGTTCAATATATATGCCTAACAGAATTTTCGGTTACGAATAGAGCGTATCCTTTCTTTACATTTCTAAAGATTTTTTAATTTAACGTATGTTCATTCAATAGATAGTTTTTTGGTCATATCCGATAAAAGCAAGAAAAGTAACACAATTTAAAAATGCAGCATTTGAGAAAAATTAACTTAAAAATAACTTGACTAGAATAAAACTGGCACAACTGTCTGTAGAGTGGATAACTTTCTAGATGGAGATGCAACTTTTTTGTTCACATTGGTTGCATTTAATGTATTTTCAGTGACATAAACCATTTTTTGAGTAATGTCACTTTTCTTGGAAGTTGTGATTTGTGAAACTTCCGTCGAACGTCTTCTGATGCTGTGCTATATAAATAAGTTTTCACTGAAAAGAGAAAAATAAAATCTTTTTGTAAAAAAATAGAACCGACTCCAAAAAGGAACTACTATTCAAACAACAAAAATGAAAGAAAATTGGCAGAAAATGGAACTGTAGATTGCGCCTAAAAGTATAAAATAATTTCCTTCGCCAAACAACCTATAACACTACAATTAATCATAACTTTTGAAGTCGGCGCAAAATTAAATAAAAATTGATACCTTTATTCAATACAAAAATCAAATCCTATTCAAAAAACACGTCTCACATTGTTTCCTGCAAAACGCAGCCGAAAACTACTTTGATTCAAGAAAACAAATAAGATTTCGTAAGCAGCAAAAGTTGGCGAAGCTGCTGGTATCTGACGTCCTTGGTGAAAGAAAAATCGCAAAATTATCTGGCAAACATATTTAATTTCTTTGGGATATCATGATTATTTTAATAAGGTATATCAAGAGAGTAATCAAGAATATGAAACAACACATCGTACAATATATATTATGAAAATATACATCTTGCGTGTATATTTTTGCCTTACGTTTTTATCGCCAAATTTAAAAGCCATCAAGGATGATCTAACTTCGTAGAAACATAAATACCGCATTGTGCAGAATGTTGACTGTTTTATGTAGATGCTACTAATGGACCAATTGTATACAGTGATAAAATAATAAAGGAAACATGAAAATGGATCATTCGAGACAACAGCATTTGTTGCTACCGATCTAAAGACAAACCTTTAAAAACTAATTAAATTTCACTTAATTTTGCGCCGACTTCAAAAGTTATGATTAATTGTAGTGTTATAGGTTGTTTGGCGAAGGAAATTATTTTATACTTTTAGGCGCAATCTACAGTTCCATTTTCTGCCATTTTTCTTTCATTTTTGTTGTTTGAATAGTAGTTCCTTTTTGGAGTCGGTTCTATTTTTTTACAAAAAGATTTTATAAATTGTAATTTCGGCATAGATTTACTATAGAAAAATTATCTGAAAATTCTGGAAAAAGCCGTACATTTTATAGTTTTTCTGAAAATTATAAAGTTGTTGCAATTTACACTTTAAAAAATATTTAGTCGTAATTTAACTTTTTTATTTTATTATTATTATTTTTTTAAACTAGTAATAATCTGTTTATAAATGACAAGTAGAGAAAAATGTGAGTCACTGGTATAACTAGGTCAAAAGTCCTATATTTTGAATTTAAACTTTACAAATTAATGTGTAATATATTATTTAAAAGGTTAACTTAACACAAAGCGTCAAGAAATTGCAATACTCTTATTTGCTAATTTTTATTCATTCTGTTTCCTCCAAGATAAGATTCAGCACTCAAATAAGCATTTTTGAGAAAATTAGAGTTAATTTTCTCTATAGTGTGCTTTTTCTCCATTTTCCCCAAGATTTTCATAAAACTTTACCTATTGTTTTAAAACTTTATTAAAGGATATTTACAAAATGAATTAAGGATTTGAAAATAGTTCAAAATTTAATATTTATAAAAATATGTAAAACTTAAATTTTCAAAATTTTTGTAAAATATTTTCAATAAATATAGTTAAGTTTTACTAATTATTAATTCATTTTGTAAGATATCCTTTATATTATAAAATTATAAAAAAAAAAGCACCACAGAACTGGTGTTTAAGAGTAATAAGTACAAAACTTTGAATAAACACCATAAAATGCAAGAACTCGCAACAATTGTTTCGGGTCGAAAGAAGACACGACTCTTCGTCAGGCGAACAGAGTAGGCATGAGTATTGCAAAACAAAGTGGCAACGCTTTGTTTGCCGCACTCGTGCCTACTCTGTTAGACTGACGAAAGGTCGTGTCTTCTTTCGACCTGTAACAATTGTTGCGAGTTTTGCATTTTATGGTGTTTATTTAAAGTTTTGTACTTATCCTTTATATATACCCTCATGAAATGAAAACATGTTTGAATCATAGCAGGGATCTTTGAAATTTATCTGTACCGTCGATTGAAAACCTAATAGAATTTGAATGCCAGTTGTTTTTTTATATTTAGGTTCGAATTTAAATTCTTTTTGAAATTTTGATAGACGTAGAAATTTTTGTCGTCCTCTGCATAGACTTCTCGGACCTAAATATAAATTCGAGTCTTGGCCGTTCTATAACTGTATAAAAGTAGCAGCAGCATCTCGTAATTGCATAAAATTATTGTCCAGTCCGGGTAATCAATTGTACAAATAAAGTCTATATCAATATTTTTCAGACTAGTATGGGAAAAGTCAGATTTGGGTAAAAGTCGCTTAAAAAGTGTTTTTATTGTAACTGGAAACCTCAACTGATTTTTAGTTTTAGTTTCTTTTAAATCGGAGTTGCTTTTTTAATTTTAGTCTATTTTTAAATTTTAATTACCTTTAAAACTTTGGTGCCTTTAAAACAGTGGCTTCCCTAGTCCCGGGCCTTGTGTGTCTTAAGCCTAAATCCGCCACTCACTGATTAAAAACTCTATTAGACTATAACCTACAATTTTTAAAAAGGAAAATGTCTTGATTTTAGAGATTGCATTTTATTTATTTGAGCTTAATGTGAAGCAAAATGATTTATTTCATAGATTTCTTAAAAATATTTTTATTTTGACCCCCTCCTCCTCCCCCACCACACACACACACACAAAAAAAAAAAAAAAAAAGGGAAGAAAAGTATATTTATGCATTTATTCCTTACAGTTATGTCAAAATGATTTCTTTTTAATTATTTTTTTTCGTCTTTATGAACAAAGACGAAGTGAAATCCGTAATTGAATAAAAATACCAGTCCCGGAAATCTTTATTTTTCTCCGTTATGAATTGTTGGCTTAATCAAGTCAAATTACCTTGCGGAATAAAAATTAGTTCTGAAGTTCTCCCGAGAAAAAATGCATTTCTACCGAAAACAAGCGGAATTGCGTAAGTTTGTAAGATTCTGGCCCAGCTTAATTTGGCTAGGAACTAGGAACAAAATTTGCTGACGCATGCTCTTTTTAGTTTTGTTCGGTATGACGTCAAGTGTTAGGTTGATAGTTAAGTTATTCCAGTAAAAAAACTGCGAGAAAAGAGAAAAAGTCTCAGAGACTGTCGAAAGATACGCGATATGAGAATGTTATTTCGTCTTCATTTCTCAGAAGTGGCCATCTAAGCATTCCTCAGGGAACTCCTTCCTGCCAACAAGGCTGCGTCATGGCACTGTTTATGGATTCGGATGTTTTTTGGCACTCGAAAAAGAGTTGCTGCCGTGCTCTCCAAATTCATTTTGCATGATTTCTAAACGCTATTTTCTTCAGTCCCCCTGCGGCGTAAGCAAAAGTTGCCGTTGTCCCTGTTTTTTAAAGACTGCCCTAGTATTTTGCTTTTTTTTTAAACAAAGGTTTATGATGCCATTTTCTTGTGATTTATTTTGCTAATGCGGGTCCATGAACTCTATTTTCATCCCAATTCTTAGCTTGTTGTAAAAAGCTCTTGGTTCAAAGGGTTCGTTTGATGGATTGTTTCGAAAATCTTTGAAGCAGAGTTTGTTGTCGGTGATTGCAGATCTCTAAAATCCCTTTTTTCAACTGGTGTGCCAATTTGTATAGTAGGGCTTTGAGGTTATTTTGAGTATGTTTTGATATCTTTTAAATATAGATGATCAAATTTAATTTTGCTGTTACCAAAAAAAAAAAAAAAAGAAAAAAAAAAAAAAAAATTCCATACGAGAAGGGGAGGTGGGGGGGGGGGGGGGCGGAGGTAAACATAATAATGAAATTAGTAATAGAAAACTATTTTTCTGTCACAATCATACTTGAATAAAGTAGAGGTTTTTGCATTTAAATGTTTCACTGGATCAATTAAACATTTGAAACAAATATTTAAAATGGTTTCATTGAGTGTCAGTTATAAAATAGTTGTGTTCATGCTTACCATTTTTTTTTTTTCTTCTTCTATACACAAGAAAAAAATATTGGATTAAAAAAAAAAAAAAAATCGACCTCAGGTTTTCAATGGATTTGTACGTTTTGAGACATCTTGGACTCGATTTGACTCCATTTTTGGAAAATGTCTGTGTGTTTCCAAAATTTTGTGATTTTTGTATATCACGAACCAATGAACGAAATTTAACGAAACTTGACATTTAGTTGGACCTTGAATCAGATTGGTGAAAATTTAATTTGGAAACCAATTTCTCTACAAGTGGTGATGTCATCCCATTTTTTCATAATTTTTAATATGACTATATAGAATAAAATTTCGTATAAATGTGATAATGAATGGTATTTTTTAAATTTTCGATGCGAAATGATAAAATTTATATATAGTAATAATAATAATTAATAATAATAATAAAAAAAAACTCAGATGTTATCTATATAAGGCTAAACATCGACTTTTTTTTATATTTAGTGTTATATTTCTCTGGGATCGAAAATCTTCAGCATTCATCATGGAAAATAATTTTAATAATTTGTACTTCGTGAATTTGTATAGGAAGATATACAAGAATGTTTTATGATGTCCATAACATACTAGTTTTCTTTATAAAGATGTGGCAGATTTTCATTGGTATTTTCAAATAATTATGAATTGAAGTATGACGATTGAAAACTTTTTAAGGTGCGTGTTGAAATAAAAAGCAACTTAAATCCTGTTTTCAACTGAAATCTTATCTGTAAAGAAACATTGTTTTTTTCTTTTTTCTTTTTTTTTTTTTGAGCCATTTTTATTGATTTTATTTAAGCTCGGAGTTTTCCATGGTTTCCTTCGAAACTCCCGCGAATGGGCCTAGGACCTCTTAGGACCAGGTCCTTAGTGTAGACAATTGGCTTTAACTCGAACACCATGAAACACGCTATGGGTTTGTCCTAGGATAAATAAGTTTTATAGTAAAAAAATAAATAAAATAAAGTAAAACCGTGCGTCACTCATAAATTACGAACACACATTATAGATAAAACTATTAAAATCTGTATCAGAAAATTTCGACTTTATTCACTCGCACGCACAACAATACATAAATCGCATGATTATTTTTTTTACATTGATATGTAATGTATTATCTCACAATTGTCGAATTATCTAATTGAAGAATTCATTGTCGATTCCTAAAAATTGTTCCTAAGATATGCGATGTCCCTGTATAGGAAATTTTTTAGATTTTATAACTGGAAGGAAGTGTAACGTATGGTAGATAAAGCGGACCTTTCATTATAGTTTTTTTTTTTTTTTTTTTTTTTTAATGCATTTTTATTGCGAGCAATTCTCCCCATCCCCCTTGCATTTAATGGAAATGAGAGGAATGACATTTATTTTCATTTCATTTTGCCTGTAAATCTACTTTTACAACAATAGTCCAATTGAGGCAGGGAAGAAAGTTAAACCACTGCAACCGTATAGTTCATATATCAACATCTATATATATAGAGACAGTCGAACCTCGTAAACGTGAATCTCAAGGATGATAAAAAAATTATTCATGTTATCAGTAGTTCATGCTATCAGTAACTGATCTTCATATAAGTAAACTAATCTTCATTTTAACGGGGATTGTGGAAACAGTTCATGTTAAAAGTAATTCACGTTAACGAGGTTCGACTGTGTATATTATATATATATAGAGAGAGATATATATTAAAACACTCTAGAGTCTGGATCTCACACCCCTCTTTTTTTTTTTTTTCTTTTTAAAGGATGATTGTTTAAAAATTATTTTAAGTATCCGTGAATTGTAACATTTTAATTCTGAGCAACAAGAAAAAGGAAAGTTCGTAAAACTAAGCTAGTTAGCATAAGTCAAGGGACAATATGACAAGTAGAAACATGTAAAATAATAAAATAAAAATGAAAAATAATTGGAGAGTTTGAAAACTTATAACTTTTTTTTTTTTTTTTTAATTAATGGAAGTACTTTATTACTATCATATTATGCGATTAATATTATATTGAGCTTAAAATACTGAGATTGTATCCAAAGTTTATATTTAAATCATCTAAAAAATATAGAAACTTTAAATAAGTTTTTTTTTTTCCCCTCATAAAAAGGAATAAAGATGTCCCAAATTTTACGATTCTGATGTAATGATTTTTTTATTTTTTTTTCTGTCAAGATAATATAAAGAATTTTCTGTTAAATTGCTACATACCCCATTTATGATTAAACCTCATGTGTGTATTTTCATGTAAAATTTGTAAGAAACTTTTAACGACATACGTTTATGATCTTTCTCTCTCTCCTCTCTGTCCCTCTTTTTTTTTTTTTTTTTTTACCGGAACGGGAAGAGTTTAATTAAAGATAGCAGACATAGATAACCGGATAAGCCATTGCTTTTCGATTATATAATCTAAAAATGCGCTGTACGTAGCAGAAACTAATTTTCATTCATAAGTCTTTTTCGTTCTTTCATAATCTCCAGTTTTAGGTCAGCAAGCGATTCAAGCGTATCACGTACTTACGCATACGTACTACATATCCTCAACTTCCTGTCCGTTGAGTTGTAATTTTTATTTTATTCTTTTAGCGATACAACTATATCTACTGTTAGTTCTACATTAATATTATTAAACTACATACATTCACATGATGATACGCATTTTTTATTATTTTTTAATCGGCGAATGAAGTTATTCTTTTTTACTAAAATATGAAATTTTTTATGTTGTATTTTAAAATTTAAATCTTTGAATAGTTCTTTATATAGGGGGATGGAAATAATCTAACAGAAAATTATAGAACATTTAAGAAAAGACTTTTCATGTATATATAACCATTACACTTAAGATTCTCTATTTTCTTACAAGAAACAAACGGTTATTATCTGATTGCGTTTGACTATGATAAAACATGTTTATTTACAAAATCGACGTGGAAGGGATAAATTTCTTGTCATCGGCACGAACTTTAAACTTGAAATTTTTGAGTATTTTTCCTTTTGAAGTGCCTTAGACTTAGTATTATTTTATTATCATATTTTGTTTGTAGTATTTTATTATCATATTTTGTTTGTAGTATTTTATTATCATATTTTGTTTGTAGTAAACTGTTTATTATCCACTTAGTTATACGACATTCACGGTTAATCGCTACAACTATTACAAGCACATTTTAAATATAATTTCAACCACATTGGATGTAAAGCAGTAAAATTGAATATTTTGCCCGCCATTTTTAACTTTTTCTTTCTTTTCTTTCTACTTTGCTAATTCAGAAAGTCTAAAATTTGTGTGTAACAATTTTAAGTATTATGGGGGATTAAGTATTAGCACTGGATTCTTGATTCCTGTGAATACTGGATAATAGTCTCTATCCGTTTGTTATAAATCAAACTAAGTCTCTCTTAAATATTTAGGATGAAAACAGACAGGGCTTGTGCTCTTAATGTACTACTGTAAACCAGATCCAAAATTTACGTAAATTTCAAGCTTACAAAAAATAGAGATAATTTTAGTTGCAACAGAAATTAATGAAACACTTTTTTACATAAATTACGTATTTTTGGAATTTCTTCAATGTTTTTGTGAAGTACAAACAGCTTTTATAAATGGCGGTATTCCGAGGGAATCCTTCGTAAGCTCTAAAAATTTGCTGAATTCGAAAATTAATGGGAATTGCACTGTAATAAAAGCTGTTTGCGGCGGTACATCCCGATTATAGCTCTACATCCGCTTTGCCCGAGTTCATGATCGATATAGAATGGCATCCTGGTTTTTAATGATGATCGTTTGTTGTCGGAAAAAGAAATCGGAGGCAGCATAGACCATCTGTTGATATCGAATAAGCTTGATTCTTTTTCGCGGTTAGAGGGAGGATGGATGATTTTTCAAATGATCAAATGACTTTCTTCCCGTATTTCATTAAAATATCGGCGAAAGGGGTAAAGCTAAACAATAGATTTAATATTCTGCCGGAATTCTCCGATCCTTTTTGTGGAATTTTGTTCAGGAAGTGGGATTTCGATGCTGGAGGTATATAAATATTCACTATGAATATGCCTTTTCATGTTCCGGAAATATGTATAACGTGTGAACGGAATTTTTAAGCGCTTTGAGGAATTTTTAATTTTCTGTTGTCGATTGCCTTGGTAATTTATTCCGTTAGGGTTTTATTTATATTTATTTTGGTATTTGCCATTCATTTTGCATTTTTCAGCGATCGTATAATAAACGTAATACTTTAAAAATTTGTGGTGAATGACAATTCTTATTAGAATCCATAGAAGTGTAAAGTGGAGCTGATCTCAATCTGACTTACGGTATATATATATATATATATATATATGAGAGAGAGAGAGAGAGAGATGGGGGGGGGGGGAGGAAGAGGAATTATTCGGGATTGGATATGTCATCCGGCAAAATTTTTTTCTTTTGGAATTTTGAAGCTTTTTTTTTTTTCTTAAAATCGCTGACATTAGCATCGGAAAATGAAAGAGCATTTCCGGATTCTGAAATTTTAATCAAATTTTTATTATTTTAGAGGGTTTTTTTTTTTTCTGTTTTTAAAATTACAAATGAATACTCGAGAAAATAAACATAGTTATTTAATGCGACTGGTTTATCGCAAAATTCCTCAGGGTGAAACAACAACCCCCCCCCCCCCCCCCCCCCAAAAAAAAAAAAAAAAAAAAAAAAAAACTGTCAGACCTGACCAAATATTCATTTTCCTACTTACGATTTTGCTTCAGACACTTTTAGATTGCTTTGTATTCTTAATTTAATTTTTTTTTTTCGTGAAAAGGTAATTTAAAACAAAAGTCCAACTAGTTTACCTACCCTGATAATTAAGCTGGCAATTGCGTTCTTATTTTTAAAACATGACATGCAACCCTCCTGAAGATATGCGAATAGTTTTAGAGTGACTCATGTCTTAAGTTATCTTTTGTCCAGACTTTTGTGGGTTTGAATTTAATTGATACTTACTAACTAAAAGAGTGCTAGACTTGATGGATAAACCACATTTGCGGTTACATCGCTGGCTAGTTTACGAGATATAGGTAATAATATATTACATATTTTTCCGTACCAGTCGCAAATGCCTGAGGTAGTTTCTCTCTCAAACTGTGCAAAGATAGGGAAGGGCGTACAAAAAAAAAGAAAAAAAAGTTTTCTTTATCATTTTATTTTAGTACCACGAAAGCTTTATTTTTTAAAATACTGTTTTTATTCCAACGGGTAATTCTTCAGTTTTATCAGAAACTTTTTAGTTGCAACGTTCAGGGGTGAAACTTTTTAAGGACTACCCCTGAACTCAGAGTTTTTGAAAAATTTCATGTCTTTGAATTTCATGTTAAATAGGTTTTATAGAAATTTCTCATTTTAAATGTTTAATTTACCGTATATTGTACTAAGAACAAGAACTCTCAAAATGTCACAGTAAAAAGTAGCCATATGATGTATCACTAATAAGTTTTCCCTATCTATCTGCATGCAAGTAGCAGTTTTCAGGGTTTTTACGTGTTAGGTCACTGAACATATTGATTACCATTCATGTGCTTTAAGTAAAAATTTTGAATATGTTTTGTATTATAAGATTAGTAAAAAGTTTCCGGTTTTTATTTCCTTATTCTACATTTAGTTTTTTTACATTAAGGGCTTAAAACCCCACCGATTATTAAATTAAGAACTATTACAAATATCTATGTTTTGAATAGTACCCGAAACATTCTAGAAATAAGTAAATTCCAAGAATACTTTTTATTCTTTTAAATAGAAACCGTTGTTTAACGTGCTTACTTGACAATTACTACATCTCAAGGAATTAAAATTACAAAGACTAAATTTGAGCTGAGTAAATCACAGACCTCTTATAATAGGTCTATGGAGTAAATAAATAAGCCTTCTTTTCAATGTGTGTGGGTCATAACAGTAGAATTAACAATTATGTACAATATTTGTAATTTTTCGTGTTTCCCCCCCCCCCCCCTCCTATTCTCATTAATGTATCATCCTATAGAACCAAATATATATATATTAATAATAATAATTTTAATTATTAATACATTACTTAATTTTGTTTTTAAATATTTATAATTAATTTATTTCCACTTTTCCCTTAAAAAAATATTGTTCCAAATATATGTCTGTTTTTGAAATACGGACAATTATAAATAGATAAAATGTATCTTCTGCCACCTGGATCTTAAAGAATAAAAGCGTAACTGTTATTTTTCTACTATCGTCATTCATTTCTAATATCCTTCTCTGAATGATCCAAATGGAGCAGATGTCATTAGGATTTCTTCTGAAAGACTTAGCTGCTAACGCATTACTTGACGTTATGACTTACGTCATTGTCAATCCTCAATGTCGACAGATGGTTTTTTTTATTTTTTTCAGTTCAAGATCTTGGTGTGTGAATTATTCGTTAAAGTGCCATTTTGCATTAAATGTAACATTAAATATTGATTCAGGAGTTCCGGATCGTTACGTGAAGAATTTCTTTCTATATTCCGAAATGTGTACTATTTAAAAAAAAAAAAAAGCAGGAATCAACATAGTTTATTATTATAAAAGTAAAAATATGCAAAATAGGGTTTAGTCTAATAGCATTATGTCTCCTTTTTATTTATAACGATAAATACAACTTATATTTAAAAAGGATTTTGGATGCGAACACGTAAGTGAATCTGATAATTGAACCTGCCATCTCGACCTAAGAGAAAAATGCAAAAAGAAAATTCTTGCAGATATTTTTGAGGGTTTTAAATTTAAAAGGAAGTTCGTACTAAATATTTTGTGCAGTAAAATTCAGTTCGTGCAATAACGCTTTCTTTCGCATTGTTAAAATAAATAAAATAATAATAAAAATAAATTTTAAAGTGAGCCATTTAGCATTTATATAATATATTATATCGCACCCCGGCAAGAAAAGTGACATAACCCAAAAAAGCAGTGTTTAAGAAAAATCAATCTAAAGATTAAAAAAAAAAAAAAAAAAAAAAAAAAAAATCTTTGACGTAAAACTAACGCAACTGCCTCCAGGTGGGTAATTTTCTAGACAATATCATGCTTTTTGTGTACGCATATGTACTTCATACACAATTTTTAATGATGTAAACTCAAAATTGTCACTTTTCTTGCCAAGGAGCGATATATTAGGTCGTTGCAAAAGTTCGTGCGGACGCGGATAATTTTATTGCCTCCTTATTGCCCTTATTGCCTCCTACGAGAGCTTCTATCGCCGTGGTATACATTTGTTACCCGAAAAATGGGCAAAGGTTGTAGAAAGTAATGGAGAGTATTTTGATTAAAAATTGTCATTTGATTTTGATGTATTTTTATGAAATGAAGCAATAAAAACCGCACGAATTTATGCAAAGACCTAATATTATCTAACTCTAGCATTTGTTGTATTTATTACAAATGAGCTCGAATGCGTTTTTGGTATTTTGTAGCTTCAAAATAAAGTATTTAATAAATAAAATGCAAAAACCTTATTTTATAGGTAATGAGTACTTCTCATTGCAAATTCCCTCATAGAAAATTAACGTGGTATTTAGCTTTCGGTGACGGTTGGTGAAGTGTGCCCTTACCGAGTGAGGAAGTGCTAACAATTTCTCCATTTAAAATAATAAATTAAAGAGAGGGAGAGAGAGCTGTTAAATTTTATTTAAAAAAAGCACCGAAAAATTTATGTTAATAGATGAAGGATAAAAACTTTGTAAACTAACTGTACAAAATGGAGATTTTTTTTAATTTAATGAATTAGTATAACGTACTGTTGAAAATTGAATTTAGGACGACATGACATTTTGTCTATTCTTCCATAATAAAGGCATATGGTAATTGTGTTGGGTTCCGTAGCAACGTTTACTATATTAATTTTTCAAACTTACATTCGCAGGTTTTTTTTTTTTTTTTTTTTCCAATTTTATTTATTTTAGTTTTCTGAAACAGGGAAATTTTGTCAAGTATGCCTAAATATTGAAAAAACGGTGTGTGTGTGTGTGTGTGGGGGGGGGGGTAATTACCTTAAAATATGAAGTTGCGTTCCTCATTAACAGTTACTATATTAATTTCTTAGAATTTTTTTTTACGTTTTCTTACAATTCATTTAGTATATTTTAAAAATTTGTTTTTAATATTTTTTTAACTTGTTGCCAAAAGAAAAACTATTTTCTGGTGGTCTATTTTATCTGAAAACAAAAATCTTGTCGTCCTAGACATGGCATTTGTTTAGGGTCGAAATAATTAAGCACGTTTCGTCGTCAGGCGAAAAAGGTACACGTGAAAACAAAAACATTAACATTGTGCGTGCCATCTTTCTTTGATAATTTATTCATCCGTTTTATAAAATAAAGGAGCAAATTGAGCATAAATTTCTCTTGTATAAGTAATTATTTTCTCTCCTTTTCCTTAATTCGCTATTTCGAGGAATACACCTAACCTATATTTTCTTATCTTATCTAACCTTGTCTCTGTCTGCATTTATGTTTCACTTTGACTGACTTCTATTCTAGCCTCAAAGGTTGTGATTTTAGATGAAGATTGAATCACTGGTACCTCTGCACTGTCATATTTGTGCCAGATATTCAATCTTCTTTTGAGATGGATTATTTTTGTAAATTTCCATTATTTGGCATCTATTTTGTTTGATAATTCTTTCGGGGTTACATAAGTTTCCAGACTATCTCCAGAACTTACGAAGCTTCTGACTATTACAAAAATAGTGCTGTGACTTCAAATTTTCTTTACCGTGAGAACTATTTGAATAAATTTATAAACATTGAATTTATTGTGAAATTGGATTTAACAGATATTTAAGTTACTAGTTAAAAAAAGTTTAATGTAATTAATAAATTTAACACGTTCAGCGCCCTGTCAGCCATCGGTGGCTGACACTGAACTTTCCGTTTAGGCCACGTCAGCCACCGGTGGCTGACAGTGTGAAATATGATATAAAACTGAAATAATCTGGTGTGTCACTCACACGACTTTCTCTTACCCTTAAATTTAATACTATAAATACAGGCTGCAGATTAAGAGGTAAGATAACGAGTACTGTTATGTAAACCTGTGTTAAACAATTCACATTAGGCTTCGGAAGAGTTTTATGTGAAAATTGGTTTTGTGTGTGAGGGGGGGGGGGGTTCTACCGTCCCCCTAAACCCCCCGTTTCATTAATGCATCTACATTTATAGAATTTAATTTGGTTATTAAAAAATAATTCTGTTTTTAAAAAATATTTTATTAAAATTATTATTTAAAAAAATTATGTTTTATGATAATGCAGACGATTTCCATATTAGAGAAGTAGTGTAACACTAAATATATATATAAAAAAAGAGTTGAATTTATTCTCAATATTACTTAAAAAAAAAAAAAAAAAGTTGTTAAAAATGAAAAGAATTGATAACTTTATTTTAAACTATCGCAGATCGATGGTTCAACCATTCGTTTTAAAGGTATTGGCGAACTCTTTTGAAAGATACCCATCATGAAAGTTTACTCCCCTCGAGGGGGGGGACTCCCCCCCCCAGGGAGGAAGGCGAGGCTCCTACATACACAATTTTTTTTTCCCAGTTGACTATCTCTATTACACAAAATATATATTCGTTTCATTTGGTTTAGTGCAGTCTATAGATGTTAAACTTTACTTACCTGCAATTTCCCCCATAGACGTAATGTATTTGAATACTTTTGAGGGACCTGTACACGAACCATTTGCTTCATCTCAACGAAAAGCTTACTGTAGCATCCCTATATGATACACATTTAGAATAACGAGTTTGGAATTTCTGCTACTATTTGTTCTTGAGATATGCTGATAACAGACAGACAGACCATTCGCTAAAAACATGATTTCAGGGGACCTCAGAACATGTAAATAAAACAAAAACTTACGTTCGAAAATTTGACCCTAAAACAATACTTTCTCGACCGTATGGGTAAGAGAAAGTAAAAATTACATTGCTTTAAGTAATTACCGAAGATTTATTTAAAATTTACTTAATTTTTATTTATTTTAGGATTATATCATTAAGTCATTTTAATGGATTTTATTGAATCACGGTAAACATAACACGTTTCTAAGCAGCGCGCGAGGCCTGAATGGGATTTCTTAAGAACTCACGTGGCGCTCAACGTGTTAATAAAAAGTTAAAACTTCCGAACTTTAACCAGAATTAGTGTCCCTTAAAATTAAATTTCATTTGTCATTCACTCTTGAAATTTATAAATCTTGATATAAATTGATTTTACTAAACTTTTCACAATTCTTTAATATGAGAGATAGCTTTCTAGAGTATATATAACTAAAAATATTGCATAGAACATAGAATACACATTTAGATTGTTAATTTACAATCCTGTAAATAGCTTTTATTTATTTATTTTATTTTATTTATTTATTTTATTTTATTTATGTTTTTTTTTTTTTTTTTTTTGAGTGTGTGTAAGAAAGTACAAAGGCTACGTCGAAGAAAAGCTACTTTTTTTTTAAATACTTTTTCCTGGATAATAAAAATAATTAGTTTATGACATTCAACTAATAAATCGTGTTTATTTCAGTTGGCTTATTATACAGAACGTTATACAATGTACTTCAAAATTAGGCTTCGAATAGCCGGCAGGCAAGAGGGGCTTGATTCGATCCTCGGTCTAAACGCTCGGAGTTGTCCGCTATTTTCTACAACATTCGCGTAAGTACGTGCTAGTCGCTAGGCCACCTTAGAAAGTTTTTCTACGGAGGGCGCTTCACCCAGGCTTAGGACTCTCGTGTAGTCGGCCGTAGCACCTACACCTTCAAAATTAGCCAAGTGTTATATTAATTTTTTTTTTTTTTTAAGTTTGTTAATAGAAAAAATTAACAATAAATATTAATTATTGAAATGTTTATTGTAAACGAAATAAATGCATGAAATATTAAAACTGAAAACTAATAGTTTAATGAAGCAGATCATAGATGGCAGCACTATATGAAATTGTTTTTTTTTTTTTTTCTCGTTTTCCGCTGCTTGTCATTTGAAATTTTTGCATTTTTAGAAGTAAACATGGTATCATGGCAGCACATGCACGGTTTCTCTAGCAATTTGCAAAGCTGATTAAATATTGTTGCACTTATTTTTCTTATTCTTTTTCAAGTATGTTTATATTATTTCATTTACATACTTAATAAATAAGCTTTTATAATATTAATTTCATAGTTGATAAGTAGTTGTTCATGTATTTCGAATATTTTAAGTTATTAATTAGTGATTTCATTTTAGGTTCCTATGGTGAGATGAAGTTAATGATGGCTTTATAAACTTCTGCATTTGTATTTAAAGGATTTCTATTGATTGCTATGGCACATAGTTTGATGGTGTGTACAGTTGATGTCCACCAACTTGCAGCTATTGTAAGAAACCGAATTGATAACGTAAGTTTGTTTATTTATGGTACTTCGTATTTGAATGTTTAGCTAAAAAAATCGACGTTAATAACCTAAAATTTACAATCTTTCCTCTTTCTCTCTCAAAAAAAAAAAAAAAAATGTATTTTAGTTTTAAAATTATTATTTCTGCACATGAAAAGAATATATATTTTTACAACTAAAAAGTATTTTCGGAATTTTAATAATAAAGTATTTCAACCAGTGTTTCCATCGAATATATTTTTCTTTTATAAATCTTAAAATGTTTCGTTTTTATTATAAATCTTGGGCATCAGAAAGAAAAAGCAATTCATTGTTTATGGATTAAATTAATGATTTTTTTTTTTTTCTCTTTAGAATTTAATTTTATATTTAAGCATATTCAGTAGGTAATATTTGTCATGAATGTCAAGAATGTATGATGGTACTAGACAGTAGTTAGAATTAGCACAAATATTTGTAATTAAAACAATTATTTATTTGGTTATTATTATTTAAGTTAGTGAATTTTACAGCAAACATTAAGCAGAATGTCCTAAATCTGCTTGTAATATTTATTCAGTTGACTAGTTGTGTCACAAGTAGTATTACCAAACCATAAAATATGTAAAATTTGATTTTACAAAGAAAATAAATTAATCATAACAAACATTAATTGTGATCTAGAAACATAATGCAAATTATATTTTTAAGAGACCTACATCTTTTTCTGGGATGTTAAATTTTTTTTTTTTTAGGATCTGCAAAACTTTAAACAATTTGCATTCTTGCTGCCATGCTGCACTGTTTCTAATATATCTGTTGTAACTTCCCCCCCCCCCCCCCCAAATATAAAATTTCTATATAATATGCTACTGCTAAAGTAAATTGCAAAATGTTGAAAAATAAGAAATTTACAAGCAAAAGCATAAATTGCAAATATGCACAATTGTTTTGGGTCAAAGTAATATTATCCTTCATCAAACAGAAAAAAAGTAGGCACAAATACTGTATAAAAGCAAAAATGCAAGATATAATTGTAGTCTTTAAAAAAAAAAAAAAAAAAAAAAAAAAAAAAATGTGTTGATGCTTTTATGGTGCACCCGCCACTCATACTCCCCTCCCCTTCCTCTTTTTTTTTCTTTCTTTCTTTCTCTGAAGAGTTGAGCATAAAATGATTTTAGATAAACTAAAAATAATTTTAGTTTGTAATTTGTGCTGCAAAGTTCAGCATCATAAATACTGTTTTTTTTTTTTTTTTTTTTGTGTGTGTGTGTGTGTGTGTGTGTGTAAATGTGTGCATTTTACTGTAGGTTTCAAGATATTAAGTTTTATTTTAGAAATTACGTTCTTATAAATGCATTTTTAATAACACCTGTAAACAAAGTAAATTTTGAGATGCTGCTCATTATATATGTATTTTAGATTTGGTCATTTGGTGTCGCATGTTATTATGTTAATTACATATCAAGGTTCCCAGCGGCAACTATTTGCTACTAAAATTAACCATATTGCAACTATTTTTGTGTAAAAGTGACTTAAAAGCTACTATTTTCAGGTTAGTCAGCACTATTTTCAGGAAAATGGAGACTATTTTGAACAAAAACTTGTTCCCCGATATTTATTCTGCCACTACATTTTTTCTTCCAACTGTAGGTAATGGGAATATTTTTTGTATTCAGCCGAAAAAAATCAATTTAGAGTTTTAATCTGATTTACATGTTAAAGGTCTTCTGTGCCAAAAAAAGTGATTTTCGGTATTGGGATGTGTGTGTGTGTGTGAGAGAGAGAGAGAGAGAGAGAGAGAGAGAGAGAGAGAGAGAACTTCAGATTAACATATCTCTGAAACTTATAAATATACAACAATGAAACTTTAGAATTGAGGCAGGTCTGGTGTACAAATGATTTTTCCAACTTTTGATGAAATTTGGAAAACCAGAAATGTGACATTGGGAACCCAAAGTGAGTGGAACCGTAAGGCTATATATAAACACCCTCTTAGATATCCTTTCATATGTATTAGTTGGTTAGTTCAGAAAAATTGATAGGCTTTGTTTATAAGTAGGTCAATTTAATGTTCTTGCAAAACGGCTGCACTTTTTTTTTTTTTTTTTTTTTTCAAACTTGCCGTATTAACTCCCTTTTAGATATGCTTTTGTATGTAATTGTTTTCTGGTCAAGAAATGAGTTTGCCATGTTTTAGTGAAAGTATCTCAAAAACGGCTGTGTAACAATTTTCTTGAAAATTGCTATATAAATCCCTTTTTAGATATCCTTTTGCATCAAATTATAGTTAATTTTCCATGGTTATTACAGGAAAATTAACAATCATCCTAATTAGGTAGGTCAGTTTTAGATCTCAGAAATTGGTATCGCAAAAAAAGCTCTAATTTTTTTTTTTTTTAAATCTATGTAAACTGTGTATTATATGCCTTTACACATGTATCAGTTTTCTTTTACAAGAAAGGTATCTAATTTCTTAGGTCAATTTTATATCTTCTGACCACATTATCTCCAAAAACTGCTTAAATATTTATATTGCTTTTTTAATCCAAGACTATTATTTGAATTGGAGTAGCTACTATTTTGGCTAATATTTCATTCAATAAAGGCAACTAAAGCAACTTTTTTTGAGTGTCTTTCATGCTGAAAACCCTGACATACATACTACATACATAGATGAGATTTAATTTTTTTTTTCTACCACTATTTTCTAACAATTATTGTCCTATACATTCACAAATAATTGCTGTCAAAATATGATAAAGGTTTTTATATAGAAATAGTGGTAGAAAAAATAAGTTTCGTCCCTGTGTGATATTAACATAACATGTACCATGTAATATGTTTATTGAATTAAAATTATTTTCTAATTTAAATAGGCATTAATCCTTGACAGTCGTTCTTTCTTGGAATATAATGCATCTCATGTCATAAATGCCATAAATGTTGGTTGTGCGAAACTAATGAAAAGAAGACTTCAACAGGAAAAGGTATTATAAGAATATTTGTATGATTTTTTTCTTCTAATTTTTTTTAATTTTATCTTATAAAAGTTTCTTTACAATTATTTCTTTAAATGATATTGTTTTTTAATTCTTAGAATCTTCAGTGATGTATAAATTCTGTATTAAGTATGCAGCATGCATTTTATGTAAAGTGAAACACTGTGGGAAAAATGGTGTGTACAATTGTGCTGACTTGAAGAATAAAAAGGGCATCAAGTTTTACTCAATAAAAAAAGCAACCTTTTTTTCTAAAAAGAACACTTGCCTTCCCTCTATTTAATATCTGCCAACATTTTTATAATTCTGTTTTCTGTTGTTGGGAATTTTGCATATGGAACAGTAAATTTTCTTTTATCTATGCATGCAAAGTCCAGATGCATTTGTTCATGCAATTCATCTCAAATTATCTAAATATATATATATATATTATATACACACCTGGAAGAAAAAATATTTGAAACCTTAAAATGTTATAAAAAGACTGTTGGGTGCTGCACCTTGTTAATTAGCCTAGAGTCTGCATTATAAATGTGTTACCTAAAAGAATATTTGCCTTTACATATGTGGATGTCTTGCCACTCAGACTGAAATTTTTTTTAGTTTTTGTGCGTCTGTATCACAATAGTGATTACAAAAATCTTATGATTGATTATTTGAAAGTTGTTACAAATATTTATGAGCTACATGGAAGTAACTGTATAGTTTCTGTCTTGTGTACAGAGATACCAAGGAATTTTGTATCGTTATAAAAGGCTTTTTTTAAAGGCATTTTAATGGTAATACTTTATTCAAAATAATGAAATTAACATACATTATAATAAACTTAAAAGCAGTGTTTCTGTAGAAAATACTATGCATAGAATTATTTATTTACAGGGTTGGGAAATCAGATATATTGTGTATTATGAGTGGTCATTACACTGTATTTAACATAATGAGAGATATTAAGATGAAAATGATGTGTTTAGAATTAATTAGTTACAGAGAATTAAATACTTTATAATATTTAATTCCATTAATTTTATTAATTAAACTAATACTACAAAAGGATTTTGATGCATTAGGTTTTTATGTATGGTTATCACATTTTATTCGTAGGATAAAACATTGAGATAAACATGTATTAAGATTATAAAAACTACTTAAAACGAAGTTATTATTCATATTTAAAATAAAATTTAATACCTAATTATTTAAACTTCATGCTTGGCAGAAAGCTTTTTCGTGAGCAGATCCCCTCCGTCAACAGTGCCGACTGCACTTAGTGGTTGGCGGCTACTGAAGTCTTGATCTTCTCTTTTATTTTCATATAGATGACGCCACACTTTGTTGATTTCTGCTGATTCGTGGTCGTTGATGACGTGACTATTATGCGCAATTTCAATACTTTCTCTAAAAAATGCATAGTTTTGGTTATTGTAATTTGCTATCTTTTTAACTCTATAAAAATCAATATTTATATTGTTTTCATAGTAACTTCTAGCTAAAACAGTGGTATTCCGATTGAATTTTATATCGTTTTGGTGCTCTTTAATTCTGGTATAATAGGAGTCAACTATATAGGAGTCACTAAAAGAAAAATCCAAACCAGAATTAAAGAGCACCAAAACGCTATAAAATTCAATCGAAATACCACCACTTTAACTAGAAGTTACTATGAAAACAACATAAATATTGATTTTGATAGAGTTAAAAAGATCACTAATTACAATAACCAAAACTATGCATTTTTTAGAGGGAGTACTGAAATCGCGCATAATAGTCACGTCATCAACGACCACGAATCAGCAGAAATCGACAAAGTGTGTCGTCACCTATATGAAAATAAGAGAAGATCAAGACTTCAGTAGCCGCCAACCACGAAGTGCAGTCGGCACCGTTGACGGAGAGGATCCCCTCACGAAAAAGCTTTCTGCCAAGCACGAAGTTTAAATAAAGGTATTAAATTTTATTTTAAATATATATTAAGATGTTTAAAAGCAGGATTTCTGTAGAAAATGGTATGCATAGAATTAGTTTACAGGGCTACACAAAAGAATTTTTATGCTGTATGTATATTGTATATTTTGAGTACTGAAAGAAACTTTTCAATGGATTTTTGAAATTTGTACTCTTAATTTAAGAGAAAAATATGTAAACAAAATAGTGAGCTGTAATCTGGCAGAGCCTGTCACCTAACTTTTGCAATACTGACTGTAGTATTTTTAAATGCATTTTATTAATTGCTTAAGGGGATTCCCTTCCTACTAAATAATAAGCTAAATTAGCAAGAGAGAGAGAAAAAAAAAATATTTTCATTGTTAAAGTATTAATACAAAATATTAATCAATAAAGGATTTGCTAGAAGGGATACATTTTAGTCTCAATATTCATTGGTATTTGTTTCACGAAGATGAGCACCTCTTGAAAGCAGAGAAAAATCAACATGCTTAATAATAGAACAGTTCATTAAAAAAAAAAAAAAAAAAAAAAAAATATATATATATATATATATATTTCATGATTTTGTGTATTACTTTCAAAATCCAAACAACACATGCAGTATGCTATTGAAATGGTCTTTTCAAAAATACAGAACAAAGCTGTAACTATATTTTGTGGTTTAAGAAAAATATTTATCAAATAATTGGTTGGGATAAATTTCGAATTTATATATTTATAATTTTGGGGCTTGCACATAAGTTAAAAAATACTTATCTATAATTTACAATTAAGTTCAAAAGTTTCAGATAGAAAGTCATTTTTATCTTTTCTTTAGTTGCATAATCTCTTGAAGGGTGGTGGTGTATATTATATACATGTATACCATCTTATTTCGATTCTCAAATGCAAAAGTTTATCCTAGAATTTTCAAACAAAACTTTGCTTTCATACCGGCAGGGGAAAAAAAAAAAGCTTTTTTTTTTTCTCCTTCTAATTGAATTTTTAAATTCCTGTGAAGTTTTCATGTTAAAAGAATATAATTAGTTAAAAGAACATGATTTTTGTCCTCATTTATGCATGATTCTTATTCTAAAATAGAGGTTTTTACAAAAGCTTATTTTATACCCAGTATTTAAAAGTGTATAATGCCTATCCTTGCTAATATTTAAAACCGATGTTATTTTAAAGGAAATTTTTTTTTTTTTTTATAGAATTACGTATTACCTAATAAATTTTTTAAGTTAAATTTTCACAATCAAAAGATTCACAACCATTAATTTTGTACTTTAGTTTCTAAAAAAATGCTTATTTTATTTATTTATTTATTTATTTATTTATTTATTGAATTTAAAAATTCAAAAAATGAACTATCAATACATTTTTCTAATTGTTTTAGCTGTAAAATGAAATAATAAAAAATTTTAAACTACAAATTTTTAAAAAGCAAAAACAAATTTAACAGTTGTGAATGTGAAAACAGAATTTTAAAATACATTAGGAAATGAGTAGTTCTATAATCAAATTTCCCTATAGAATAACATTGGCTGCCAGCAAGAAAAAGTCTTTTACTCTTAATGTAAATAGTCACTTAAAAATTAAATTGACTTAATATTTAATCTTCATCAAATGGTTTTTTTTTTTTTTTTTTTTTTTTTTTGTCTGTAACATTGATTAGTGTGCTTTTAAAAGAAAATTGTAAAAATAAAAATATTGCTATATTATTATTATTATTATTGTTTAAATTTCTTATTTGTATTAAATACATATATGTTTAAAATGCAATATCTTCTTTCAGCTTAATATAGAAGACTTTCTTGCACAGAATTGCCACTGGGAAGTTGACAGAAGTATTGATATTATTGTATATGATCAGAATACCAGAGATGCAAAATCCTTATCCCCAGACAGCTTTATGGCTGTTTTTCTTCAAAAGCTTCTTCCTGTATACAACAGTGTTAATATTTTAAAAGGTATTACTGTTATTTCATTCTTTTAAAATATGTGTCAAAATTGATACCTTCTAATTAATTTTTCACAGGGGGCCTATAAAAGACATAATGCATTTTAATGTTTAATAAGTTACACATACACAATATATATATTAGGTTGAGTCAAAAGTTTTGTCCAGTTTCTAATCATTTATTAAAAGTTAAAAAATTATAACATATTCACCATTACTTTCAACAAATGTTTTCCTATGTGACTGCAACATTAAAATTCCACGGTTGTAAAAAGCCGCTGGTTTTTGAGCGAAGAAGTCGACAATGCCTTGTCGGAGGTCCTATTCGTTGTTGAAGTGCTGTCTACACATAAAGTGCTCTACCGACCTGAACAAATGATGTGTAGGGGCAATGTCAGGGCTATATGGCAGGTGTGCGAGAAGTTCCCAGCCCAACTCATTCAGCTTCTCACACATCTAGTTTGAAACATGTGGTCTTGCATTGTCTTGTTGGAAGAAAACTCGAGCTGGATTAAAGCCTTTTTTGACGAGTTTCTGTTGAACGTGGTTCCGTGGAATGCAATATACATGAGTTCATTGTTTGTCCTTGAGGAAGAAGATCCCAATGCACAACTTCTATCGACATCCAAAAAATGCATCCTAGGTTGAGCCGTCCTTACTCCAAGCTGATGTGGGTTTAGCCATTTGACATCTGGTTTTTTTGTTGTCATATAGTACCCACTTATCGTCACAGGTAAGAATTCAACAACATCCATCTCGGCTAAACTCTCGCAGCAACGATTGGCAGATTGATTTTCATTGATTGTTTTGCATTTTTTTGAGCGCATGTGGTACCATTTGACGATGACTAATCTTCTTGCCGATTTTGTGAAGGTGTCGATTGACAGTTGACTGAGAAGTGGCAAAACCTTGCCCTAATTTTTGGGTGGTTTGAGTCGGATTAGCTTCAATCGCACAAAGTAAAGCTCTTTCATCAGTTGTCGATTGTTGCCCAAAGTGTTTCTTATCACCGCGGTGCATATCCCCAGAACAGAACTTTGCATACCAACGTCTGCATGTTCTTTCGTTTACAGACTTCCTATCAAATGTTGCACATATGTTACGACTTGCTTCAGTTGCATTGTGGCCTTGTTTGAACTCATGGGAGATTAGGCTGTAGATTTTTTCACTATTTTTTGACATACTTGATCTTTTAGTTGCCCATCATACTATAGGTATGGGGAACTTAGGTAATCGTGAAAATTTTCGACCTCGGTTTTTTGACTTTTTTACACGTTTTCAGGTGTGAGGAATCCGAAAATGACAAAATTTGTATGGTGTCTGTCTGTAGGGTGTCTGTCAGTGTGTCAGTCCGTTAGTGTGTTAGTCCGTTAGTTTGTTAGTCTGTTGACACGAACAAATGATCACAGAAAGGTCAGATCAGTTTTAAAATATTACTTTCGATACTGGCAAGAACCCTATTCTTTTGCAACATTCGAATTAAAAAACTTCGTAAGCCATGAGAAATTTACGATTTTCTTAACATGGGAGAATAGGACAAAAATTCATTAAACGTGCATTAAATGGAAACTTTTTACTAAATGTCAGACCAGTTTTAAAATATCAGGTTTCATGCCGGAATGAACATTAGTAACTATACATGTGCTACTTTGAAAATTTCGCAAGTTATTGGAAATTTATGAATTTATGGCAGAATAGGGCAAAATTTCACATAAACGTCAATTTTGAGAGATATTTTCATCGTAAAGATGTCAGACTACTTTTGAAATATTATTTAGAACACTGGCATGAATATTAATGACTATGAATTTTCCAATATAAAAATTTCGTAAGCTATTGGAAAATTACGAATTTCTTAACATGGCAGCATAGAGCCAAATTTCACATAAACGTCAATCTTGAGGGATATTTTCATCGTAAAGATGTCAAACCACTTTCGAAATATTATATAGGATACTGGCATGAATATCATAGACTATGATTTTTCTAATTTAAAAAATTCGTAAGTTATTTGGAATTCACGATTTACTTAACATGTCAGAATAAGGCAAAATTGAGCATAAATTTCCATTTTGAGGATCATAAATGCATTAGACAACTTCAAAATTACACTTATGATATTTGTTTGAACATGATTGAATACAAATATTCTAATAGGAAAATTTCGTAAATTATTCGTAATTTACGATTTTATCAACATAGCGAAATTGTAAATTTTTCATATAAATATGAATTTTGAGGATTATTGCATTGGAAATAGTAGCAAGAAAACTAAACAACGGAATTGACCCTGATAAAATAAAGTAATAGATTAGAATAAGATATATATATATCGAAGTTAACGGTGGATAGCCCATTAGGCGGGGATTTCATTCTGTCACTATATCAAGCTTTGGTCAAATTCATTTCTTTTAACATTATTATAATATGTCTCGCACTGGAAATTTATGAGAACATAAATATGATGGGGAACTGAGCAGATTCCACCTATGCCAACTAGTTTTAAAGAGTAATAAATCTGTGAAAATGAAAATAACATAACAATTAAATACCCCATTTTGATCAGCAGAAAATGAGCTTCCAAAATATGTATGACATTCACATTACAACTTTAATGTAACATATTTATTGATACACAAATAAAAAATGGACAAAACTTTGACTCAACCTAATATATATATAAACAAATGTATATCATATATGCATTGAATAACTCATATATTTCAGTTCCCTGAACATGTAAGTTTTAAAACTGAGCAATAGGCCTAAAAGCATGGACTTTGCTACGAACATACTAAGAACAATAAGTAATATATATGTGTATGGTTTAAAGAATTTTAAACTAAGTTTTAAGTTGTTTCTGCTGTTCTAATATTTTTGTGTATTGATTATTCTATATAGTAGAACAAAGTAAATTATCTTTACTCTTCTTTATTCGAAAATTTAAGATAATTTCAATAACATTTTAATCAGTACAGAAAGACACCATTGGTTAATATTATATTGCAATTTTATCAAGTGAAATATAATACCTTTCAAATGTCATTTAACCTTTTTTTATTGGAAAAAAAAAAAATATATATATATATATATATATTTATAAACTAGTAATTTAACTTGCAACTTTTAGTAATTTTAATTAAGTTGTGAAGGTTTTCTTTAACATTATCACAATTTTCTAATTGTTTTAAACTGGTAATTTAATTTGCAACTTTTAGTAATTTTAATTAAGTTGTGGAGGTTTTCTTTAACATTATCTCAATTTTCTAATTGTTTTACCATACTTGTCATGAACTTTTCTTCAATATTTAATTTGGATAATTATTTATTGTACACCTAATTGTTCAATGTTGGCAATTTTTTTTCTATTTGTAAAATACAGTCAAACCTCACTGTAATGATACAGTGATGGATTTAGGCTTAGGC